>VYXC01007341.1:881257-903729 GCA_013397175.1 Platysteira castanea | reverse complement strand
TCCTTCCTTCCTTCCTTCCTCCCTCCCTTCCTTCCCTCCCTCCCGCCGTGACGGGAAGGCCTCAGGGCCTCCTCTCCCGTTAATGGGGCGGCAGCGCCCATCGCTTCTTTGCGGCCCCCCGGCCCGTCGTTCAGCGAGGCCGAGGGCCCCGGGCCCCGGTCCGCTCGGGGCCAGGGAGGGCGGCCGGGAGGGCGGCCCAGCCCTGACCCGGCCCGGCACTCACCCGGCTCAGCGCTCCGCCATCCCTGTTTGCGGAAGTGACGAACCCCCAGCGCGGACGTCACGTCCTGGGGATGGACCGGAGGGAAAGTGGGAGGAGGGAAAGCACGGCAGCGCCAGTGTGTAGTATGTTGTGAGGAACGCAAGGCTTGTGAGGAATGGCTGAGGGAGGTGGGGTTGGTTGTTTAGCCTGGAGAAGAGGAGGCTCGGGGGAACCTCATCGCTCTCTGCAACTGCGTGACAGGAGGTTGTAGTGGCTAGGACCAGTTTCTTCTACCGTGCCTGCACTGAGAGGACCGAAGGAAACGGCCTTAACCTAAGAGAGAGGAGATTCAGATTAGATACTAGAACAACTTTTTCACTGTTAGGATGGTCAGGCGTTGGAACAGGTTGCCCAGGGATGGTGGAGTCTCCCTCCCTAGAGATGCTTAAGAGGCGTCTGAATCTGGCGCTGGGGGATTTGGTTTAGGGCTACAGTGGTAGCGCCGGATTGATGATTGGACAGGGTGGTCCTAAAGGTCACTTCCAACCTTGGTTCTATGAGAGGTGGCGGAGCTCCGCGCTGGGGCAGAGGGACTACGAGTCCCAGGGGGCTGTGCGAGAGGGGGGCGGGGCTCGCGCCTGCGCAGTCGGGGGCGCCGCNCTTGTGGGGGAATTCGGCTGCCCGCGCCTTCCTTCCGGCTGCCTTCCCTGTGACGAGTCCGCCTTGTCCGGCGTTGAGGGATGTCGGCCGCGACACAAGAAAGTGGGGTGGGAGACTTGTTTCTTGGTGGGAGGGTGAAGCTGGGTGGGCCTGGGTGTTCCGTGGTGCGTTGCTGCTGCAGCATCTGGGTGGAAAGGAACGGATTTGGGGATGGGATGTCAGGCTGTGACTTCCTCACGAAAGGAAGCGCCGATCCCGGCTCCCTGGGCTCAGTGACAGGACCCAAGGGAACGGCACCAAGCTGTGTCAGAGGAAGTTGAGGCTGGATATTTGGAAAAGACTCTTTGCCCAGAGGGTGGTTGGGCACTGGAATAGGCTCCCCAGGCAAGTGGTCACAGCCCCAAGCCTGACAGAGTTCAAGAAGCGTTTGGCAATACTCTCAGTCACAAGGTGTGATTCCTGGGGTGTCCTGTGCAGAGCCAGGAGTTGGACTCGATGATCCTGATGGACCCCTTCCAAGTCAGTGTATTCCATGGTTCTGTGTTACCACTGAAGGACCGCGAGTGGCTTATGGCCCTTAAGGGGGTTCTCTCCCAAGACCTGCCTGTGTCTTGTCTTTTTAGGGTGCTTGAAGTGGTTCTACAAGTGTTTTATTGTCTAATGTTATGTTTCTCATTAGTAATCTGCTCCTGTTAATTAAGTATATCCAGGGAGTCAGACAGAGAAGTCATCAGAATTTTTGTTAAGGCTGTTAAGTGAAACGTGGGTCTGTGTTGGGTATTACAAACTATAGTTCAGTCTCACTAATGTCTATTTCTGAAACCCCCTCTACAAACTGTCCTGAAAGAGAAAATATTGCTTTGGACAGTAGAACATGAAGTATCCTAGAATTCCTTACCAAAGCTAGTTCTTAAACTGAAAGTGTTCCTCAGCTGACCTAATGCCAAGATGTCGTTGCTGTTACAAGTATAAACGTAAAACGGTTTGCCAAAGTTTTGCTGCTTTGGGAAGAGATAGGGAGCACGTTCCTCATTTGGAATGTGTTTTGCTGCATGGCTTATATGACTTGCAGCTGCTTCAGTGTGGGCATTGCATGCACAGAGGATAGTATGTCCCCACCATCCATCTCCTCTGGGGGTGACAGCAGGTGTTTATCTCCTTTTCTGTTCAATGGCTGTGTGAGGTAAAAAGGGTATGACTGACCTCTGTGGCACTGTTATTGAATTGCACTCACTGCCTAAGAGGCATCAATCAGGGAATGAAAAAAAAATTATTTGATGATTTGGGTAGGTGGATATCAGGTGGCTTGCACATGGCAAAAACTGAGTAGGTAAATTCAGGCTGTTAATGAGTATGTGAGGAATGTAAGAAGTTAAAGATTTGTCTAGTGTGCCTGTCTGCAGGTCTGCTTCACAGGCTGTAGCAACTGTAAGAAACGTTTTGATGTGGTTTGGTTTTTTAAAGATTCGGTGTAATTCTCCTGCTGTAGATGGTCTTTTCTCCAGGTAAACTGGCCCAGCTCTGTGTGTATGCTCATAGGTATCACTTAGAAACTGAAGTCTGTTTTTGCAAGACAGGGAGTTCTTGATGTCCCCTAATGTCAGATAAGAGCCCTCAGTTTGCATCTTGGGACGTATCTGGATCTGTAGGGAGTCTTGTCTGGTCTTGAAGACAAGGGCATGAGAAATTCAACAACAGGAGCAAGAACACTGACTTTTTTAAATGTAAAACTGCTAATTGAATCCCAAAAAATTCCTTGTAAATCAGTTTAGTCCTGGCAGTTGGAAAGACAATCCAACATAGTTCTTTTTGGTGTTGAATCCAGACAGTAGAAGATGAATTTATTTTGAAAATTAGATGCTGAAGCAAATTCATCACCATCATCAACATTTCAGTATTAGGAATGGAATAAAATCACTGAAAGGACTGAGACCTGGACCCAAAACCTGATTGAAATCCTCCTGGACATCTGGGTGTCATCAGAATAGATCATAAGGATTTTACCTTGATATTCTGATGAGTAACTACCTAGTTCCATCACTTTAGATCAAAGCTCAAACACGGGATCAGAGATTCTTAATGACCATTATATACCCCCAGCAGATTTTTTGACTTGAGATGAATGGATTGTGCAGTGTGTCAATAACAACAACAAAAAAAGAGCACTGCTCAACTTACAGGACTTTTTCTTAATTTTTAAGTCTTGAGTCATGACGCCTCAAGAAACCACCGATTATTCTTCATGTCCCTGTTGCTATAATAAAATTGCAATAAGAGTAAAATTGCTATAATAAAATTTCAATAAGAGTAAAATATTATTATTCAATTTAAAAATCCTTATGATCTGTTGTGAGTCTACTTTCCTAAATTTAGTGGAGTCTTGAAGGTACCAGTATAGGTGCATTAAGTCCAACGTATTTTGTCCATATTAAATTTTGTCCAGAATATTATGATTTAAGCAGGTGCTGGCAGGCCAGAGTGGTGTGCCTACTGAGGACTTTTTGTCTGGTAAGGGCAAAAGCCACATCATGTTTTAGGCATTGGAGTTATACTGTAGGGTTTCCTCTGGTTGGAACTTTGTGCTTCCTCTAAAAATCTCCAACCCTTTGTAGCCCAGTGCCTTCCATCACTGTTTTCCTCTCATCCTCTTCAAATTAGCCACATATTTTGTTATGTTTCCAGACATGACACTGCCCCTTCTAAACAAATTCATCTGAATGGTAAAGCTCTGTTTGTGCGCATCAGAAAATGAAAGTGACACTTTGCTGGGCTATAAATTTTAATTCCCTGGATCTGCTCTTTTATCTTGTCCTAAGAACTGACCTTGACCCCGTGTAACCGTTCTTGTGTAAACAAAACAAGAAGTTGTGTGGCTGTGATTGTGGCTTTGTAGAATGTTGCAGCAGATGATCCCCTGCAGCTCTTTAGGACTTGCCTAGTTTGTCCTTGAGGAGGGGGATGGGGGAAGGGAATAGTGGTTAATATAGTCAGGTGCTCATGAACAAATTATAAAACAAATCCGTAGCTTTTTTTTGTTGGTTGTAAATAAAAATACACAAGTGACTTCACAAGAGTTCAGTGAGTCTCTTCCAAAAGTGATTGGTGAAAGATTTTAGTAAGATGTGACAGCACTTGCCTTTAACTGCAGTGGTAGTGCTTAGCCCCAGCGTGTACCAGGCACTTAACTATTCACTCTTAATATTTTGTGGATTTAAAAACTGTCTTTGCTGATGCTAAAATTAGATGGCATCTTTTGCTTCCTGCTGTCTCAGGCCATAGGACAGTACTTTCTGATGAGGAATGTTTCTGTGCTGAACCACAAACCTTGGGCCTTGTTGATGACATCTAGCAGAAAGCAGTGTGCTTCCAAAGGTTGCAGTGTTGCAGTCACAGGATTCCTTTCTCAATCTGAATACAGCAGTGTTGTAACATTGCTGCTTCAGACTGTGAATAGGAATGTTATTACGGTTCTAATACTGAAGTTTCATCAGAGCTCCTTCTGGTGTAAAGACACAGCTCTCTGAATCCAGTGCACTTTCAGACACTTGCAGATGGTGTCATTTTGTTGTTTGCATGTCCTCTGTGCAAAAGATGCTGTGTAAGGCAGTAAATTGAATGGTGGGCAAGAAGGTTTAGCCACTCAGGTATCAAGACCTTCATAAAAATAATACTTCTTTCATAAGAACTGTTCACATTCATTTGCAGAGATGTTGGGAATAGCATTTACTGAGAATTAGATGAAGACTGTGGTTTTGAGTGTGTATGTTCTGTAAATGTTATGATCAGCTTCTTCACACATAATTTTTCAAGATATTCTGATTGATACTGCACATATTTCCCCATATGGAGAAATCTGAATTCACAACAGAGAATTCAACACTTACTTGGAATATTTAGAAAAGATTTATACTGGAAGTGAATGTCTGCCAACAGTAATTCTGCTGAAAGATGAACGTTCTGTATTTTTTGCTGGGGAAAATGACAGCTTTTCAGTGTTTGAAAATGTGAAATAAATGTGGTGAGAGAATAAAAGAAAAAAATCTTGAACCCAGTGCTTCCACTGTGAATTCTGTTCTTATGGAACCTGGGATGTTTTTTTTCTGGTTTCACACTGCTTTACTTTTATTCCTACTTTGTTTGTAATTGTAAGGCTTCAGGCTTCTTCCTTGAGAATGTTTTTTGGGCATCTTAGAAGCATTTGGGTGAATTTGATGAGTAAAAGACTTGGTACTTCGAGGTTATTGTTTTATTAAGTGTTTTATAAAATTATTACGTAATTTATTTTGCACTTAATATATTATTACAGATGGTACTGTTGATTGCTGTTGGGTTATGGAGAGAAGAAACACAGCAGTGAGACAAGACCTGTAAAGATAAAAGGTGGCAAAAATGGCATTTATCAAGGCTAGAAAGGAAACAGGTTTCGTAGTCACCGTGCAAGGTGAGGCAGAAGGCTGTACAAAGCTGATTCTAAGATCTACTTTTAAGCGTATTCCTAGTAAATGCCTTTTATAATTAGTCACGATAAAGTATTTGAATACCTAAGCTCTTACTCTGTGATTTAGTGTGGTGATTTGACTCTGGCTGGATGTCAGGTGCCCACAAAAGCTGCTCTATCCCTCCCCTCCTCAGCTGGGCAGGGAAGAGAAAATACAATGAAAGGCTCTTGGGTTGAGGTAAGTGCACAGAGAGATCAGTCACCAATTGCTGTCATGGGCAAAACAGACTCAGTGTGGGGAAATTAATTGAATTTATTACCAATCAAATCAGAGTACGGAAATGAGAGGTAAAACAAATCTTAGAGATGTCTTCCTGACACTCCTCCCTCCTTACCAGGCTTAACTGTACTCCCAGTTCTCTCCCTACTCTTCCTCTCAGTGGCACAGGAGGATGGGGAATGGGGGTTATAATCAGTTTATCACACATTGTCTTTGCCATTGCTTCCTCCACAGGGGGAGGACTCCTTTCCCTGCTGCACCGTGGGGTCCCTCCCATGGCAGACAGTCTTCCACAAAGTTCTCCAACATGAATGCTTCCTTCCCACGAGCTGCAGTTCTTCACGAACTGCTCCAGCATGGATCCTTTTCCACTGGGTGCAGTCCTTCAGGAACAGCCTGCTCCAGCATGGGTCCCCCATGGAATCACAAGTCCTCCCAGCAAACCTGCTTTATCATGGACTCCTCTTGCCCCAGGTCCTTACAAGACCTTCTCCAGTGTGGGCTTCCTACAGAGTCACAGCCTCCTCCTGGCATCCACCTGCTGTGGCGTGGAATCCTCAGGCTGCAGGTGGACCCCTGTTCCTCTCTGGACTCCATGGGCTGCAGGGACACAGCTGCCTCACCATGGTCTACACCACGGGCTGCTGGGTTCTCAGCTCCTGTGCCTGGAGCAGCTCCTTCCCCTTCTTCAGTGACCTTGGTGTCTGCAGGGCCATTCCTCTCACATGTTCTCACTCCACTCTTCCCTGGCCTCAGTTGCATCTGTGCAACAATTTTTTTTCCTTCTTAGCCATGTTATTCCAGGGCCACTACAACCATCACTGATGGTCTTGGCCTTGGCCAGTGGTGAGTTTCTCTTGGAGCTGGCTGGCACTGGTTCTGTTAAACATGGGGGAAGCTTCTGGCAGCTTTTCAAAGAAACCACCCCTATAGCCCACCCTCCACCAGAATTTTGCTGCACAAACCCAGTGCATCTGGGCAAAAGGGCTGAACTTTATTTGGGTTAGCTCCATCCGTTTAAGTAAAAGTCACTGTATCTGCAGTGTGTCTCTAATTGTTTCATTAAATTTTTCATTAATAAATATTTTATTATCATTCCAGAAACTTCTAAAATTATTATAATCCACATTGTAAATAACAGTGAAGTGCTGCGTGACCAGAAAAATTATGAATTAAAAAACGAGCTTGGCTACTAGAATCCAAGTTGCGAGTAGCAGGAAGTCTTGAGCAAGGGTTCAGTTTTTGGCAGCAGCCTTTTGACTTCTATTGTTGGCTCTATTAGTGAAAAAAGTTGTTCATTGCAGCTCTGAATTTCATCACAAAAGAAATATCTGAACTCTGAACATAGAATTAATAACCATATTTCTAATGTGTTTCAGCATGTGTTAGAGAGTCAGAACGCTTGAGATGCTCAGTGAAAGTTAAAAGAGGTGAGGAGTTTGTCAAATAAAATACAGTGTACTACTGAGAGGGAAGATCCTAAGAGATTCTCAAACAATGTTTTGGTGAAATGTAGAAAACTGATCTATGTATTTGTTTGTTCATGTTTTAGCATCTAACCCCTCATCAGTTCAGTTGTGGGTTGGTTTTTTTTTTCCTGCGGGAGTTCAGAGTCATATGCAGGAAACTGCAGACCTGACGCTTGCTTATTTGAAGTCCTTTTGCAGCCCCCTTTAGTTATTCAGTAGAAGCTTTCCACTGTGCTTTGTAAACCACACCACATGCCCCCACAGCCCCCACACCTGCATGTCGAGGGCCCTGTGGTTGAAAACCCTCTGACAGAAAAACATGAGTGTTTTGGGAGGAATGAACTCATGATACCTTGGGAGATACAAGGACAAAAGAAGCTGTTAGAATTCAGAAGGTTGTAACCCAAGTGGAATAGAAAGAGATATGGATCTTACTTTGGTCATTAGGCTAAAGGGGAAGGTAATGTGAAGAAGGAGATGAATACAGTCCCTGCTTTGAACTAACATAAGGCTTTTTGGATCTTTTTTTTGGCACAGATGTATAATAAACCTATTTTTAAGCTTAGGTAAAATCTATAGGCATAACTTCTCTACCTTGCTTATTGAAGACATGTCTGTAGAGTGACAAATGGACAAAAAAACCAGAAAGTACTTTAAAAGCCAAATTTTTCCTTGACAAGTGCCTATAATCTGAGAGGCTCTGGAACTAATATAGAGGATGATCCAGCAGCACTTGTTGGAAGGAATCATAGAGAGCAGAAACCTTTTGTAGTACTAGTATGAGTTGTACTTACATAAAAATTCAGTAGAGGGCAGAAGGAAACTGGTGAAAGAAGGAACCAGTGCTAACAGATGGAATAGCACCAGTTACTAAAAACAGTACTGAAGAGCAGAAAGCGCTACAACTGATTGTGATCCTTTCTTATAGAAGCATTTGAGAAAGAACATTCACATTTTCATATAATGGTCAACTACAGGCAATCTTAAGATCCAGTACTTTCCATCACAGAGGAAAACAGAGTTACCATGGGCATATTGACTCTGTGCAGATCAGCTGTTAAGGCTCCTGTTTAGCATTGCAGATGTATAATTCAGCACACAGGCATTGCATTACGTTCTCCTGCTTTATTTGTCTTCTGAATCCAGTGTGGAGACTTTAGACATGTCTACAAGATCTTTTATTCTTCCTAAAGCTACTTCTTCTTGTCCTTTTTAATATTTGAGTATCAGAAGATTGTAGTAGTGAAGATTGCTCGGTATGTAAGGACCCTGGGAAAGTTTATTTTACTTTCTTGATTTTGCTCAGGATGTTTTAGCAAGAACAAGAGTAGTTTAGATAAAATAAGGGTCACAAAGTTGTTGGCTTATCTCCACTTAGCAGTGTTGAATTGTAGTAATAGGATCAATTTAAAAAATTATAGCATAGCATTTACTAAGGGAAGATAGTGTAGAGGTTAGATGTGATAGAGGTAGGGTGGGGCTAATGCTTTAGGGTCGTTTGTCTGCAAGGGTTTAGTCTTTCATTTGCTTTAACATGATTTTACCAAGTTTTAAATTAATTCCGCTATGATTTATTTTGCATTACTCCCTTTAACCTAAATTGTAGTGTTCTATTTTTAGACAGTTCTGAATGGTAAGCAAAACTACACAGCTAACAATGCCCAAACTTCAAATTATAAGCAAGTTTCTTAGCTTAGAATGAATAACAGATAGTTTGAGTGACACTGCAAATGTGGTAAAGGTCAAAATAGAAATTCTGAATGTTTAGTCATGCACTCAAAGTATTACTACAAAGCATAAAAAGTCCCTATGCACTGCCACTTTCCCATCTGTGATTAGTGACTCCATGCTGTGCCAACCTTTTGCAGTTACCAAGAGGTTTATAGTTTTATTTTACACTGTTTAAGAAAAACAACGTTTTGCATGTATTGCACTAGTCTTAACAATGATTTTAAAATATGTTCCCAGATTTTTAGGCAACCCATATATGTTTTCAGTTCAGTTGTGTTTTTCTTATTTTCTTATTTTGATTTATAAGCTTGGCAAAATCTTTTTTTTTTCTTTTTTTTTTTTTCCTTTTTTGATACTGTCAATTAGTTCTTTAAAAGAACAATTTAAATCTGAAAACAAGCTTTGGGGGTTTTTTATTATATTTCATAAAAATGTAAGCAATATGGTGGTGTTATTTATTAAACTGAGCTGCTTGGATGAGATCTCTCTATTTGCTTTTTATGCAATCTGAAAGATAATTTGAAAAGGATTTCTGAAAACTTGGTTTCAGAAGCCTTTCAAAATTATTCTCTGTCTGCCACACACAGCCCTCAAAGTTTTCTTGATTTTACACTAAATATGACAAGAATGTAAATTAATTCTCTTTTTTCATAGAAAGGTGCCTTGGGAATGGAAAAAGCTCATGGATTTTCATTGGGAACTCTCCTGTGGTATAATTAATGTTCTTTTTTTAAACAGTAACAGAACAAGTGAAAATGCTTTAAAGTCATCCATATTTACATATTATGTCCAGAGTGTTTCTGGTGTAACTGAGAAAATAAATCAGTGTTTTCTACATATACTATACCCTCAATTCCCTCAGATGCTTTCTGACCTCTTTTACCAAAGAACTTAACACTAAAGTTTTTGCCATCTTATATCCACCCCCCTTCTCATATTTTAATTCCTCTGGTAACTCAAAAAACAATTGTAACAGGGTAACCATTTTTATACCAATTATCCTGGTGAAAGTTTTATCTGACAATGTCTCTGGCATGTTTTCTCTTTCCAACAGCAAATATCCACAGCAGCCTTTGCCATGCCTATATTGGCCAGGCTTGTTACTTCTGTGTTTTCCAAAGATCCTCTGGTCTTTTGGCATAGAATGTTAGCACACATCCAGAGCCAATGACTTTGTGGTAGTCACATAAACCAACTCTGTGACATTAAAAATTCCTGAACTTCTGCTGTCCTCAGGAACAAAAAGCAAATCTAGTATCTACTTCCTAATTATCATTGGAAAGTAAAGTGAATGCAAGAGCTCGGATGCTCCTGCAATATGTCAGACTTATGCCAAAGCTGATCTGAATTATAACACAAGTACAGAAGTTTCCTAAACAAAACCTCCAGCACTGTAATGAGAAGCTGATCTATGCTTTTCCTTAAGAGGCCCCTAGAGCACTCCCTTTGTGTCAGAGGCCTTGTTAACAGCTCACTATGAGACAGGGGTACCTTCAGGAATTAAATGGATGTCCAAGAATCCCAACCAAGAGTTTGTCCTGAACAGCCAAAATCTCTACAGCTCAGTTTACAGTCAGCTGGAGATACTGCTAGTTGTCTGGGATGTGACAGTGCTGAAGAGACGTTATCACAAGTGTTTGTATAGCATTTCATGGTTTGTGTCGCTAGTATCTATTCAGTCACTGACCACATGGGATTCTTGGAGCAGAGAACTTGGAGCTATATTTATTTATATATATGTCCTTAGGCATAATTTTATTCTCTTTGTGGCATTTTTAAGAGAAAACTAATACAGAAGTCTGAGATGCTTTAAAACACTTTTTCCCCTGCCTCCACCCCACAGACAAGCTTTCTCACCTTGGTATCTGGAGCTTGTACCTTCTTGTCCTTTTCTGTACTTTTGCAGCATGATGCAACAGCGAGAAAAAAATGAGACACGCTAAAATGAAGAAGCAACTTTTCAAAAGCCACTAGGTGCAATTGTGGGTAACATTCAGGTTACTGGCCTGATTTCCTTAGAATCCAAGTGGTTTTAACAACCTCAAGTTAAAAGGACAATTGTGTAGCTTGTATAGCTCCAGTAATTTCTTTGAGAAGTATTGTGCTTAGAGAAGAAAATTGTGTCTCAAATCCATAGGCTGACACACTTCCTGCTGCCTATTGAGTGCATAGAGTACTAGGAACTTCCTTTCACTAACTGTGAATTAAAGGACAAGTTTCTCTGTATTCACCTCATGTTTTAGAGGGATGAAACTAGTTTCATATTTATTTGGACCTCCAACCATAATTATTGTGCACTTTATCTGTCCTGTTAAAGATTTGTTTGCACTGTTGAGCCAAGTAACTAAAGTATTACAATTGAGCGGCTGCACCCATCATCCCTTTAAAAATATTTGTTTCTTTAAAATGAATTTACAAAGTATATGCTGTATTAATCTGTTACTTTAATCATGTGCCTTTCCTACATCATGCTGTAACCATTATACTTCCCTCATCCCAATGCTTCTGGATAGCAGTGTAATCCTCAATGTACCAGCACTTCAAAAGGTCTCTCCGTTGTTCATTTAGATAAGCAAAGCACGTACCTGTGAAAAACAGTAAGGTCAGTAAGGAAAATTTGAAAACCTTGTTTCAAAAAACATTTTCTTTTATTCTCTCAAACATAAGCACTATGCTATCTTACTCTTTCCTTATATATCAAGCTGTTGTGCTTCTCCACATTTTAAAGTGGAGAAACAAGAAATAAGCAGTTGTGCAGAATATTAGCTAGAACCATACTATCTGCTTACAAGGTGCAAAACCTTTTCAGGATCTACTGTAGATGTTTAGAGAACATTCCTTTTGACCTGCAAGGTCATGCATCATGGAGAAAAAAGCCTTTAATTAATGACTTTCAAGTCCATCTGAGAATATAGGAACAAAAAGTGGCATGGCAAGTCTTGTAATAGCCCCAGAAATTTCTCTGCTTTAAAGCCATTGGTGACATTCTATTTTTAAGTCTTACACAGGGCATGTAACTCAGCAAAGTCCGTGAAACTCATTTACTGATCACAGCAGTGTTACTGTGCTGCCCAACGAGCATTGGACGCAGTGGTGACCCACACTCAGGAGAATGGAGCCATTTCCTACCCCAGTGTTCTGCAGCCACTGCAATGGGTCAGAGGTGTTTGGACAGTGCTGGAATGCAAAACCTAGAAATGGTGCTCTGAGAAGTGCTACTGTGTATACACTACAAGAAATGGAAAAATTCAGAAATGCTTGTTCAGCTTCTTAGTCCTGTACCAAAGAATGATCTCTTTCAAGGCTTCTGGAATGCAGTGTCTCATTCATAATATTAATGACTCAAAATCAGAGTGCTCAGCATGGTTTCCCCCGTGCAGTATGGTGGCAATTTGCAAAGCTTGTTTGGAACAGGTATTTTTCAATAGAGTACCAGTGAACAATAGAAGTCTGACTCAAGAGCTCCCAGATTCCCATAGATGGATGTATTTTACTGCATCTGCTGGCTGGATATTGAGAAAATCTACTTAGGGCAAATGCTCAGTCTTGTGTACTGTTAGTGAAAGGGGAAAACAGTTCTCTGTGGAGAGTGTTATCCCTCAGGAAAGACCCGTAATTGGCAATAGGCAAGGAATGCAGTTGTCATGTTCCAAGTTTGTTGTTACAATTTCTATAAATCAGTTAAGTAGTTGGCATATGACAGAGTGCCATCTGAACACTTGAGTTTTGATGAGTGTTTTCACTACTTCTTGTTTTGAGAATCAATTGCATTTGGATTTCAGAAGTCAGCAAGAATCTCAGCTTCTTGTAAAACTAGAGATATCACAAGCAGTTGCTGCTTCAAGTCTTACAGAAAACTGAGTCGTGGAGAGCCAGTACCTGTAGCTGATTTACTGCTCCATGAGCAGCAGCAGCACTTCTTGACTCCTTCTGAGTTCATAACTCAACAGGATGGAGTAACTGCTTCCTTATATAGAGACACAAGTTCCTTTTTTTTCCCTGCTGATCCAGTACCTCCTGTTAGTAGGAGTTGAACAAAAGTGTGTCTGTGCTTCACAAACAGCGTAGACGTTCCCAGGGAGTTTGAAACCATTCCTCTTTTCCCCACATCAAACATTGTAATTCTAGTAATTGCCATTAATTCAAGCACAACAGTAGCATAAAACTACCTAGAAAACATACAGGCAGGAATGTTCCAACAGATGCATTCGGATTATGAAACTTTTATCTCTTGAAAGCAAGTAATTCACAGTTGAGGAACTTTGAAAATTACATGGAAAAAATCTCTCTTTAGCATGTCAGTATTCAAAAGGGAATTTACGCCAATAACTTCTTCAGTAGCAAGGTTTCAGGCTGCCCAAAACTCTTCATGGGATTAGTTTGCTATTTCTTGCTATTTCTCTAAACGTGCCTTTTTTTCACTTCAGCAGAGTCATCAATGTGTTCAAGACATATATTTGAAAGGTGGGGAACTAGTGGAAGAGTTGCAACTTTTTGAAGATACAAACCTTACCATACCTAGAAAGTAATAAAGGGTATGTATGGTTTCACTCTTTTTTTTTTTTAACTTCTGCCTATGTTAGGAAATATTGATAATTTTCTGCAACCTAGATAAATTCACTACTAAAGTACCTGACTGAAATATGTCTAAGGCTGCAGGTGAAGGGAAAGCAGAAATGAAGTTTCAATTAAATTAGAATGATTTCTGGTTTGGATAAAGAATTGTTATGACAATTAAAAATAGAAAAGCATTAGGAATATACAAAACTTGTAATGTAACTAACTTAAGTGGCATTTGTTACATCAATTTGCATCACCTTTTTTTTTTCCTTTCTGGAGGGAAAGAATGTTAGTTCTGTAACTTGCAGCCATTGAATAAAGGAGAGGAGAGTATTTCATTCACAATTTCAAAGCATGCATTTTTGGGGGGGGTAAATTATTTCTTGATGTCTATGCATGCCAAACAAAATTCCTTTCTTCTTTGTGGGGAAGCTCTCAATTATTTCAAACTTGCAGGAGTAATTGGTAAGGATTCAAAATCAAAGTTAACTGGGTTATTCCACCATTTAAAAATATTATTTACATTGCAGTATTTGGAAAATTGCACTTCAGTTTTGCTCATGTTAATATATGACATTCAACAGTACCTTCCCCCTTCCTGACAGATGTTACTTGCAGGCTGATACAGTTAGGTTTGTTACTATTTAGGCTATTGCTTGCTTATTAATAATTATTTCTACTGGGGTTTTTTCAACCATATGAACTTTAACTACAAATAGTATGGAACATGAAAAATTTTACCAAAACTAAGAATGCACTGACACCAAAAATAAATTTTAATTGCATTTATTTCAGTGAATTTATAATGCATTTATGTAGGTTTAAAGTATCACTCAAGCTATAAGTTACTACTGTAAGTGAAGTTTAAGGGTAACTTTTCAATGGCTGTGCCAGGTTATGCAGATAAAAGCAGTAGATAGTACTAAACTCCTAAGAATGTTTTTTAGGGAGTAGAGTGATCATTTTAGCAGTGAGGAGCAGAGTATGTTAAGTGAAGGGGCTATTTTAGTTCAGAATGCTGAAGAAATTAGGTAGAAAATTATTTCCTTAATTCAAAAAGGTAACAATTTCTGCAAAGAAAGGTAAGGAAAACCTTTTTAAAGTAGAATAGAAAGCCATTTAAAATTTGAGAATTTCAAGTGGCATTGGAGCAAATAGAAATCACATCATTGAAATGCAGTTTGTTTACTCTTGTTTCTTCTCTGTAGAAACTTCATCCACACTTCGTCAGAATGCAGCGGAGTCTGTTACACTCTGCATCTCAGCTGGCGCACGGGACGTGTTGGTTCTTCCCTCGCACTGGTGTCTTTCAGTGCTTAAAAGGACAGTCTGTGTTGTCTAATGTGGGATGCAAAGTGATTCTGGCAGTGGACCCTCCTAAACGATGTCTTCATGCAGGCGCAGCTCACTTTGCCTCAAAGAAAACTGCTTTTTCATCACAGCCAGCAGACTCTTCTCACAAAGTACCAGAAGAGAGAAACCCTTTGCCTTTGGCCACTGATGCGCCCAAGCAGAGCCCTGCAGAGTCAGATTCTTCAGAACCCGACCCATTACAAGACAAATCAATTAGTCTCGTTCAGAGGTTCAAGAAAACTTTTAAGCAGTATGGAAAAGTCATGATTCCAGTGCACCTTCTGACTTCCACTGTATGGTTTGGCTCCTTTTACTATGCAGCCATGAAGTAAGTTGATATTTTGTTGCAGTGCCCAATACCGTGGTTGAATTGAGACCTACTTTCACTAGTGAAAGGACATATAAATTATTATTGCATGTTAAAAAGTGCCTTTTTATAGAAAAGATAAATGTGGCTACATTTTTGACTAAAGCATAAGATGACTATTGAAAGTATATAGGATTCATGAGAGTGTTGTGTACATACTATTACCATGCAGTTACTGCTATGTACCAGGTATGTTGCTAACATTTAAAGGAATGCTCATCTCCCCAGAATGATGCATGGATGTAAAGAGCATTGAAATTCTTAGTAACTTCTCAAAAGGTAAAGATAGGAATTTGGAATTCTGATTATAAATGGGTAGCTGAGATCTTTATAGACCTTTTCTTTTTTTTGCCCTTGGACTTAAGGGTATTTTACCACTTCCTTTCTGCTTCATCCCCAGTCCTTCCTCATAACTGGATTTTCATTTCATGGATTTACCTCACTTAGCTGTTCACAACCTATGTGTATCCCTTCCTTTTTTGTTTCTGTTTCCCGTCTTTCCTGCCATCCACTGAAAAAATTGGTACTGCAGACCATACTTTTTAATAGGAAATTAAATATTTGTGTGGTTAAAAAAGAAGAGATAAACTAAGTATTCTAATTTTAGTTTCTTTTAGTTATAGCATGTACTAGATACCATTCTGGAAAATGGCATTTATTAGGAAAAAATGACATCAATTATGAGCTGCTAGTTTGCTAGTTCAGATGAAAGAGGTTTTATTTATCTGGAAATAGTTTTCTAAATATGAGCAAATGTTTATCTCTGGACTGCTGGTGTTGTATATTTAATAATAGAAAGCATGAAACAACGACAGTTTGTGGTGGCAAGGATGGAACTCTGACATCAGAATGCCTTACTGCACAAGTGTTTGTTTTAGTTACTCTAACCAGCTGGCATAATTGCCCTTTCTGGGAGCTATAGATCCAAATGTCATTCTAAATTTAGCTCATGTCAGAGGAATAAAGGTCTTGAGCTATAAAAATATTTTGCTTTGGATGAATTCAGGTTGATGCTTACATCCAGACATTTCAGATTGAATGAAGATTACTTTTCTTGAAACTCTAAAGCCTGCTGCTGAAGTAGGTATTTGGCAGATGAAAACAACTGAAATATTCAACTAGAAACTAATTATAACAAAGCTTCAGTTTGTTATGCCACAGGAGCAGCACCCTCTTGAAGTGGAAAAAACACTTTCAGAATGACTGCTCATACGAGACTAAACAGTGATGGTTTATGAAACGGCACAGTTAGCGCTGTCTTTCAGCTCTTACTAGGTCTCCATTTCCTACTCTGGGAACAGGCCTTCAGACTGTGGGTTCTAGTAACTGCTGGTAAAGTACTGCCTCTTATTGTTCCTCCTGATGCTGAAGTGATTACATGCTCAGAAGAATGCTTAAAATATTAGCTAGAAATGGATAATAGTACTAATAATACAAAATCTCTAAATATTGGAAACTCAGTAACTTCTGTAACTGTGTGTAGCTTTCTTCTGTAATATAAAAATGAGCTTTCTTTTCTCATTTGGTGCTTCCCTGGATTTGAAATAGAAAGAAATTTTGCTAGGAGCTCCCTCCACCCATCTTGACATCTTATATTGACACAGTAGAACAACTGAGCACAAAGCCCCTGAAATCTTGTCCATGTAACATGTTGCTTCCTTTTCTTTTGCCATATTCCATTTGTTTGATATATTTAGAAGTGAATGGAGAACATTGTCTGAAATTTTTAAAAGAAAAAAAGGTAATTTTAGGCAAAACAGAACATGAAATCAAATGTGCACAGCTGGAGCCTGAGTAGCTGTCTTACCACCATTACATCTACTTACCTTCAAACATAAACTGGGACACAGGTAAGTTAGAAGCTATTCCAGCCAACAGGGATGATATAAATGGGTCACCTTTTGAAATGCTGAAAAGAACATTCATTTTCCTGTGGTCAGAAACATAAATCCTGTAAGTATATTGCTTGCATAAAAAACCATTTTGTTCTCAAATTATGAAGTTTGTTTAATAAAGAATAAAAATAGTACTCTAAATTACTGTTCAAGTTTGAAATTCCAATTCAAGTTACCAATGTTTTTCTCTTTTATAGTGGAGTAAATGTTGTTCCATTCCTAGAGTTGATTGGCTTACCAGACAGCGTAGTAGACATCCTGAAAAATTCCCAGAGTGGAAATGCACTAACTGCATATGCATTGTATAAAGTAAGTATAATTATAGTTTGTAAATAAGCTCTAAGTCTTGCCTGGTGAACTAAACAGGGTTTACTTGTTTACAGCAGAAAGAATTAATTAGCTTTCTTCAATAATTACAGGTACTTGAGCATTCATTTTTGTGGTAAAAATAGTCCCATGCAAGTTGATATGTGTTCTGTGTTCCTTCAAGGAGTCTATCTGTATTTCTAAAATAACTTCTTCGCTGCAGAACTATTGCAGCCCTCTGAGATTTAATGACAGTTAAGTTATTAAATTATTCTTCTGTATCCCTGACATAATTAGCAGGGACAAAGAGGTAAAGTCTAAACACCTCACTGAATTCCAGATAAAAGTACTGTTATTTTTATCCTAGATGATTTTTGGTCTTCCCCTTAGTTTTCCATCACTCTCAAGTATTTTCATTGTCCATTTGAATCAATTACTTACATTCAGATTTGGGTTTCCTTTTATTGCTTTATGTGGGCAAAGTCTGTGTTTGGGAAACTTGAAATGTCAGGCCATGCAAAAACAAGGTACAGTATTTGCTGTACATGCCACTCATTTGTTTTGTTTCCAAATGTGATGTGCTTCTTGCCTGTTATTGAAAGGGGTTATTTTCCCAAACAAAATGTGAAAGTACTCCTGTTTCCATTTTTTCCTGTGCCTAAAAGAGACCAATAAGTAAATGTGTTTAAACATAAAGATGTTGTTAAAGCTGGGAGATCTGGCAGTGTTAGAAGAAACTCAGTTTTCACATGCAGTCTGTTCTGAATTGTATTGAAATGCCGAATGCTTGTCCTACAAGCTGCACAGGGAGGGTTTGTGTGATGATCATTTTGTTAAGGGAAGCCTAAGGCCCTTGCTGGCTTTGATAAAATGATACTTTAGGTTAAAGGTATGTATTTCTAGGGGACACGCTGTAAACTGGCTTATTTCCTTATAAATTGAAGATACCTTTAGAATCTGACAGTGGTCAAAATAAATTTTAACATTAAAAATACCTTTTGCTGGATGTTATTGTCCTGTTTTATTTATGTGGTATGTTCTCTGGTTTCTTTAAGATTGCAACTCCTGCCAGATACACTGTGACTTTGGGAGGAACATCTGTCAGTGTTAAATATCTACGTAAGCATGGCTACATGTCCACACCACCACCAGTAAAGGAATACCTACAAGACAGGATGGAGGAAACAAAGGATAAAATTACGGAGAAGATGGAGGAAACAAAGGATAAAATTACAGGGAAGATACAAGAAACCAAAGATAAAGTTTCATTTAAAAAAATAAAGGAGTAGGAGAGATGCCTAATTTTTGGATATATCAAACTTAGCACTTTAACCCTTTGTGAGGCAGGATATGCAAAGTGCACTTCTGAGCTTCTTTTCTTTTTTTCTTTCTTTTTTTTTTTTTTTTTGCCCCTTGTCTGGAGACTACAGTTGCTGTGTGGATTTAAAGATTAAAGTTCCCTGGGGTAGAGGGTGTGACAAAGTTTCAATTTACAGAAGGAAAAGTGAATCTCAGATTAGAAGTTAACCTGTCCCTTGGTAATAATGTTAACAATTACTCTTCCCCCTTTTTTTCCCACACCCTTCTCCTCAAAATGAAGGTGATTTCTGCCAAAAGCCACACTGCTCTATTCTTCCATCATAGTGCACAGCCATTGTTCCACTAGACTGAGCCTTCCATTAAATGAGAATGAAGATTCCTCTGTTGGGAAGGGCAACGTGTAGGTTTTTAGAGTCTGTGGACCCAAGCCTCTTCAATTGTGATCATCTCTCAACTTGGAGCAGACCGTTGTCACTGATACTGCACATGAAGGAATTGATGGATCACCTACTCAGCAGGAATTAATTACAATGGCTTCCTTGGCTTCAGCCAGGCTGCAGTGGTTTACAGGTTGAGACTATGAATCTTTCTTGAACAGTGTATCTCTTCAGAAATCTCAACTGAAAGCTATAGGGAGATGAGTTAGTCCCAGTAGCCATAATGTCAACTATACTTTGTTTCCGGAAGTTGATTTACAGTAAAAGATCATTAAATTAAATTAATCAATAATTGTATATTAAACATTAGGATTTGTTTATTGTGTTAAAGTTTACAAACCTGCTCTATTTCATGTTTGAAACAAAAAAAAAATTGAAAGACAAGTTTATTTGAGAAATTGCTATACTAAGGGACTTTTTAAACACTTAGAAAGTTAAACCCCAAAGTTCCTCCTGCTATTCAGAAACCCCTCAGACTTCAGTAGAACAATTTGACTAAAATAAGCACAATTTCTGAAACACTGATCACAAACTACCAAACTTTTCTTCCCCTAGATTTTCTTAAGTCAAGAAAACTTATTCATACATGAAAGCTGAAATGCTGTCTCAGATGTCATAAAGGACTAAAGTTGAAATTGTTCTATTTGACTGGGCAGGCAAACTTCTCTCAGTCTTATTCAAATGTAGGCTGAAGTGTGTTTTTCCTATTTCTGCTAGAGATCTCACTTTGTAACAACTCAGCACGTGTCAGTTGTTTAACAAAGGTGCTTTTATGCAGGGGGATATGGGGAAGCAACAGAGTTGGACCCTGAGCATTGCAAGTGACTGGAGTGAAAAAATATAGCTGATGAAGTATCAGCTCTGCCCCACTGTCCTGTTTTCATTCAAGTCACTTAGGGCCTCTCCATGTTAAAGTGAGTTGAACTTCATTAACTTAATTGTGCAGGATTGATTGCATACTTCTCTGCCTCTATCCACATGTAAAATAGTAACTGCAATCTAATGCCTACCTCACAGGGATGTTGTGAGGAATAATCATTGTATATTCAGCGACCTGGAGATGTAAAGTGCCATGTTTCTGATAAATATTATTAAAAAAAATATTTCTGTGAACTCTTACACTGCTAAGTACTACTGTAGGACTGGAGTTAACAGATGCTATTTTGTTTTTCTGTTTTAGTGTGCTTTTCCTTACTGTCCCCATGCACACATTCTTCTGATGCTGGGATTCGTTCTTTTGGGGGCAGTGTTACCCATGTCCTGGAGCACCTTGCAAAGCCCAAAGTGTACCCCAGAGAGTTACATGGTCACTCTCAGTTTGGGGCTACATGTGGGACCCTTTCAGTGCAACTCACAGGATCCATCTCTTCTTTACATGTGGCAGGGATTGCTCAGGAGCACCTTGGTGTGCCCTAGGATAAGTTTTTAGCCCTTAGACATGTTAGAATTTGTTCATTATGCCACCTCTTTGTGCCCTTCCCCTTGTCCAGCTGGCCTGTGACCACTCCATTGTTTATATGATCCACCTCTACTAATGCTAAGTACCAAAGCTGTTTGACTTGTTGTTCTGTGTGATCATTTCTGCAGCTGCAGGAACAGCTCATAGTGACTCTTGGCAAGTGCCTCCTCTGTGTAGCTGGTCAATTTTGCAGCATGGAGAAGCTTGAGGAGTTTCTGGGACAGCCATATCCTCCACCCAGCATCTCAATTAGCACAGTTACGTGAATCCGTTTGTACAAAGCAAGAGGGGGAATCTTCAAGACTTTGGCTGTCTGACCTGGAGAGCTTTTGTGATAATTGGTTACATGCTTGGTTGTACTGGTGACCTTGTCTCAAACTGGCCTCATACGGAATCGGGTCGTTGCCTCATTAGTGCAGAGACCACCTGGGGAGTTTCCTGGGCCATCCAGGGAGTGAATGTAAGTCCACTGGGTGCCCAGCAGGTACCCAGTTACGCTGCAATTTCAACTAGGCTGAAGTTGACTTTCATCCTGTGTCTGACTTACATGAGGTGCAGTTCTTGTTAGTGGCAGTCAGACTTAGCATGAGTCTGCATGGCTGGAAGCCAGGGGCCACCACCCTTTGGAGAGGCAGTGTGCCCGCACTGTGCTGGCAGGCTGGGGCAAGCAAGGGGCACCTGGGGACAGCACAGGGTCTCCTGGTGCCCAAGCCAGCACAGTTGGCACACTCGTGTGGCGGCAGTGTCCCTTAAGGTGGAGCAGCATCAGTGAGTGCCTTCAGCAGCAGAGAAGGAACAGGGGAGCAGGTGCCCTGGCCTGGGGAAGCACACAGTTTGGCCCCAGCACCAAGAGCTGGCCCTGAGGCAGCCCACAGGTGACCCAAGCAAGGGAATGCCCAGTGAGTGCCGGGAGTGCTGGGTGAGATGAAAAACCCAGACAGAAGCCCAGCAGCACCTTCCATTGCCCGCAGGACCATTCAGTCAGTGCTAACAGGGCTTGCCTTTTTACCCTGGCAGCTCAGCATCCTCATGGGAAAGGGCTGTCCCTTGAGGCCTTAGAGGGTGGCTGCAGGTGTGGGTCCCTCCACCTTGGCAGCGCTTCAGCGATCTGGTGAGACCAGGACTAAGACATCCGTCACTATGTGTACGGCAGGGCAATTGCTGCTTCGGCAACTTCTCCCACTGCTGTCTGCTCCCTGCCTCACACATAACACCACTGCACAGCATCACCTTGGCTGCCTCTGCTCTAGGCACGGGCACAAAGGCACTGAGTGTCTGCCAGAGCAGAGCTCCAAACAAAGGCACAGTCCAAGCAGAAGCTGAAGTGGTGCCCAAGC
The DNA here is from genome assembly GCA_013397175.1 of Platysteira castanea. Lineage (NCBI taxonomy): Eukaryota > Metazoa > Chordata > Aves > Passeriformes > Platysteira > Platysteira castanea. Next base: position 881,915 of record VYXC01007341.1, on the reverse strand, counting down.
AGGACCTGGAACCAAAGTTACAGCTTGAGAATTGACCAAGTCACAACCTGTGATGGGGCTGGACCTGAAACTGGGACAGTGTTCAACTGTAAGCCTGGACAGGCTGGGCCCACAATTGGGCAGCCCAAGATGAGTCCAGAGTACATGCTGTGATCAAAGCAGGAATCAGTGTCAAAACTGGGGCCCCAGGATGGAACTGGAGTAGATGTCAAGGTCCAAGCAGGGGGCAGACCTGAAATCACATCCCAAGATAGGACTGGAGCTGAAGTTGCAAAGCAATGCAGAGCCAGAGCCAACATCACAACTTTTTACTTGGCTGAGGCCTAAGTATGGGAAAAAGACAAAATCAAAGCCCAAGCACTGTCCAGAGCCAAAACTGCAGCTGAAGGTAGGCCCAGAGTCAGGATAACATCCCTATAAGGACTGGAACAAAAACCATGGCCCAGTATAAGGCCGAAACAGCAGTCATCACCTGAGGTAGTGCCAGAGCCAAAAAATTCATAACCCAAGATGGGCTGGAACCAAAGCCATGGCCAGAGATGGGGGCCAGAGCCTACCCTGCTGTCATGGGTTAACCCCAGCTTGAAGTTTTAGTTTGAAAATTCCAGCAGTCTATCGCAAGGTTACTGCTGCTCTGTATTTTGCTGCTGCTGATAAG
>VYXC01007341.1:846286-880698 GCA_013397175.1 Platysteira castanea | reverse complement strand
AGGGATGGATAAAGAGAACTCCTATGTTTTTTCTGGAATTGCTCATCCTTAAACTTATACCCTCATGGCTGGGTGTGAACCCTTGAGACCAGTCATGGGAAAGCTGTCATCGAGGGAAAGGGACTCACACCTGCCAACAGTAACACAACCCGGGCGGCTGTTGGTGCCATGAGAAAATTGTCCTCATAGTAAAGTGCCCTAGCAACAAAAGAGACTCCTCTCTTTACATGGACTGATGAAAGGTTGTTTTAAAGTGATCAACTAACTGAAATGAGTCTCAGTTTGTGTCTTTATGCTGGATAAATAGGGGGAGGTGCTAAAAGGAGAAAGGGAGTGTTTTGGGGTTTTTTTCTCTAAATACCTTCTTATTTCTTTTTAACTTTAGTTTTAGTAATAAACTTCATTGCATCCATTAAAGTGTGGTGCCTGCTTTGTATTCCTCCTTAAGTCTTACCTCACAGAAGGGACAAATGCGAACCAACCCACTACACCTGCTGCCCAGACTGCTGTAGCACTCACTGCCTGAGCATGGACCGGAGGCAAATTTGAGTTCAAGGCAAGTAGTGGCCCAAGATAGAGCAGGAACTGAAGTCACAGCCAAGTATTGGGCCAGAGCTGAAATCGTGCCCAGAAATGCCACTAAGATGAAGCCACAGACCGACATGGGGCTACAGCCACAGCCACAACCTGCTATCCAGCTCTAGCCACAGTGTCAGACCAAACAGGTACTGAAGCTGAAGTACCGACTTGGTATTAGGCCAGACCTGTCTCAAAGGCCCAAGATGTGTCTGGAGCTGAAATCATGACCTGAAATTGCAATAGAGCTGGAGTCACATCTACAGATGGGGCCAGAGCTAAAGCCATGGCCCAAGATTTCCCCTAGAGGCAAAGGAACAGCCCCAAGATATGACAAGGGACAAATCAGCAACCCAAGTAGGGGCCAGAGCCACAGACATGGTCTGTGGTTGAGCAAGAGCCAAAGAGGCAGCAAAAAAGGCACTGCCACTGATGTTACAGCTCAGGATGGGGTTGGAGCTGAAATCACAGCCTGACACAGGGCTGCAGCCAAACTTGTGCCTTGAAATGGGGCCAGAGCCAAAGTCACAGCTCAATATGGGACTGGAGCTGAAGTCACGATCCTCACAGGGGCTGGAGCAGGGACCACAGTTGAAGTCCCGATCCAAAAACTGAGCCAAAGTCATAGCCCCACACTGGACAGGAGCTGAAGACGTGGCTCAAAAATAGCCACCACTCACTGAGCAGGGAACAGGACTGAAATCACTGTTGGAGAAGCAAAAGTTGCAGCCTGAAAGGGGCTAAAGCAGAAGTCATGAACCAAGCAGGGACCAAAGCCAAAGTTGCAACTGAGTATCAAAGCAAAGACAAAGATGTGGATGGCAAGGTGGCCAGAGTCAAAGTCACAGCTTGACACAGAACTGAAGCTGAAGTAGCAGCCCAAATAACAGCTGTAATAGCCTCCCAATCAGGGCCAGAGCCAAAGCTGTGATTTACTATCAAGCTGTTGGCAAAGCATCTGGCCAATATCAGGCCAGAGATTAAGGCACAGCTCAGTACCAAACCAGAACCAAAACTGCAATCAGAGATCAGGCTGGAGCCAAAGGAGGAGCCCAAGATGGAAATGAAGCCAAATTTGTGGCCTGAGCAATAGCTAGAGCCAAAGCTGCAGGTGAAGACCAAATCACAAGCCAAGACGGGGCCAGAGCCGAAGCCATGGCCCAAACTGTGGCCAAGTCACAGCAGCCTCCTGAGGAGGGGTCAGACCCAAAGCCTGGGCAGACCCGAAGAAGCCACCTGAACAGTGGTCAGAGCAAAAGTTATGGCCAAAGATGGGGCTGAAGCCAAGTTTCGGTCCAAGATGGGGCCAAGCAAAAATCTTGGCCCAATATTGAGCCAGAGCTGCAGTAGCAGCCTGAGGTGAGGCAGCTCAAATTGCTGCCATAGATGGGGCAGGAGACAAAGTCTCACTCCAATATCTCTACAAAGCTGAGGTTAACAGCTCAATTTCGTACCTTGCTTAAGTCACAACCCAAGCAGGGACCAGAGCCAAAGTTGCTGCCCAATATCAGGCAGGACCCAAAGTCACAGACTGAGAAGGGCAGAGCAGAGTCAAAGACCAAGCAGGGGCAGGGTAGACATGGGAGCCTGAGCTGGAGTTAGAGCCCTGTATCAGGCTGGGGACAAGTTCATGACCCAAGATGGGGCCAGAATCAAAGTTGTGGTTTAGGATGAGTCCTGGAGATGCGATCACTGCCAAAAAATATTATTAAGACCCAAGACAGAGGCCCAAGATGGCTCCTGAGCTCTACTCACAGCCTGAACAGAGGTCAGCCCTGCAGTCACAGCCTGAGATGGGACCAGAACCAAAATCACAGCCCAGCCAGAAGCCAGAGCTGAAGTGACAGCCTGATACCAAGTTGGAGCTGAAGAGATTGGGCCAAGGAGCAGGGGCTAGAGCCCAGTTCAAAGAGTGATACACAGCCATAGCCAAACCTGTGACCAATGCTGGGCTGGCATCCAAATATTGGCCAGAAACAGGTAGGAGCCAAAGTTGCAGACTAAGATGGAGCTGAACGGAAACATCAGCTCAGTACTGGGCCAAAGCTGAATTTACAACCTGAGCAGGACCCAGAGTCAAAATCACAGCCCAAGATGGGCCCAGAACCAAAGTCAGGGCCTGACAGGGGAATGGCTGAAGTCTCAGCCCAAGAGGAGCCGAAATCTTGGCCTGAGCAATGACTGGAGCTGAAGCAATAGTGAAAATGGGGCCAGTCAAAATAATGGCCTGAACAAGGACCAGAGCCAGTCACAGCTGAAATTAGTGCCCAAGCTGAAGGTGCAGCCTTCTGAGCAGGATTGGAGCCAATGCTGTGATCCGGTAATGGGCCAGAGTGAAAATAGTGACCCAAGATGGGGCTGGAGCCAAAGTTGAAACAAATTCCTCTGATTGTGTCCCCTTCAGGGTGTCAGCTTAGGGCATTGCACCACATTCATCCTTGTTCATCACTTACCATCAGCAACAATAATAATTAGAGAATTGTAATTATCCCCTGGCAATTAGCTGGCTATTTTTATGATCTTCTTAAGTAGAAAGAATACATCTTGATTTCAAAAGCCTGCAGGGTAACATGTAGTGTTAAGTTTGGGCTTGAGTTTGATGAATTGATTGGACAATCACAGAGGAGGGAACACAGAGGAGGATATTCAGGCTTGTTTAGGAATAAAAGAGAAAAAACAAGAAAAAAACCCAACCCAGACTTAATACAGGAGGGGCACAGTTTCATAAAGAGATGTAATTGTAATAAAGGAAGGTTTCTAGCTGCTTCTGGGTCTGATCAAGTGGCCAGAGACTAAACTGCAAGCAGAGGAGACCGTACCTCAATTCAATTCTTCAGCACCATTTAAAAAAAATTTTTTAGTTTGTTTGGTTTGTGGGTTTTAAGGTACTGTTAAAAAAAAAAAAAACAGTCTGAAAATCTGCTACTTTTTCTGTGCAGAATTGGTATAACTGAAACTTCTCTGTCTTCTTTGCAGCTGGCAGATAGAACAGGGAGACATCCTCGTCACGTCATGAGCTCCTCTGAGCTTCGTGATGCTCAGAGAGCAATTCCTCCTTACAGACACAGCAGCAAGTGCAGCTCTCACTACCCAAGGACAGTGGTGGTTGTGACAATGGCCACCTCTGGGGCCACCTCAAAGTGGAGCCCCACTCCTCTGAACTTTGTCCATTACCATTAAAGAAGAGTCCAATATAGGAAAAAAAAGGTTCAGGCCATTCTGTGTCCCAGTGCTCTGAGAAAATGGTGCTGATGAGGTCAGGGAGATATGGGTGATGCTGGCAAGATCTAATTTGCAACTTCAGGGCTTAAGCATTCCCTAGGACAGATCAGGCTGCCCAGAGAAGTGGTGGACTTCTCTGGAGGTATTTAAATGATGTGTAGATGTGGCACTTAAGGACATGGTTGAGTGGTGGACTTGGCAGTGTTAGGTTAATAGCTGGACTTGATGACCCTAGAGGTCTTTTCCAAACTAAAGGATTCCACAATTCTAGGAATAACTCAGAAATGTGCCGTGGTACTGCTGTGTTGGGTGGCCGGAGGAGACGAAGGGCCAGACTGCTGCCAAAAACTGTCTTGATAATGTTGGCTCTCCAGTGGGTAAATCCAGGTTTAGCATACTTGGTAACAGATTACTCATGCCATGCCTTCCTAACATGGGCGATGCAGTATGGCCTCATAATGCCCAAACATGCTACAGTTCCTGAGTCAACTCATTGCCAGTCTGACTCATTACAGTATCAAATAGTCTGTGTCCTCCTCTCAAGCTCATGCTGAATCAAGAAGAATCTTACGTACTTTTGCATTCAGAATAAAGTCATAACAATGATGTAATATCCACTTGAGATGCTGTGCTGAATCCATCAGAAATTTGCTTGGGATCCTACATATAATATGAATCAAAACTGTTTTGCTGGAGGGCTGGTAGTGGAACAGATCCAGCACTGGTAATTTCCGTGGGCTGCCTTGGTGACCTCAAGCAGGCACAGAGAGGCAGCACAGGCTCCTTGTGAACACCGCCTTGATCTGGCCTTTGTGCTTACTGATGACCTCCCATCTGGGGTCACAAAGCAGGTGGAGACAAAATCCAGCTCCACCATTACGTTCTAAATACACAAGCTGCAAGTTTACCACACATCTTCTTTTTTGTTATCATTTCATATGGATTTGTTCATAGGTGCAAAGAGTTGCCAGACCTTGTAAGGATGTGGATCTGAGAGAACATGAGAGAAGTTAGAGACGAGAAGTGGTGCTGTACTTGCCCTTCAGCTGAATAGACTCTGCGGTAAGTGCTGCCGAGTACCTTCAGCTGGCACTGACAAGCACTTCCACCAGCACATTTGCACCAGCTCTTTATCCAGGCACTGCCTGAGAGCTGCCTTGGAGCACCTTTCCCCCCAAAGCAGGTGCCTGCACACAGCTGTGGCCTCCGGCTACCTCCCAGATGTGGCAGCTGCATTGTAATGTGGAAGGAGACCTTTGGACAACTTTTAATGGAGGAAGGGAGATTTCTCAGCCTTGGCTGACTGATGACTAATGATATGGTCAGCCAAATACCCGAATTTAGTTTTTATCCTGGATTAGAAAAGCTATGAAACTAAAGATAACACAGTGTCATTTTATATAAGGAGCACTCGAAGTTCTGCCTAACATACTAACAGCATATTTTCTATTGCTCGATTGCTGTGCACTAGCCCTCTATTTAAGCGGTTCACACACCTCTGCACAGCATGTACCCACATACAGCCTACCAAAAAGAAGAAGTCAAAGTGCTAGTGCACCAGCAGCACTCAAGCTACAGCTGCACGGTTTACTCTCAAGTACAGTTTTACTGCGGACAGGTATTTTACTTCTGTGTCACTGTCAGATGGTGATTTTAGTGTACCTGATGCCATTTCCCTGACAAAGCACAATTTTATAGTAAAGTGCCTGTTTGCCCTAGCATATGGCTGGAGATAGCATGCCTATTATCTTATCTAGAGGTATAATATACAGCATGACTGTAGAAGGTGAGAGGGCTTGCATGCTGAGTACTTAACGCAGTTATCACTCAGCCACAGGCCTTTCCATGTTTGCCAACGCACCTCTCCCTGAAAAGCTGTGACTCCCAGTACTGCACCAGTAACTTCCCAAAACAAATACAGTTGGTCACTATCAGCACCTTTGATCTGCAGAAGGGGGGCGTCAAAGAAAGCAGACTGACTCTGCAGTCCCTCGGTCAAGCCTTACCTGTTAGGCTTTTCCTGACAGTACATTAGCTGAAGTTACCAGCTCATCAGCTTTTTCCCCAAGAGCTATAAAGTTTGCAGCACAAGCAAGTTTTATAGTACTTACAATCCTAACCCCATTGTCAGGAAAGAACTAGCTCCTATCCCTTTTGCTGTTACCATAAACCCTACTGAACGGCTATGCAAGCACATTTGTGCTTTTATATTTGACTTACATGTCTTCTTCACCAAGTAAAGCCAACCAGGGTGAACTTGGCTCAGCTCATGAAATATTCACAGCACTCTAACACAATTACATGTGTATGCGTAGACACAGGGACATGTAATAAGTGGGAATGTTCTCACTGCTTTGAGATGAAAACTACTTTTTTTCTTTTCCCCTAAGAGTTTCTTGCTGCCCAGGGTTAAATGTAGGTCAAGCTGTCTGAGCCCATGTCTGTGGCACACAGAGCAGGATTAAACTGGAATTTTCCACTCAACTCAACTGTCAATCACTGTAATGTCTGCAAATGTTAAATTAAGCTGGAATGATCTCGTGTTGGCATTGACGAGAGTTTCTGGGGCTCAAGGGTGGCATTTTGGCCGCCATGAAAAAGATGCCCTCTTTCTCTGAACAAGGGGTGGCTATGTCCTGGCTGCTTGCTCAAAGCCCTGCCAAACACAGAAAATAGCTCTGTACAAGACAGTGGGATGTGCTGGAATTGAGCAGAGGGAACCTATACCTCGCAAGTGGAGGGACTGGGAATGGTGGCAAGGGAAAGGTTATTCCCAGCATTGCCATAGGCTGCACTGAGACCTGGCACATACTTCTTCATACGTGTTTCCTCATTTTTAAAATACTTCTAGCACCTTTCTGCTGCTGTTCTGCAACACACTTCATAGTGGAACCCATTAAAGGATACAAAATATTTTATCTGGTTTACGAATTAGCCCCTTTATTAAGGAGAGCCAGCTTTTAAATGTCCCCCTCTAGCCATAGCAGAGCACTCACTGGCTTAGCATGTGGAGGGTATCCCTGGGATGGATTATGCAGTCCTGCCAAAATAAATTATGTATTTAAGGCAACTTGGAACACCTAAGGCAAGCAGTTAAATTTGCAGTTAAATAGTCGCAACTACAGCATATAGCTTCCCCCTTACTTCCCCATTCTGGGGACAAGTAGGGTTACTGACTATACAGGACACTGAGAAACTCAGCTCATCAATTTTACCACATGTAAAGAATTCAGGGTTTCAGCTCTAATCCCCATTCTCAGGCTCTCAGGAGCAATCATTTGGCAGCCAGTCTGGAAAAAAATGTAGAAAACAAGCAAAAAAAAAAAAATCACTCAAGTTTTTAGTTTTTGTAGTGGATACTACAGTTCTGCAAAAGCAGCACAATGCAAACTGCACGAAAAGCAGGGCATCGCTGCAGTAGAAGCAAGCTATCAGAAGAGATTCAGCAGTAAGGGTTTTAAAATGTGCATTTTAATTAGAACTCATTTAAAGCACAACCGATCAAAACAGTGATAATGAGAGAAGCCTAATTAATTTTTGTCTAAGTAACGAAGTCTCATTACAGAGGGGTCTTTGGAAGAAAAGGGTTTGGGATGTTAAAAACAGGGTGTTTGTAATGAGGCACAATACTGCTGGGAGCCTGGAAGCCAGACCTAGAGGTTTCACAGGACTGCAGCAGCCACTATATAAATCTTTTAGCAGAAAAAAAGTAACCCTACTGAGATGAGACATCCCATTTATAGCTGAGCTCTGAGTTGCAACCATTGGCACTGATATTAAAACACAATCAAACAGAATGGCATATTATAAACCAAATATAAATACAATTAAAACCAGATTAAGTAAAAGATCAAAGCAGGCTCAAAAAATGCAGTTTCCAGGGAGTTCAGGGTTCAGACAGTAGAGGAGGAGCAGAAGCTTGGAGATTTCAAGCACTTCTAAGGACTAAGGAACTAGCAATTTTTTAAATACTAAAGAAAAATTAAAATGCTATAGATGGAGGAGAGCAAACTCAGGGTGGTTATAGGAACAAAATATGGTTACTTTTGACCCAAAAATAAATACTGTAACATTTAAAGAACTAAGGCGTTTGAAAAGAACAGCAGCAAGGGGAACCCCCGTGGTTGCTCTCCGAGTGGAATACAAAGGCAGCTCCATAGCAGGGTGTCAGAAGTGGGCTGGACCACGGCTCCCACAGCAGACCTCTTCCTGGAAAAGACCTGCAAGAAAGCCCCAGGTTTGAAGTACTCCTACTCAGCATCACATCGCAGCAACACAGACATAAACTCCAGCAAGCACAGCTATAAAATATAATCCAAGGTAACTATGTTATTAATAATCATGCCAACAAAAGCATCACTTTATACACTTATGAACAGAAATTACCTGCTCTTTCCCAGTTTTGTTAAGCATTATTATGGCAAAGTGGCAAGTACCAGCCAGGGATAATTTGATCTACGTTGCAAAGATCTGTATTACCAAAGACAAGTCTTCGAGTGTTTCACGGGACTCTTTCGTCTACTTATTTCTTACTAACAGTGTCATCCCTCTCTTCACCCCATTACTGGACCACAACTGCTCTTGTCTTAAGCACTGGCCAAAGCATGTTCCAGCTTTCTTAAACCAGGCTGTGAATCTCCCTCCCACAAGCCATATTTTGCATCTTCATTTTTTAATGAATTTTTGCTACTCAACGCTTTGGGGCCACTGCTTATCTCCCAGCTGGTCAGTCAGCACTGCTGTGCCAGAGCCTGTCACCAGCAGCCAGTGCTTTAAATGAGATTGAGGTGGGGTTGTTATCTCAAAGGAATTGAAATCACGAGCTGGCTTAGATTAGGTGCCTAGACTGCCTACAGCAGGTGACAGGCTGTCTCCTGCTACTGCCCATCCTACGGCAGAGGCAGGGCAGAACCGCTTGAAACCATCCCAGCATTAATGACTAGAGTGTGAGGGTCCGAACACTGATCTTAAACCCTCATCAGACATCCACTTCCCAGGCCCCTCATGTAATGTTTCAAGGATTGGGTCCTCTCTGATTCCGTAACGATCTGCTACCTGGTTGCCAGCAGCAAACCAGCAAGGGAAAAAGACAAGTACTTATTTTACCAAGGCCATTCTAGTGTTTCAAGCTTTTTTTTTTTTTTTCCCCCACTGCAAAGGGAAAATAAATCCAACAGGAGACAAATGCATTTAATAGTTTTTAATAATTTTGTGCCATGGTTTAACCACAGCATATTAAGAACAAGCATAAAATCTGTATTTAAAACTAACAACAGCACTTAGAGCAACATCTTCCTTTAAAAGTATTGCAATAAACAGACCTTAGGTCTAAAAACTAGGACATCACCATTTGCTCAATTAAAAGAGTCAGATACACAACAGTTGAAATCTTTTTCTGTATATAACTGGGAGTTACGGTGGAAAATAAGCAACAAATTAATTGTGTTAAACAGAAAATAAAATTTAAAAAAAAATAAAGCAAGCCAGGTTTGTCATAGCATCACATGAACAGCTATTGAGAAATTCCAATACAGTTGTAAAAAGACTTACTTGTTTTTAATAGCTTTGTTTTACAACAATAAATTTTAAAAGAAAGATTAAATATTGTTGATAGTGCTGTACATATTTCAGAATAGCTTGAAAGAAAATGGACAAAAATAAGAGATGTGTTGAAAACGTGATCTTGAAAGCCACAATGTTGAAAATACAAAAAAAAAAAATTAAAAATCCATACAGCAATAAAGCATTTTACACTGTAAATTAACTAGCAAGAAACAATGAAGAAAGGGTAGCACTCTAAAACCAGGCATTTGATGGTTAATTTTGAGTGTAACAGCCTGACTGATGTACATACCATCGTGAAATGCTCTGAGCACAGCAGCATTGGGCAGTTGAGAGTTATACAAAGATAAAACCCCTATCAATGCTTATGTATTCTTTACACTATAAGTAGAAAAGCTTTGTTAAAGAATATTAAAGTGATTTAAAAAAAATTATTATTATTATTATTTTTGCTGTCCAGGTCTATGATGCCTGAGGCTCTCCTAACTTCTGCTTATAGTCCTTTTAAAATCTTGGCTGCCTGCTGTGCTTTGTGGTAAATGGAAAAGCGTGAACACAGCTGTGAATACACTTAATAGATAGTCTGCTCTTTCCACTGCAGCTTCAAAGCAAATTAGTGCCTCTAAAAGGAGACATGCTTGTGTTTGGTCCACTCAATATGCATGTTTTGTTATGATAAATCCTACTCTAGATTCCTCCAGCAGGAGGTTTACTCTGTACAGTCTTCCTAGTCAAGGCCCAGGGTTGTTTGCTTTTCTTCCTTCATGCACAGAAGTGGTACTGCAGTGCAAACAAAAACGTGAAGGTGGCCAGGCAAGGCACACTTCCAAAACAATTACTCCATGCCCTGACAAACAATAAATGAATTAACAAGTGACAATCACGAAATATGCATATTTGTCTATGGTACATGCTTACTGACAGAACAGCTCAACATACAGAAGGATGTGATGATACAAGCTGCCTGTGAGGGCTTGATGATGCAGAACTGGCCATAAAAAACTTAAAACATTTCTTTAAAACAAAACCAACCCAAAACAACCATGATCAACATTCAGATAGAGGACTCCTGTGAGGGCTTTTAAAAAGATATTTACAGACAGAGGTGTAGATGATGCCTCAGGTTGACAGAGAAGCAGTGAAGGACTGTGCCCCAAGGGGCCATCCTCCAGTGTGACGGACCAGGTTGACAGCCCACTCAAACCAGAGGAAGCCCCACCACTGACTTCACTGGCCCCGGGTAAGGCCCCCTGAGTTTTAGCGCAGTGCTTTGCAAATCATCTGAAAAACCAAACCAAAACGCCATCTCAAACGTCTCCCAACGCCTTGCTACCTTACATCTGTGGTTAAAGCCTGGCAAGTATAAAAAAGCTACATACAGACACGAGTATCTATGAAAGATTAGTCGGTATACATCCGTGAGAGGACAAGTCTGTCTCGGACTGATCAACTTTTATGTCACCTACTGTCCTGGGATAGTTAGAACAAACAGTTTAGAAAAATAAGTACAGCATCTGCAAGTCCCTACACTAGAACTTCATGTTGAGTTTTCCTGAGGTATTTGCTTTACCAAAGAGCGTGCGGGGGCACAGGGATGGAGAGCCAAATGCAGGGAGATGCCGGGGGAGAACCAAACTGCCAAGGGAGCCTGGCAGGAAGCTGAAGTGTCAAATTACTTCCCACACCACTTCCCAGGTTGGATTTGAACAGGTCTAAGCATCTCTCTGTAATCTTAAATATGAACCTGGGTTAAGCCATTGCTGTCAGAGGCCAACACAGCAGCAGAGCTGCCACCTCAAAGCTCCCACTCAAACCCTGCATTCAGCTCGCTACCAGCTGCACCTGTTCTTGTCCACTCTGCAAGAGCACAGGTCACCAGCGAGTCCATCCACACCCCAAGCCCAAGGACAGTCTGCAGTGGCAGCATGGCGCACCTGTCGTGGGCACAAAGCAAGGGCTGGCTGTTGTCACAGAACTCTCACTGGCCCAGTTTTGATTTTGCAGGGATGGTTTGGGTCAGTTCCCACTTGTCTGAGCTTCACTTCAAATCTAGGATGTGATTAAAAAGGTTCAAAAACTTTTAGCCCATTTCTCAGTTAAAAAAAAAAAGGTTAATCAAGGATAGTAATAAGTAACGTATCTGCTGGAGAAGTAGTAACTAATACTGGTCCAACTCAGCAATAGCAAGGCAACAACCAATACGAGAAGCATCTAGTTGCAAGGTTAAAGCTGTGGAGGTTTTTGTTTTGTGTTTTTTTCCTTTTTTTTAAAGTGACATATTTAAAAAAAAAAGAAGGAATCTTCACAGCAAAGATGCATTAAATGACTAATTGCTATACACAGGCTAGTCAAAAAGGATTTGTTTAACCTTTTTCCCTTATGATATTATATTGATATTTAATAGGAAAATAAAATACATAGACTTTTTGTCATTTGTATGCATTCATTTGCAAACTTTCTTACAAAAAAAAGACCGAGCACAGATTGGCATTCACAAAGTCTATGCCATTTTTTGTGTTAAAATTGGTATCATCTGTACATTATCTTACAGTATTAACAACATCTATTTGTTTTTGTATGTTTGTTTGCTCTACCCATTGGGTAGGATATGTGCATAATATATTCAAGTTATACACAGCACCATACAAAGAAAAAAAACAAACCAGAAAAAAAGACAGACAACTGAAAAAGCACCATTTTAAGTGAGGCACAACAAAGGTGGGAGTGTAAGGCCTGATGCAAAGCCCCCTGAAGGTGGCAAGAGTCTTCCTACCAACTTCAGCAGGCTTTGGATCAGGCCCTCTAGAGTGCAAGGGGATTCCTATCTGCTCAGACCTGAACATGAGGCACCTTAGTTGCTTACAAACTACGGACATGCAAACCTCCTCAAAGTTATATCTAATAAGGACATGTTTAATTTATTAATAAACCTACCACAGCAGACAGACAAGCACAAACCAAGGAGAAAAAGGAAGAAGAGAAGAGACAGCTTTGTCACCCACAAGATCCTACACACACCATGTTGTTTCAGAAAGCTCACACACCAAACCACTTAAAACAGCAGCAGCAGCAGCAGCAGCAGCAACATAGCAAAGAAATGACAGTGTCATCTCTGGCAGTAAATCACACAGCTGTCAGAGGGAAGGGGAAGTATATCTAGGTTATGGTTTTGTTCTTTTATTGTTAATCAACATAAAAAGGTAAGCTCCTTTATAGCAAGAAAGCAACGCTAGGAATACCCGGGTTGCTTGTGTTCTGTCTAAAAACAGAAGAGACACCAGCAAGGCAGAATTAAGAGCCAGGAGAGTTTGTGACACTTCTCAATACAAAATTGTCCTTGGTCTTCCCTTTCAAAAGCAGAACTGTACTGGGTGGTTACAAAAATAGCATTAGCAGCCCTGAAATACATTTAATGACAATTTCAAGGAAACATCAGTAGGCTCCTCCACTGCATGTATGTGGTATTAAATAGTGCGGCAAAGCACTTCATTGAAACACCTATGCTTCAGTTTGCTAGGAAGAGGCAATGCAGGTCTGATGTTGGTTTTGGAGGATGAACTTAGTGGTGCAGCTCCTGTTAATTCCCCAGAGCTGTACCAAGAAAATCACTCTCTTTCTTTTGCTGGTGCAAGTATGCCCAATGGGGCTTTTGCCAGCCCAACAATGCAATCAGAGGTGGGTCAAAAGGTAATTTACACCCCTGATTACTGAGGACAGGCTGGCAAACAATGTATTAACTACAAAAAAAATCTTACCAACATTTCCAGTCAGCACACTCTCAAAACCTTAAACTTGAACTTCCTAACAACACATACAGAACAGTTTTTGGACGGGAAACCTCTCTAAGTTAAACACATCCCCACAAGGGACTTCTCCATGTTCTAAAAGGCCTCAACAGGTCTCAGACAACTCAGTAAGACTGCCTCTTTCCAGGGATTGAAATGATTGACACATTTGGGGCTAGTGTAGGAGAAAAGTTGTAAGCACTGGTTGGCAAGCAGGCAACTCAGTGCAGGGAAAGACCAGATATGTGTAATTAAATTATGTGCAACAGCCTTTATCTAGAAAGCAAAGATGTAATCAAAAGCCAGCCTTCATTTGAACCCACGGCACAGAAGGATCACTTGGTTCTCAACATTAGCTAGGTCTCAAAAAACATGAGATTTATGAGATTTAGAGTACACTAAGTATATTTCCTTCCCGCACATCAATACATGAGGTCTGCATTGGGGTTATCCCAAAGCACAAAGATTTTTCAAAGCTCACCCAAAAGGAGAGAGAGCTGTTGGATGGAAGATGCACAAACACACCAGGTGACAGGCAAGAACTGGTGCAGCAAGAAAACCCCCTACTGATAAAAACATAGGTCATGACATTTACAGGACTGAGAAGCAAATATTCCTCATGCTTCCAGCTGTTTGACAAATGACCTGCCACTGCTCCTGAGAGCACAACACACAGCCATTTAGCACTTCTGGAAGGTGACCATGGAATAGCTACTAGTACAGAGATAATCAGGGGGGCGAGTTTGCATGCAGGTCTGTACATGCATGGACATGACTTAATGGTAATGACCACAGAGAACCTGTGAATAATCCTAAATACTTTCAATTGTGCCAGCAAGCCTTTTGCTTATCCTTGGGGAAAAAAAAAAAAAAAAAAGCGAAGAAAAATACTGACGTATATCTGTTTTTCACCAGCATACTATTTTGTTTTTCTTTGCCTACGAAACCAGGTTACCTTAGCTACCATGGGAGTTCAGGGATAGAGTCAGAGAAAGGTTAGCAATCAATCTTCTCCAAAACATTCAAACATTCCTTACAGATCAGAGTGTCAGTTTTAAGGTCCAACATCTCACCACCTGGCAGGGTTAGAAACAACTGCCTCAGACAGCACTGTTCCAGACAGCCTCCACAGAGGGCTCCCCAGCAGGACAAGGATCTCTTCTCTATTGCAAAGAAGTGCATTCTTTAATAAGCAACATAATTTTGCTCCTCACCCTTCCCTGCATCCCATTCGCATAAGGAAAAAAGAGCTCTCAATGACACTTTAAAAAAAAAAATGTATCTGCAACAAGAACATTCAGAGATTTGGCAAAACAGAAGCAGCTTCCAGCTGGGACAAACTGGTGGAAGAAGTGGGCAAGCAGTAACAGAAAGCCAAAGAAGCACAGCTTAACCCATGGTTCCTGAAGAGTCCTCGACTGCAGGAATGCAAACATCTTCCTCACTAGCCATCAAGAACTTGTACATGGGGCATGTGCTTGAGTTTTCATGCTTACAAGGGAGAATCATGCTGTAATAAAGTCCTGTCAGCCCAAGACTGGGCTAAGTGCAGAGTTCATCAGTGACAAGACCAGAAGTAGCCTAATTAGATTCTCCTTGATGAAAACATCCTATTATGCAATGTCATGTGAATTCTGCATGTGCCACACATGCCAGGAAAGGGATCTGAACACTGCAGTGCTGGCTGGGTGCCCCTCTTCACACCCCTCACCCACATCTTGCAAGCAGCACTGCATTCAGCCTCCTTCTCCAGCACTGAGAGGAGCCCAACCACAACTGTGCTACATGTAGGTACAGAATTAGAGCTAAGTGCCAAGTGCTCCATTGGTAAACTGGGAGAAAAACCCTTTTTTCCCTGTTGGCAAACCCCCTGCTTTTTCTAGCCCTGAAAGATCATACAAAAACACCAAAGATGGAGCATATTTAGCATCAAGAAGGGAGCCATGCCAAGCCACGTAAGGGGAAAATTCTTTTTTGCAGTAGGACAGAGGTCACAAAGCTTTATTTCATAAAGGTACATTTAAAAAAAAAAAAAATTTAACCTGAAAATTTCTAAAGTAGCAACATCACTACACCAAATTTTGGGAACATGGGTTACTGGGCAAAGTCAGAAGATGCAACCAGAATTCAGGCAAATATGATCCATCCCATAGAAAACACCACACACACATGTGGGTTTTGTGCATGAGACATAAAGCAGAACACCAGTATGGAGGTAAAATCTACACAATTAATGCTACAATGTTTGCAGAAATCTTTCATCATTTATACAAAGTTTCATTGAGAGGCTCTGGAATACAGTCTATCAATTCCGGGTATTTTCAAAGTTCATCTTCCATAAATGCTTCATAGAATTACCTACCTTCAGAGCTCATCAATTTCTAAGCCTGTAAAGACTGATAGTGCTATCTAATTCTGGTATTTTTTTTTACCATTCTGTTCTGTTATCAAGAGCTCTACCACTTCAACAGAAGAAGAACCAGAAAAACACAGTGTTTCCACGTTACACTGCTGACTGCCTTCCCACTGGAGAGCACTAATATCCATCAGAAAACAGCCTGTTTACTGCTAAAAGAGGCCCCAAAACAGATGCAGCAGATTGCAAGCTCACCTATAGCACGTAAATTAGCCACTACACTCCAAGAGCTGAGAGGTACTGTCTGCACATGACATTTGGAAAAGCACAGTATGACATTAAGTCTTTAGAGAGTGTCCAAAGGAGGGCCATGAGGATGATGAAGAGCCCTGAAGGAAACCATATGAAGAGTCTCTAAGGTTACTTTATCCAGCCAGGAGGAGACTGGGGAGACCTCACTGCAGTTACAGCTTCCTCATGGGGGAAAGAGGAGGGGCAGCTGCCCATCTCCTCGCTCTGGTGACCAGAGACAGGACCCACGCTGTGACGGGGGAGGTTTAGGTTGGGTACTAGAAAAAGTACCCAGAGGGTGGTTGGGCACTGGAACAGGCTCCCCAGGGAAGTGGTCACAGCCCCAAGCCTGACAAGAGTTCAAGAAGTGTTTGGACAATGCTCTCAGGCACAGGATGTGACTCTTGGGGATAGCTCTGTGCAGGGCTGGGAGTTGGATTCAATGATCCTGATGAGTCCCTTCCAACTCAGCACATTCTATGATTCTGGGACAACAAGACGAAGATGCAAGAGGAAACTATTAGGTGAGCAAATACTAAGTTATTTTTAAACAAATCTTTTCTAAAGAACTGGAAAAGGCTGTATTTCCCACGCAGAAGAAATTTTCTCAGCCAAGAAAAATAAGCAGACAGCATACTGGACAATGCTAATGGGAAGTGCATAAATCCACTGGCATGCAGAGAGGGCAAAAGGGCTGTTTTTAAAGTACGGTCCCAATAGGTGACTTTGAAGGCAACTTCAAGGCTCACTTCGCTGAGATCTGCACATGGGGAAAGTTGGTCTTCAACCAGCCCAAGCCCAGGGCCTAGTCTAGGTGTGCTCTGCCATGCTGAAGGCTTCTCGGCTAAACAATCCTCATTTAGGCAACAGCACAGTATCTGTGTAGGCACACGCATTCTCCGGCTTAAAGGCTCACGCCTGAAGAGACAAAAGTCACTGAAAACCAAAACCAACATTTGATGGCTTTGTCTTCTGGTTGCATTTTGTTTGCTTGTTTGTTTGTTGTTTTTACCTAAGAATTATGTTTATAGGTTGTTTGCAAAAATCTGATTTCACAGCTTTTTTCCCAGGAACCAGACAGTGATGAGAGCCCCAGCTGACTGAAACCCATCTAGTCATCTTCTAAACACCTGTCCTGTGGGTCTGAGAGGAAAAAAAAACAAGTGAATCCCACCATACAATCTCTATCTCTCCCTTCAATTAATACATACAATAAAAGGCAGCTTTACTCTGCATTACCAGCATGACTCAGACCAAAATAACAATTACAGAGACAAATGGGGCTGTGTATTCAGACTAACAGTTATACAAATGTTTTCTAAACTAGAATAAAATCAAACTACCTAATGAAGAAAACAAATCTACATTGAGGCCTAAAGACGTACACACACACACACGAAGACACACACACAGTTTTGGCATTAAAACTCTGCATAGATCAAAGATGCACTTCAGTTATCAGAGCCCCCGGTGTACAGAAGTCCTGCAGAAATCCAGCCTCCAGCCATGGGACCAGGGCATCAGTGCCCTTGGGGCACTCAGCGGCTGCTGCCACAACCAAGCACGAGGCTCAGGAAAATGGAAAAAAGTGAAAGATCTTAAAGTGAAAAGGTCTATGACACACTCATACATCTATGCATCAGAAACTATCCAAGCTAAGACTCTAAAGATTCTTACTTTTAAGTCCATTTCCAAAATGCATTTTAAGTGCAATTTGTGCTTTTTCATGTGCTTGTGATGCCACTATCACCTCTTGTCAACTAAGTTCTGGCGCCGCGCACGCTTCCACACGGCAACAGCCACTGAAGAAACACCCCACGTGCCACGACACAGGCAGGTCACACTTCCCAACTACTCTCCAGGCCAGTATAGCAAAACTCAGGGCTTACAGACACTTGCTTAACACGCGAGTCACCTTTACCCATGAGCGCAGTCCTGCTGGCATCACACAGATATCATGCACCCAGAAGGGTTTCTGCAACAGGGCCCAGAGCAAAACGGTTCGCAGGGAGAATTCCTGGTGCTCCCACGTCCCTGCCAGGGATGCAGCAGGAGCCAGCATCACTGCCATGAGCGCTCTCGGTACTGCTGCAGAAACACCACGGGGCAGTTTAGCCACAAGGGCCGCCTTCACTTCAACAGGACGGACCTCCAGGACTGAACTTCAGCATCTGAAAGGATGAAATGGAGAGTGAAAACCACAACAGCCTCACGTATCTGAACAGCAGTGCAGGGGAAAAAAACTCCCACCCTGCATTTTCAAACAATTTATTGCATAATGTCATGATATGTGACTAAATACATTTCAGGCTACAGTGAGGACAAAAATCTCTAGAATGGTAAGTATTGGTGGTACTGCATTATGAAAAGGAAAAGAATGGCAGCACTTAGAATCAATACAAATCAACATATCTGGGAATTTTTGTGTTGCCGTTTATGAAGGAAATAGTCTACACCGCAAAACAGCTAAACCTTAAGTGATGGAAAATGCTGGGATTTCATATTTGCCTTCTTCCATCCAAAAGTCTCCAAGACACTTCACTGATACACTGTTATTTGAATGCAAATTATTGCAAAGACAAGTGTCCCTGTATTTCTCGAATTGTAAATTCAAGAGATGTTAGGCTAAGTCCTGTCCCCATCTTCTAGCAAACCCAGGGGGAGGGGGCAAACTCCTCCAGATTACTTCTGGAGCTCTACCTTTACTCCACAGGTGAAACGACAACATACAGAAGAACTTCACATAAAACAGTTCCCTCATATATATTTTTTTAAAACATTAAGATAGTGCAACTTTTTAAAACACATTTATCACAACACAAATTAATTCCTTGCATTCATCTAAGTTCTCAACTTTATACCTTGGCACACAGAACAGGAATTTTGTTTCATATTAAAAAAAATTCACACCCTGGGAGAAAAAAAAAAGCAAACTGGCCAATTCTTCCCCCATTTATCTAGCAAAACCACCTTCTTCCTTCTGCCATTCAGTGAGTATAAAACAGGCTGTACAAGCCTCATTTCTGTGCTAAGTTAACTTTTAGAATTAAATAATTGAAATAGTTTATTAAAAAAAAATAATATATCCCCCCCCTCTCCCCTGAAACACTGCTTGTAGACAAACTGAATGGAAGTTTGTGTTTCTTTCAATCTGCTTTGCATGCAATTCCCCTGAAAGGAATCAGAAACAAAGAACTGGTTTGCACGTTTGGTTTTACTCAGTTGTACCACGTGAAACGTAACAACACTGTGCACCGGAGCACGGGGGTCTTCCTCCACCGCCCTGCTTGGATCTCCTGACTTCGGTCCAAATGCACCTGGGCAGGTAACTTAGACCAGGTTTCCTGGTTTCCGGTCTTGGCCTTTGCTGGGGACTATTGTGCTCTCTGAATTGTTCTGCTGAAACTGAAGTCTGCTCCCCCTCTGCGAGGAAGGAGGCATGTTGCTGTGCTGGTGATGGAAAAAAGAGGAGCCTGGGTAGTGCCCCATGACCTCGCTGTACGTCGGGGGTGGTCCTTCCATCCTTCCATTACTGCTATAGTTGGTTGCACTTATGCCCGAATTGCTGCTGGGTGGGCAGGGACCCCCATTGTACATCGAGATGTCTATCAAGTCGCTATCAAAAATGGTTCGGTTGGGCGGCGCCCTGACGGATTCCCGGTTGAGCTCCATCTGCTGCTCGGGGTCCCGGAGCTGCAGGGTGCACGGGCCCTGGTACGGCGGTGGCTCTTCCCCATCGGAGAGGGAGATGGTGGGAGGAAGGTCAATCTCATGCTGCATGTAAGGGTAAGTGGGCTGGAAGCGACTGAAACGGTCTCGCTGCATAAAAGATGGGGTGGTAAATCTGTCCCTGGACCGTGGGGCGTACATGATCTGAAACGGGAAGAGAGACACACGTGACTCAGTGTCTGCACAAAGCACTGCGGGTACCCCGTATTTACAACAAAACAAAGAATGCTTCTTTTTGCCACCTGTCTCAGAGGTTAAACACAGCAGATATCGTGCACACGTGCTGTCACATGCCTGGAGGCAGGAGGTGCAGGAAGGATCCAGCACACTTGAGAATAGCTTCACAAAGGAAGACCCCACACAGCTCCTTCTGACACTAAAACATTCAGAGCAAAAGTAAAGGATTCTGTTTCTGAAACCAGGAAACTAATTCTGTCTAGTCTCGATAACTGACTAGTTCTACAACCATGTCCCAGTAGTGAATTTAAGCTGCAGTCTGAGCTTCCCCCTCCTACTGAGAGCTAATGCATCCCCAAAGAATTCAGATGGTCATTTTAGAACACTTTGTAAAGGCTCGGCATATCTCACGCCTTCACTATCAGAGTGTATCAGGTGTCCTCCTCCCACTCAGTTCTCAGCCAGAACTCAGCCTCAGGGGAGAACCTACAGAGCTTCTGCATTGTGATGGAAAATATGTCCCTGGTATATTAAACCCTGGAGAAGGCCAGGCTGTGAAAAAGGAAGGGTTCAAGATACTCTGTGAGGTGCTATTGCTCCTCACTTGGTCTACCCCAGATCTGGACAGACACAGCAGCTTCTCAGATCTACATCTATCGAACTGCTCTTCTCTTTTTTGGATCCCTGCAGGCATCCAAACCTGACCTTCCCAGATGCAGGGCCAATCACCAGGAAATTCTGCTGTTTGTCACAGGACAGCTGTACCACTCAGAGCAATATATCCACAAATTATTACACAGACAAGGGATCTGTGCTAGCTGGAAGATGGGAGACACTGCTGATAGGATACATGTTGTAAATCCAAGAAAAATTCAGGGACAAGAGGAACTGGTCTCCCAGCTTCCAATGAATACTCTAATTACTGAGCCACTGCATGAAAGAGACACACCTCCACCACTTATTTGTGAATGCCTACTATGACAAAGGGAGTTGCTGATGGAGATGAGGTGTCAGGTGGGCAGAATTTCATTCTTTTAACAAAAATGTCTCAGGCATTTATGAAATGCACATTAAGGCAGGCTTAGATGACCATGTGAAAAGCTTTCTTTACATAAAATAGATGCATGTTTTTGAAAGGAACCAAATATACATTACAGGAAAAAAAAGAAAGCACTTGGTGAAGATAGTCAGAAGTCTGTCAGTACCTCTGAAGCACCCTGGCGCGAAACTGAGCTTTCTGAAGGCCACAAGCACCCCTCCTGAATGTGGAAGAAAACAACAAAAGAGGAAAAATTAATAGATCACATCACGTTCTGACTCATTATCACAGCTCTTACCAGCAGTCATCTTCTAGGGACCGGCTGTCTCCAGGAGCTAAACAAGCAACATCCCACCCCTTTCTTTCCAAAACACGAGCAAAGGGCAGCTCTGCTCCCAAGCAAGTCAAGCTTGGTTCATTTTGCAAGTGCCAAGACGTCATCCACAGCACCCAGCCCCACAGGCCATAAGGATGCAGCAAGCTGCTGGTGGCTACGGGAGTGTGGCAACGCAGGGAGATGACAGGAGACACCTCAGCACCTGCGTGCTGAGCAGGTACCCGTCACCTCCCCAACCACCAAGGGTGGCAGGTCTGACAAAGCTGACCTGCCAGCCAGGATCCCGATTACACACCATGGGCAAAACCTGGCGTCTGTAATCTCAGTGAAGTGACAGACACGCTAAGCCCAAGGATAATCTGGTCAAAACTGTCAGTTGCCCAATTCCCACCAAAAACAGTAGTTAACACAGCTGAGGTTTCAGCCACTTCTTCAACCACTTCTCCAACCAGCTTCTCAGGTCAAAATATTTCTCACCCATTGAAATGCTGTTCTGACATGGTACCCACATTCAGGGCAGAATAAAAGGCTGAATAACAGTATGTCAATAAGAGAAAATAGCTTAAGGTGTATCATTATTTTTCTTCTCAATTAATTGATTAGAGTAGCAGTAACTCCCACAATGAATTTATTTTATTGGAAAATTTTGAAGCTGAAAAGGACAATCAGAGCAGATATAAAGCACAGAACTTCAATTTTGGTGCACAAAGAAAATACCAAAATATTGTATGGTCACGACTATTTTCTTGATGCTAATTCAAGTTTTACAGACGTAAGAAATTTCAGGAACTGGAAGGAAAATGCATACTGTCCCCAAAAGCATTACCATGTATAGATTGCTTCCAAATCTCACTGTACTGCTTCTTCTCACCATAGCATCTTTCAACATATTTCAGATGTAAAAATAGACCCAACTAGATGTTCATCATGACACTCAGAGACCAAAAGCCGTCTGTGATCTTGTCAGGAGAGTCCACCGCAGAGGAAAGCTGCTCTAAGAGGACTCTCCCACAGGATTCAGCTGCTAAGGGAAATGCTTTGAATAGCAAAGCTGGTACACTTCTCTTCTGTAGCTTTAGAGAGCAAAGACAGAGACAGGCTCACAATTGCAATTATTTACAACTACCCCAAGTATTCCCCTTTGCAAAGACGTGAAAGACAAATCTTAGGCAGATTCACGTACTTCAGTGCCTAGAGAAGGTTCTGTCAATTGAAGAAATTGTAACTGAGTTACTATACACATACATTTATATACATAATTGTACTCACATTCCTTTCCATTCCTTCAGCACCCAGGCGCCCTCATTTTGAAATATCTAAGGGTATGTTTGCACAATTAAAGGGAATCAGGTTATCAGCAGTCGACCCAACAGGCTCCAAACCCACTGCAACTGTTTGTAAAACATACTAGTCAAAGCTAAAGTTCTCAATTAACTGCCCCTGAGTTACAGGCTCAGAAGAGAGGGAAAAAGGCAAAACCAACAACCCACCCCAGAGAGAAATAAAAATCTATCCCCACCACTCATATTACTTAAACTCCCTTATGAAAAGGAGCTGCTGATGTGGAAGTGGAAACAACTCCCATCCTAGGGCCCATGTCCCCAAAAGCAAGAGAGTAAGATGAGCTGAGGGAGATGGTGCAGCATATGGAGAGAAACTCCTTGCACGGAGATGGAACAGGACCTGCTCACTGAGCCAAGACTCCCAGATCTGGTACCAGCCATGCCCAACAGAAATAACACGTTAGAAGAGAGGAGTTGCCTGTTACTTCTACTGCAGATGCCTCAATCCCAGAACAGTAAAAGGCCCTGCCTGGAGGTACTGCAGCTGCTACAGGGATCCCACTGAGTGTAACCAGGGCACCGGGGCAGTCACACCAAGATGAAGCCAAAGGAGCCCAAGGCTCTCCCCACTCTGGGATAACTACTTGAGAAGGTAAACAGCTTGGGATGCAGTTGAACTCTGAGGCTGTGAGATCCTTAGGATGCAAAGATATGTAACAATATTGTTCCTGTGACAGTATGTCCTCCAGTTCACCTGTAGCTCCTCCCTTCCCTGAGGTTTCCCCCAGAGAGAGCAGCAGACTGAATAAATTATTTGGCAGCAACCAACCCCCAGCAAGATACCTATCCTGGGAGCCAGGAGAACTCCCCAAGCAGATGGCTGGGTAACATGTGCTCAGCATGCCCACACTTGGAAAATACCAGGCTCACACATCTGCAGACCAGCCTCACCATGGCTGGTCCAATGACACAGCAGAGAATTCTCTCCTCAGCAAGGCCAGGCTAACTGACCCAACACTGGAATTTCTGCCCTCCTGAAATCGCTGCATCTACCACAGGAGACTTATTACCTACCTTTCTTGAGTCTTTATTTAAGGGAAATTCTCCCTTCCCCACTCTGGGTAGATACAACCTAACCCAAGGGTTGGTTCCCACCAACTCCACTGTTCTTGGGGTGATGGCAAGGGGTTGAGACGAGAAGAAAGTGTTGCAGAAGAAAACTTGACTACACCCCTCCACCCCAAGATGCAAATAAACAAATAACGTGCTGGGCCCACCGTGACTGATCTGGGGTGGCTTACACTGAGGTAAAGTGTTGTTTCTTGCTCTCTGCTTGTCCCTGTGCTTACAGACCTTCTTTTGAAAGCTAAAATGCTTTCCCTGTGCTCATATCAGTGAAAATCAGATGAAAACTGACAGCATTTGTATTTATATTAGGGATTTGTACAAGTAGTTATCAGGTATGTGCAAACAAGGCAAAACCTGACCAAATGCAATTTACCCATATTTTGATGAGGGCAGCATCTCATTTACCTGCTTCTTATAGATTGTCAATAGCCAGGCCACCTCAACTTGCTCCTTGTTCAAGAGACTTCAGGCATGAGCTTCAATACTTAAAAGTAACAGGCAAAGAAAGCTTATACATTCATTCCCTATAGTGTATTCATTTTCAACACTGTTAGGCTTTGAAATGAAAATCCTAGCACCTACCAGTAACATCAAGCAAGAAAAATCTTAGGGATCCACCTACGTCTTTTGCTGACCATTGCCATTTTTCGGTTTCACCATAATTCAGCAATTAATTTTGTGATTAAGTTTTGAAATAGCAGCATCATTTAATAAATCCAGTTGAGTGATTACTTAATTATGTCATGGTGATGATTATTTAACTCAATATTTAGAGCTTAGGAGACTCCATAAGCCTAGGATAATTTGCTATTTCATATTTTACAAAGCTTTAGAGCCTCTAGAATTAAACAGTAGAGGAAGATGACTTTTTGAGGACATTTTTAAACACTGGAGCACATACTGTCATGCAACTGTCTCAGCTGAGCATCAGCCCAATGACAGCCAGCAGGAAAGACATTTACCAGAAGAACAATTTTCAACTCAGGAGAGATTATAGGCAAAAATTTATACTCAGTAAAAAATTTTCCTCAAACTGCTGTAAAGCAAAAGGATCCCTGTACTTATTATAGCTAGGAGAGAGTTAATTTTCTTCATAGTAGCAAGTATGGGGCCATGTTTTGGATTTGTGAGGAAAAGAGAGTTGATAACCCAGGGATATTTTCATTATTGGTGAGTGGTGCTTACACAGAGTCGGGGCTTTTTCTGCTCCTCACCTCACCCCAGCAGTGAGGAGGCTGGGGGTGCAGGAGGAACTGGGAGGGGACACAGCCAAGACAGCTGACCCCACTGACCAAAGGGACATTCCAGACCATATGGCATCATGGTCAGTATGTAGAGCCAAGGGAAGAAGAGGGAAAGAGGGACTTTGGGAGCAAAAGCATTTGTCTGCACAAGTCACTGTTACACACCACAGAGCACGGATATCCTGGAAATGGATGGACACCTGCCTGTCCCTGGGAAGTGGTGAATGAATTCCTTGTTTTGCTTTTCCTATTAAACTGTCTTGATCTCAGCCATTAGATCTCACTTTTACTCTCCTGATTCTCTTCCCCAGCCTGCTGGGAGCAAGTGGCTGTGAGGTGCTTAGTTGCCAGCTGGGGTTAAACCATGACAATCCCATATAATCCAAACTTTTCTTTTTTTTGCTGACTGTTAAGGAGATTTACAGGCTTTCTCCACTATTAAGTTTCTGTGAAATAGAACTCTGCCTGAAATGATGTTTTCTGAGAAATGAAAGCGAGTTTTTCACTTTCTAAAATGCATTACAATTATTAAGAAGGTCCCTCTTTTACCCTTGACACAGATTTTTATTTTGTTTTTATATAAAAATGTACACACACAAATATACGCAATTCTTTTGCAAGTGCCATGTTCCAGATAGCAGTGTAGTTTCTGATTCTGGCCCTAGGTGGTACATTACACCACATTAAAGTAGTGGCTTGCTGAAAATACTCCAGGAAGGCACAGGAGCTCATTCCTCCCTGTCTCTTCCTGGGTGATACAGACCACCACAGCTTTGAAGACAGCAACACACACAAGCAAAACAAACTATTTTGTTATCCCCAACAGAATGATGAGTATTCCAGCAGGATTGCTCGTTCCTTTAAAAGCTATTCCTCAAGGGCAGGAAAGGTGACGCTGTCTAACAGAGCAGTGCACGGTACCAAGGAGAAGTACTAGAGAATTACGGAGAGTGCCAAATCTCTCACACGTAATCTGCCTCCCTACACTTACTGCAATTATTCCTGTTACTTAATGCTTTAAAACTTTTATTTCCCCAACTTCACAGCACTTCATCACTTTAAGTAATCTTCATTTCATTCAACTGAAGGGAGTAAGTACTATTATTCTTCCTCCTTTGTTTGGAGATGAAGCAAGTTGCCCAAGGTGACACACTGAGTCAGGTGCCACCCAAAGCCAGCGCTCCTTGCTTCTGGTCCTACCTGCAGATTTCCTGGACAATCCTGCCCTTATTAAAGATATAATGACTTTACTGTGGTAGACTTCAAAGAGCAGCAGCCATGCTCGCTGTCCCTCCTGGCAGCACTCCCTGAGGAGAGGCGAGCCCTTGTCCCTCAAGGAGACAGCAGGAGAATACAGTGCACATCCAGCCCCTGCCAAATGATGACTGGTACAAACAAAAAGATTTGGCAAAGCAGGGTGGTCTACAGCACTCACACTCTCTCCTGGCTGTAGACTGGGTTCTTGTTCCCAGTGGGATTTTCTTTTGCATATGTCAGTAAGACAATGAGAATGAGTGGACCAGGGACACCAGCAGGGAACAGACGGAATAATGCCAATGCCAGTAGGAAATAATTTAAAAGACCAGCAGGAAAGACTAACATTTGAAATTACTGACAAATCCCTGAGCTGTCAGTATTATTGAGTATTTTCTGTCATCCTCCTGACGTTCTCCTTTTATTCTGAAATAGCTGGTACAGGGCAGAGGGGAGTAATTTTTACAGCTGTGCTCCTGAAGCCTGGCATCCAAGACCGGCATTACCAGTGCAGGTTCTAATGCAAGCTGACTAACCCAAGCAGGAATGCTGCCCTCGGTGCTGGGAGGCAGGGGCTGGTCAGTGTGAGCATCTTGTGTGATGGATGCAAATATTTGCTGCCAGGAGTAGGCCTGGGGCAGTCCAAGTGTTCAGCACTCCTTCAGCATCTACTTTATAAAAGAAGACAATGCAAAGACACCAGGATGGGGAAAAAGGAATCAAATTAGGAACATCAGAAGCTCATTAAGTACCTCCCTGTAAGTCACTTAGTTAATCTCTTTCCCCTCAATGTCCCTGTGGAAATCACTGGTGATGACATTAGGAGTTAATCATCAGGAAGAAAGATTTATCTTTGTTTTGTCCCAGCAAACAGCAGAGCACCACAGCAGCAGCTCAGCTGCAGCTACCTACATTCCAGCAGGATGTTGTTGGTTACCAGCAATGTTGCCCTCCCGATACAAGGTAAATCCTCCAAAGGCACAGCCTGCAACGCTGCAGCACACATCTCCCCTTGGATATCAGAAACACGTACCCTGTGCACAGATGCGCCTTTCCAAGGCTGCCACGTGGCTCTGCCCCAAAATCCCCCAGCACTGCCAGTAGCATCACTTGTTCCCATACAAGAGGTTCTGCTGTTTCAAAGTGAAGCAGCCCTGGGCATGCTCCTGGTGTACTCCACACCCTACAGCTTCTCCATCCCTCTCAGGTGTTCTGCAACCCTTGGCTGGCTCCCAGCTGTGAAGCCCAACACTGCTGATGGATAAACCAGCAGCAGGAAACATTCAGTATTTTATCCATTGTGATACAGACACTGCTCAGCACCTTGCAGGCTCACTCCAGGCTGCTGCTCATGCCGACATGGCTGTCACTCAGCATCATTCCACCTCTCCCCATTATGACCCCAAAACTCATTTCTGCTAGTGTTAAAACAGGGTTGGAATGTTTAATAGCCTTGCTAGGAGAGGGCAGGACTTGCCATGGGAGGGCAGGCAGCATCCTCAGCACTGCTGCAGAACCACCCACTGCTGCTGAGCACTCAGTGTTTGTCCTGCCCTTGGCTGTGATCTGCTTAAGGCCTTGGCCCAATAACCAGGGTAATAAAATCCCAAAGACTAGGGGAAAGACTGGAAGATGATACTCCAGAGGAAAGAAAAGAAGAAAAATAAAGAAAAAAGATAAAAGATGAACTGATGGTCACACAGAAAAGCGTATTTACAGAACAGGCATGTAACAACAACTTTTCAGTGTGCACTTGTTAAAGAGCAACCTTTTTTTCCCCCTACAACTGGTCCCTTTTCTGCCCTTCAAACATTACTTCAAATGTTACCACTTGTGATTGCAGTGATTTCATCTTTTTAATATTCTAATTTCCAGCTGGGCCTGGAAGTTGAAATTCTCATTAACATCCTCTTTTATTTTTGTTTGTTTTATTTGAGGTTGTTTGTTTGGGGTTTGGGGTTTTTTTTTGTCCAAACATGAAAAAGTTCAACCAGAAGAAGAAATCCACTAATATCTTTTATTTCCTTATTTCTGATGCCTGACCCACGAGTTTTACAGGTGTGAGGCTGGTAATAAAGGCAGTAGATAATTTACCTGATCACTCCTATTACACTCTCTAGAAAATAGGAGAGATCACTTGTTCAGTAGTTGGTCTTTACAACGTCAGAAATCTGTGCAGTTCAACCACCACTTAGCTGGTGGAAGGCATGACTACCCAGAAATAGGACAGGCTTGAAGAAAAAGAAAACTGAAGGTAACAAAGGGACCAAAAAAACACCCAAAAAACAAACAAAAAAACTCCACTGAACAGGAAAGGCTGTATTCTACATCTTGCTATACCTCTGCTACCTCAGTTACATGAAAGGGTGTTCACTTCAGAGTTCACTACAGAACTAGCCAACAGTCAAATAATTTGCTTTACCATTTTCTTTCAAGAAACATATCTGAATTACCTCTATTTCCATTCACGAGTTCTCTACCAAAAGAAGACCTGAGTCACAATAATGTTTTCTTCAGACATTAGCAGTTAATGAACACTAATATCTGTTTTCACAGTCTACATACCATTAAAAAAACATTCCCTTGCAAGAAAATCCACTTCGATAGCATGTGCACACAGAACAAGGCCTGCCTGGTACAAAAAATGAATTTTAGAAGTGTATACCCTGCCTCTCACCACTCACACTATCTATTGTCTCATGTAACTCACTCCACTGCGGACAGTGAGAACAGACTGGTCATTTGTAGCTTCTCGCCCCAGAGCACTGACTTTAGTTTTCTGACCCTGATGCTCTGCACACTGCTTTTAAGGTTTGCACTGCACAGTTTCTATCAGAATTTCCTTCTAACGCCTGAGACAAAGGAAAACTCAAAGTTTTTGACATCTGAACTCAAGAGACCTCTAAATCCCCATCTCCTGCAAGTATGACCTTCTGTAAGAAGAGCTGCAGCTTATCAGAAATTCAGGTGAGTAATAGTGATGACAAACCTAGACCAAAGGCTTTCAGAAGAATTAGTAACTGCTTCTTGCCATCCCATCATCAATTCCCAAGAAGTGCTCACTTGGCTGTGATTATCATTACTTATAATGGTGACATCAAACTGAAACTGAGTCAGTGTTTTAAAAATGATTTAAGATCAGTTCTGCGTACTAAAGCAGCTCCCAAGCACCTGCTGCCAAACTGCATGTTCTTCTTCACAAGAAGGTGAAGTTTTCTCCCTTGTGCCCAAGAGAAAAAAAAAATACCACTGCCTCTGATAACAGACAATAGTAATGAACCATACAAAGGAAATAATTGGTTATTTCATGCATTTGACAGCTTACTACAGTTTTAAAAGATTTGTGAAGATGAAAATGCATTTCATTTATCTCAAACTATTTCATTTTAGTCATTTGTAGCAATTATAGCTAACATTTTTCAGACAGAATTGTGGTTCTTGAATTACAGTGTCCATTTCAAAGCAACATTCAAATTAATCTAGTCAATTTTTCCAGTCCTCAAGTCCACAACGTTAAGGTTTGACAAGTTCCAGTTTCATCTGTAATCAAATTAGAGCTAAGCATTCCTACACTACCGAAGTGCCAAGCAATGCGGCAGCCTCTCCTTGAGGGGGCAGCTCCTTTCCTCCCCCTGCAGCCTCCAAGGGAAGAGCAATTCTCCCCAGCAAAAGGGCACAGGTGATGCACTAAGAGAGAGCTTTGGGAACCCTGCCCTGTCACACTGTACAGCTGACTTTCAGGAGGGAGCTGCCAATTGCCAGGGATGCAGCTCCACAGCAGCCACTGTGGCATCTCTGCCTCCCTCCCTGTCAGTGCTGCCTCCCCTGCTGAAGTCTAACTGTAAAAAAAACAAGAAAAAGCAAGAAGCAAGCAATTAGTGTTCAGCCAGAGCAGTCCTCTGAGGCCTCTCACCATGATCTTGGCAGCTCCCTAAGGAGCACAAAGAGGCAAAGGTAAGACTGGGATGGATAAAAAGGTGAGACTGTGGAGTTAGAACTGGTGTAAACCATTATGAGATCACATCTCTCAGTTACAATCAGACTTTCTTTGACAGCAAAATGAAGCTGTGAACTCAACACCGTTACCAGGAATTCAATGCATCAAAAGGTAACTTCACACACGGCCCCTTGGCCATCCCTGTGAGCGAAGAGGCCAAGGGCACCACTCTGGGACACTGAAAAGCACATCAGAAGGAAGGACCTCCCTGCAACACCACAGGACACTGCATGGCTTGTGGGGATATCCCAAGGTCAGGGACACACTGTGGTTAACCCTCACAGGGGAGCAGAGCATCCCACCTAGCAAACTCCTGGCTCACAAGGCAAATTAGGTGCCCATTTAATGTTGGGTTGACTAAACACAGTCTTAACAAGTCCTGACTGAGATTCCATCTTAAGCCTTTGACTCTGTAACAACTCATCTTCAGCACTCCAGGTCCTTGGAGAGATCCTTCTTCTAGTCTCTTCTTGCTGTGTTAGTGAAACAAACATTACATTTTCCTGGGCCCTTACTGGGACAGTGGTTTTGATCCAGCAAACCACCATGGCAGCTTCACAAAACAGTAACAGAGATAAAACTCCAGGATATCACACAATATATGGAAAGTCATAACATGTATTTCAAATCTCTGTACCCCAGCTACTCTCCATTCATTCCCCTTCCACTCCCCTCTCAAATTACAGCAGCAGCAAACACAATGTCACATCTAAGCCTCCAAATGCAAAATGAATACAGGCTACATAAAACACAGCAGTCTATAAATAACCAAAGACAGTGTACCTTAAATTTGTGCTCCAAATTTGTTTTCTACTGACAAACACGACTTTGGCAAAAGACCCAACTACAGGGAGTATTAGAAGTGATACCAGAAGTTTTTCCAGCAGTTGCCTGTACCAGATCTCTTTGGGAGGCTTTGCTGCAGACCCGTGCAGCACAAAGGAAAGGAGTTTGGTGCTCGGGGCTCACACTCACCGTCTGCAGAGTTTCTTCCTGTCTTCTGCTTTGGCTCTGTCGGTTGATAAAGGAGCGTGTCGAGAGTTTGTAATGGTTCAACAAGCAGATGATCACTACCACCATAACAGTTATAACCACGATTATAATGATGATTTGAACAAACTCCAGTTCAGCTAAAACAAAGAAAAAAAGAGGAAAATGTGTCATCAACACACATAAGGTTAACCATCAAAGCAACAACCTAAGAAGGCCCTCAGTATTTCACTGAGATTGATCTGGCATGAGATACTACTGCTGTCCATTCTGCAATGTTTCGTGAAGAAAACTGTTCTAAAAATACGAAAATAATTTAATTTTTGTCAGAATAAATCAACCAGCATGAGTGGCTGCAGGTCAAAACTAAGAAGCTTCCTGGTGATGCTTCTTTGCCTCACAGGTAATAAACTCTTCAACATAAACACCACAGACGAGGCTTTTGGACAACATAATTTCACTTGTGTGGGGGTGGGGGTGGGAAAAAATAACAAAAACCCAAAGGACCCACATACACACAAACCTCACTATTTTAATAGCCGCCTGCAACGCCAACAGAGTCCAGAGGACTCCATAAGCTTCAAAGTCTGAGAGGAATTAGGACACTTTATCTAGTACACTACCCTTAATTTTTTATCAAGTAAATAGCATGAAAGTCATTTAACTAGAGTGGAAAACTTTTATCCTACTGAATCTACAGGCAGTGTCTTTTTCAATTACTACCTTCTCTCCAACTAGCGTAACATTAACTTTTCTAGGACTTTCCCAGTCAGGCAAAAATCTAAAAAGAGATCTGGTACTCTAAACCAAGATATGTTCCACCACGATTAAAAACGAAACCAGGGCCCTGGTTGTTGCAAGAGACACAATTATAATGAACTCCGTCAGAGCCCATCATCTTATCTGAAGCCCTCCCTATACCACAAATATTAAGTATATTTAGAAATGAGTCACTCTCGCACCCTTTTGGCTATACTGGAGCAGCAGGGATGAGCAATATAAGGGGAAAAATTGCCCTTTGGAGTTACTGAGTTGATGATATTTCTATGGAAACTGCATTGCTCACAGGGGATGCTCTCATCTTGAAAGACAACTCCAGTTAATGGGAGGAGGTCTTTGGTTGCTAGGCTGGTAGAGAAAGCAATGAAGCAGCTCAAGTTGCTCAGTTTCAGGATTTTCCAAAAAGGGCACTACATTTTGGATGGAAAAACATGAACTCTGGAGAACTGATATTAAATTTCTGTTCTAAAAAGCCAACAAGGAAAAAGAGATGACATATGAAAATGAAAGGACAGAAAAAAATGAGAAAACAAGCCCCCTTCCCCCCCATCTCTAATTACCCTCAGCCCTCAGTGTGATGGCAGTTCACTTGTGCAGACACAACCCAACTATGAAGCTGAGCGAGAAAAACACCACTCACACATAAAATCCAAGATGAACCTGCAGTGGAACTAAAGGAAACCCAAGGCTGCTTCATTATTCTAAGATCTCTTGCAAACAAAACGCCAGACTACAGGAGCTGCAAGTGTGCTAGTGTCTAGTGGAGGCTGGTGCCAAGGTCCAGCTGTCTGTCACAAGCTACCGGCAGGCACAGCCACACCACCAAAGTGCTGAGGGGCTACAATCGTCTCCTGAGGAGTAACTAAGCCTACTTAAGACTAAGGAAAGAGTAAAGGGAAAAATATGTTTATCACTTTATCACTCTTTGCTGTTAAGTACCTTCCACTCATCATTAAGACCAGCAACATTTTCAAAGAATTTGATTAGTCAGTGCTTTGTGCTCTGCTTTTGCTATCAATCCCACATGCAGGGCAGCAATCTTTCTTTTTCCCCATTCTTGCGTCACTGGAAGCTAAAAATGTCAGCACCAAAAGATCAAAAAGCAGGAAGCACAGAATTAATTAAAAAATAAACCCACCCAAACCACATTTAAGTTAAAAGTCAGTTTTTCTTGGCTCAGAAATGCAGAATACAGACTTTACACAGTTGACAACTTCTGCAATTCACGTTCTGTGGTTACTGAGGTACTAAAGCATTTCTTCATCCAAACTTTTTTTGGGTCCATGTCACACTTTAGACTGGAAATTGAGAGACTGTTGCTAAAGGGCAACATGCAAAAGAAGCAATGTTGATTTAAGCTTTCCTAGAATGCACAGACCACTAGAATGACATGTTACTTCTCTATCTGCCAAGGGCAGAGTCTTCTAAATTTATCAAGGCCCCTGCATTTCAGTGGCAAGGGACAGTACCTCTCCCTTAGAGATGAGTGATTCGGTCTGTGAGCACTTCCCATGGGAGGGAATCGTTTGAAAATGTTTGATTAAAACATGGCCATACAATAAAGAAAATAAAAACCACAGCACACAGCTGTGAGCACATGGGATTTCCCAAGTCCAGTTTACACTGTGAACACCAAACTGCAACAAAACACCTTACTGATGGTTCAAGAGGATTTCCTCAATGGAAAGCACGGGGAAAAGAAAGATAACTTTAAATCTCTTCTTCCTTCTGAGTGACATTCCTGCTGCTCGTTAGGTTATCAGCAGTAAAAAGCACAGACAGACTGCAGCAGCAGCCGTCTGTAGTTGCTGGCACTGATCAAGGCCATTTAAATAGTTCCTAGCGGCTGCTGACAGGCACTGGGTCACCCGGGTGCCCACCACGTCCCCTGCCCCACTGCCCAACACCTGCCAGGCATGAAGGGCCACCGCCTTCCAGACAGGCATCTCCTCCTGCCCACCTTCCCTCTAAATTTATCGGGAAAGAGACCGGGGAGAGCTTCAGGAAGAGAAAAGCTATGGTTTTACTACGCTGCGTCTGTCACACTCACATATATCTGTTTCTTTACACGCAAGAAACAACACTTCTAATAAAAATTCTCCAGGGGATAAAACCCTAAAACCAAACACAACGTTTCATGGTAAACGCCCAACGCGGAAAAGGCAACTAACTGCACGCTGAATTAAATCACCTTCTCAGAAAAGCTCGAAAAGAGAGACACAATTTATAACCCTACCAGCAATGACACAAGACCGTCACCCCGAACCTCCCCCCGCACGCAGACCCCGCAGGCCGGGGGGAACCTGCCCGCGGCTCCGCCGGCGAGCGCTCCCGGGCGGGCCGGGCTGTGCGGTGCCCGGGCCGCATCCCGCGGCTCCTG
The DNA here is from genome assembly GCA_013397175.1 of Platysteira castanea. Classification (NCBI taxonomy): domain Eukaryota; kingdom Metazoa; phylum Chordata; class Aves; order Passeriformes; genus Platysteira; species Platysteira castanea. Next base: position 846,568 of record VYXC01007341.1, on the reverse strand, counting down.
CCCCTGCAGACGCGCCGGTACCTCTTTCCAACAACAGGTCTTTTAACCGCGCATCCTTCACCGCTGTCTTGTTAAGCCGCTCACTGGACATGCTCGCCTCCGCCGGGCGGGGGGCTCAAGCCGCTCCGCCAGCCCCCGCGGCGGGCACCGCATCCCCGGCAGCCCCGGGCTCCATCCAGCGAGAGGACACGGTCAGGGAGGCTGCCAGGGAGCCTCCCGCCCGCGCCTCTGCCGGCGCTCGGAGCGCGGCTGCCGCCCCGCCGCCGCCGCCGGAGCGGGCGG
>VYXC01007341.1:806697-846191 GCA_013397175.1 Platysteira castanea | reverse complement strand
CGGCAGCCACGTCTCGCCCCCAGCGGCAGTCACACCGACAGCCAGAGTGATCCAGGGATCGTCCCAGCTGCGCGGGTTCCTTGTCGAAAGTTTCTCAGGGAGCCGTGTGTGTGCTTGTGCGCAAAATATTGGGGGGTCGCATCCTGGAGCTGTACTGTAAAACCATAACCATCAGAAGGAACAACGGCTGTAACCTCAAGTTTAAAAAAACCCAAACAAACAAAAATCTAAAGAAAGAGGGAAAAGAAGAACACTGAGGATTTTGAGACATTGGCTTCAGCCACAGTTTCTTTGGCAGAACTCCCAGCTCCAGCAGTGCCTGCCTTCCCCTGAAGCCCTGTGCCTGCCAGTGCATCCCTCTGCTGTCCCTGAACCCCTGTGCCTGCCCCCAAACCCCTCTGGCCCCCCTAAACCTCTATGCCTGCCCCAGCCCTGCCAGTGAGCCAGTCTTTCTGATGCTTTTCTGGCTGATGAACACCACCAGATGGGTTCCTCATCCCAGTCTCCACCTGTATCCCCACTCAGAGCACTACAGCAGAGGCCAGCAGCAGGGACTTAGGGCTGTCCATGCTGCCATTGTGCATAGGAGCAGCACAGTCCCACAGTGTCTCTGCCATGTCAGGAAGCACCATTAGCACCGTGTCCCTCAGTTCCCAGGATGTTCCTCCTATACTGGCTTCACCATCACGTCAAAGACTCCTCCCATTGCTAGTTACTTCTCTGGATTATGGTGGCATCCCCAAAGCCTGAAGAAAACCAGTGTGTGTCTATGTGAACAAGAAAAGAGAGTTCACCCTCTGGCCCACACTTGGCCAAGGCCTTGGAGCTCCTGAAAGCAGAGGAGATGGGCTGCAGCGCTGGTGAGGCTCCACGCCCCTCTCCCAGCGGGCTGTGGCTGGCTCAGCTCAGCTTCACACCAGCACTGCTCTCCCCCACACACAGCACAGGCCCCCAGGACGCTCTGGCACTGACCATGGAGGCAGACCCACTGCTGCCCATGCTTTTCCTGTTTGTAAATCCCATGGACCAGCCTCAAATAAAAAGATGCCCCAGCTCAAAGTCAAAGAGCAAAAGCCGGGAGGGGAAAGAGGCTGAGAGGAGTGGGCCTGCTTGCGGTCACCTATCAAGCTAGCACTATGAAGAGCCAGGGGGTTAAAAATATTAGGTAGACATATCCGGCTATATATATCCACAGTGCACAGCAGGGCCCCTCTCCTGGTTACAGGCTATCCCCACTGTCTGGATTTATTAAACTGTTGTTGACGTTTAGCTTGATACTGCAAGGTCTAAGGCCTCAATCCAAACACAAGAGTCAAGCTGGGGGACAGTGATTGTGGACTGTAAATAAATATCCTTTGAGAGTTCCTAGAAGAGCAGAATGAGTTTAAATTATATGTCAATGGAATGCTTTTGTGCAAGTGGAATATTAACCAAGTACAGCACTATTACCAGCAGAGAGAAGTAATTCAGTACAGACAGCAGCTGTGGAGCACCTTCAAAACTACAATCTGATTGTCCTTAAACTACTTTGAAAACAATTAATTCAACAGACCAGACTTCTAAACATGACTGTTGTGTGGGCATACCCACTCAGTGTGTACAGAGCTGCTGCTGAGGCCAATTACCTTCCTGTTGTTTGCTCTTTGTTATCAAGGACTTTGTAAGAAAAAGTTCCTGAGCCAAAGACTGACCTATATACATCATTCCTCAACCTCATGTTTAAAATGAGAAGTTGGTTTCAGATAAGTGCAGTTTAAGGACCACAAAGAAAGCAGAAAACAAATTAATATATTGGTATTAATGCTTCTTCTAACACTTCTTCACTTTGGTCTCCTCAAATTGAAGTATGGATGTTTAGAGTCTTCAGTTCCTGAAAAGCACTAACCTGTGGCATAAAACAATTGCTTTGGCAAGACTGGGGATTTGGTACACAAACTGATAACTAACAGACTTTACTCCCTCTCTAGCCCAATACCTCCCTACCCACCAAATATTATTGTACAAGTGCAGGCACAGTGACTGCAAAATGGTTACAGAGTTCTGTATCCATAAGTAGTGCACCTGATAAGCATCCTCAGGAATGTCCTCAGAACAATATTTGGCTCATCACCTATTTATTAAGAATTTACCACAAACCTTTTAATGCAAACCAAGCCCTGTGCCAGAGAGCCCATGTAAGCTTCTCTGTCAACAAGAATGAGGGACCGGCTTCCTGCTAAAATTCCAAGTAGCAGGTTCCACCATGACCTCTGAGCAGGACGGCTGCTCTGGCGTCAGGGTTGAAGCTCCTTAAACAGGTTCTGGCACAGAGTCATAATGCTTCTCCACAGGCCATTACAAGTCTAGCATATTAATGATAAAACCAAGGGCTAGTTAAACTTGGTTACAGGTGAAATTTTATGAAGGACATGTTCACTGATCTGTCTCCTCAGATCATTACTGGGAAAACAAAATACTCATTCTGGAACCCACAAGAACAAAACCTGAATTTTTATATTTTACTATTAGTAAAGATGTTAATCTCAAGTGTAAAGAAACAGTCATGCTTCAGTGACCAAAACTGGACAGATGCTGCTTTCTCGATATGAGTTTTGCATTTCTGCTACTTCTCCCTTTTTTTCTTTGATTCTCTAAAGACATTACTGACTGTGGGCAGGTTCTTGGCCAGCCCTTACTTTGAGGAGTAAGAGAAAATACACAGTCTTTGAAACCGGACAATAAGGGGGTGTTTCCTCCTGCCAGCCCCTTGGGGTTACTCACTTGGGGAACCTGGACAGTGGGTGTGTGTGCAGACGTGCTTCCCCCTCCCTGCACTGCTGGCCCCCAGGCTGGGGGGCCCACACACCAGCCCTGTGTGTCTCTGGGACAACCTGGATAATCACTGCCTGATCCAGTCCCAGCCCGGAGTCAGGCTAGCAGCTGTGAGAGCACGGCCCCAGCTCCTTCTGACACCCATCTTGTGCCAGCTCAAGTGCACATGAAAACAGCAACACAGCTGAGGCACAGAAGAGCCACACCAGGTCTCTGCTCACCGGGGAAGAAGTCAAGTTGCTTGCTGGGTGAATGCTGATGCCAACACAAAAAAGAAGGATGTGGGTAATGGTCAGGGAGGGGCATAGCAGGAGACTGAGACCATCTCCATTTCTGGACCTGGACAGGCTTCATGCAACTGCAAGATCCACCCACTGAGTACCCCACATCCCCACCTCTCAAACTGCCACCACCTAGGGAAAATTTTCACCTTTTTGCTTAAATCCAGAGTTTATAGGTTAAGTTTGTTAGAAAAAGATACAAAGGAATGGTACCAGTCGAGGGAAAGGAAAAGTACTTTTCTCATAGGCAGTGAACTCAAGTAACTGATTTGCCAGCAGTACATATCCAGATGTATTACGTTGTGTTTAATGTGATTAGGTGCAACGAACAAGCAGATGGGAGCACTGCGGAGATTAGCAACACAACCCAAAAGAAGTAAAGTTGGTGGAGAGAAGAAGACAGTATTTAAGGTCTCTAACTCCCTGTTAAAGCTGTTCTTTACTCTGCAGTAATAGGAAGGATTAGGAAATTCAAGCAGTCCTTCACATGCATAGTCAGTTGCACAGCCTGAGTGGTCCCGGTGGTGGCCACGCATGCAGTGGTTCGTTTTCCCATACTGGAAGGAGGGTTCAGTCAGGGACACTGAATTATAACATGCTGATTTAAAAGTAATCACCATTTCAGACCTGACTAGCACTGTCTCTGTTTACACTGGCGAGTGAGACAATCTACTTATGAATTATCCCCACTGCAGTTCTATTAGTCCTCGCATGTTGGCTCGACATAGACAATTTACAGTCGTCTCCTCCAGCAGGGTTAAATGGTACAGTGAGCATAATACCCTGGCCCTGTTTACCGTGGAGATTACACTGATGGTAACTTCGATGCTCCCCTGCCTGCTGAAAAACAGGTACAGAATTTCCTGGTGCTGATCCTTGAGGAATGAGAAACTCTGGGCAGGGAAAGGCAGCTATAAATATGATGAAGATCATCAACCCGAGCTATTCAGACCAGGAAATCATCCCTAAGGGGACAAAGTAACCGGGTGTCTGAGAACCAAAACTGGCTTCCCTGTGCTTTAGTTGTTGGCTACTTCAATCCTCCATTTAGTTGTATCCAAAACTAGTGAACAAAATCAGATGTCCTGAAAATACTGCAACTCCTTCCATCCTTAATTTTGATCACATTCCACAGCTTTTGTCACATTTTGAGCTCAAATCTACTAAGTGTAAAAATGAGCTATTTAAGTAAGAGAAAAGGCAAGAAAGGATGACAATATTGTTTGTTTGGGGTTCTTTTTATTCTGCTGTTATTCAGAGCTCTCCCAGCAGTACTTGCAATTAGTACTGGATTCTGTGGAGTCTCTGGTTGCAGCATGACTACCCTGCCTAAGCTCCCTGTGGTTTCCAGGCAATTCCCAGCAAGTACAGGAAAGAATCATCCCTCATTATTAATTTTTTTTTCCCTGTTCAAGCAGGACCTAGAAGAGATGCACTAAGGACCACATTAAAAAGCTGAGAGATCACATCATGCATTATCCTGCCATAGGAATGGATGGAAGTTAAATGAGCGATAGAATTAGCACGGATGCTAAAATTATGTATAGGCAAGAATCCACCTCCAACACAAAACTGAAAGCCCTGTTGTAGAAGTATAGGTTGCTAAATAAACTATTAGTGGTACTTTACACACAAAAAGAACGTTCATTCTTCCTAACTAAAGAACATACTTCAGTTACAGAGAGTCTCCTGCCAGGTGGATTATTCGCTCCATAAATCTCAATTGCCAACAAACTCCCTGGCAGCCAGGAAAAGAAAACAACGGGCACTCAACTGCAGGTTAACAGGCTATCAAATATTTTAGTACTTTCTGACTAAGGCAAAGACTTCAAAAAGCTGGACAGTGCAGAAAGATCACAAGAAAACCCAGCAACCCTGATCTAAAAAAAAATCTAAGGGCAAGACAGAACAGAGATAAGAAGGGAAAGCAGAAGCAGGATTACAGTACAGTACTAAAAATACAAGGAGAATGTGAAGAGCTGTATTTTATTTCTGACATTAATATAATCAGCTAGTTTAGAGATACAAAGCTCTGCCTCGCTGATGGAGCTGTCTTGTACCTGAAAGTAAAGGATGAAGAGAGAACCTAGAAAAAGTATCCTAAGAGATATGGGGAACAAAGAGAATCAACAGAATGCAAAATTTGAGGTCAGTGATGACATAAAAATAATGCTTTTAAAGAACTACAATGCCAGTATAAGCTAGAGTTAACATTTAAAAGTGAGCAAAGGAAAGACTTCAATACTCGTAAATGGATCTACATGCAAAACAAAGGAATTTGTTTTCTTTCATCCTGCTGTTTTCTTATCATTTGTCTTGCAGCATTTACATACATGCTGTCTGGATGTGTAATCATAAGGGAAATTAACCCTGGATAACCCCATGCTGCAGCACGTTTACAGAAATTGCTCTAGAGAAAACAGCTCTAGGAATAAAATGAGGGATGTTCAAACCATTGGAAATCAAGTGAGTCACAGACACGATAGGTCTGAAGGATGGGGAAAATCTCTTTATGAGAACATGCCATTAAACATTACAATCAAGCATAAAATTGCTCTGCCACAGTATTTTGTTTTATTTGCATTGTTAAATTTCTTCTCCTAACAATAATTGATAGTTTATAGCACTAATGATTTATACAAAAGGAGCTGTGTAAATGCATCCCAAATGGGTGCCTTCTTTCTTAAGAACCATAGACTCAGTTTCCTTCAGCTTGATCGCAGATCGGTGACTCACACAAATTTCACATCTGCCTCAGGAGACAATGGCGCAGCTTCTAATGATGGTTTCATGATAGATTAAGCTCCTATGGTGCAAGAGAGGTGTAAAACTTATGCCAATTTAAAAAGCACACTGCATTTCCACAAATTGCCACGGTGCAAGAACTATAGAGGCTCTGCCATTAATAACTCTTATCCCATTACTAAGTTCATTACTTCTGGCTTCTGCAGGTCTACTTAAAATAAAATACATGGCTTGCATACAATTCGTGTATATCCATGCACAGAAACGCAGATTTTCCCCAGTAAATCAATGTAATTGATCTGGAGATGGGGGCCATGGTGTACGAGTATTTAAATGTGTCTGCAAAACACACTCACCTCACTTGCAGTGCACCCCCAAAAGAGGTGAGGATTGAGATTTTTGATGGGCAAAATGATATGGATTTTCTATAGTTTATAACCTGCCTTAGGGTATAACAGAGTAATCTATTCCCAGTCCACAGCATTCCAAAACTGTAAAGTCAGGCTCCCTCAAATCAGAAATCAGAAGAGCGACATAAAATAACCCTGTGGGATACACCTAGATCTTATCCTTCCACAGTGTCCTTGACCTTTATGTCAAAATGAAGGTATTCATTCATGCTTGATTCTAGCAGCTGAAGCATTAAGAAAATCACTTAATTGAAGGCAAAATCTTGAGAAAGAACAACACTGGGAACAAGAATCAGAATCCAGTCAAGATTTCTTAGGCCAGCAAGAACAAGAATAACTGCAGATAAAAAGTATTCCAGTCATGGGGAAGTATCAGGAAGTTTGTAACGCACTTCTTTTCTGACTAATGGCCTAAGTGAGTGTGTGGACAATAATCCTCACACAGGAGATGTGAGGAGGAAATAGGAGAAAAAGTCCACAGAGAATGTCAGTTGTCAGATGCTTCCTGCAGTTTTTCTGTAACCATTTATCGGGAGCCAGTTTTAACGCATCATCACAGGCATTCCTCAGCAAGCAGCAGCGTTTCTGTCACTTCCTTCAGACTGGAAAAGGAGTAAGACTTCCCAAAAATACATCTTCTAGAAAAGAGGAAATTAGGCGAGCAAGCTCAGCACTCAATGGGAATGGGATACCTCACTGCCACTTTTGAAAAGCAGACCTCTGAGTAAACCACCAGCAAAACGACAACCACATTGCAGAAACTACCAGGCTATTTTTACCAAAGCAGAATATGTTATCTTTTCGTTTTGTAGAAAGGCAATAAAAATTCATAAGATTCATGCTCTGCATTTAAAGAGAAAAGCTTGGTAATACAGCATTCAGACCACATGGTTTTTAACATTACCATGAATGGTCTAAGTTCTTCAGTCTTCTGACATGTTCACAGGGATGGTGTTTACACTGACTTGTTCATAGTACATCATATCACATTTTAATGATTCAGTTCGCTCTGACAAAAGGAAACATCTGCCATAATTTTTTTCTTTCGTGAACTTTATCACAATTAAAAATCTGACGTTTCACCAGCCTGTGTGCCAACTGAGAACGCCAAGTTCGGCACTTCCCGACACATACAAATGAGTGCGGCATGAACAGCTAGTACCAACAGCACCAAGCCATCACTGACTTGTCAGTTCTCACCACAAAAGAGAAGAAAGATCACAGTTTGTGGGCAATAATTTTATAATCTTGATCTGGTTTCCATATGACAGAGTGCAAGAGAGAGAAAGAAAAAAAAAAAAAAAAGATAAAAAGAACGCTTCGCAGCTCTGTGTGATGACAACATAAGATTTCTATGTCTTGCCCTATTGCAGCCAGAAAAATATTAAAGCAGCATGTCAAAACTGGCATAGGTTCTAAAAAAATGATTTCCAAACATTGCTTGATGGACAGCACCCTAGCAACTTGATACAAAGATTAAATCTGCATTTATTTTACATAAAATGTGACCAATCCCACCCAGTGCAATGACAGTATTCTTGTTTTGAGCAGAATTAATCATATCTGCAAACTCAAGCCACTTCTGAGACACGACACATGACAGGAAGGCAGCTTGATTATTTACCATGAAGTCCACCAACCTCTGGTACCCTGTGTAAGGCCAGGCTAACTTTAGTATTTCTAGGCAGTTTAAATGACACTGTCATTTCAGGATGGAAGCCAAGAGCCAGGAACTAAACCAGCAGCCAAGTGATATAGGCAATGCAGTGCTACCTCATACGTGGAGTAGCAGGATCCCACTCTACTCTGATGTTACTGAGCCCAGGCAGTCAGAGGGATGGATATCTCTGAACAGAATCCAGGACAGAGCTGGGGTCTCAGTGATGGTTGAGAGGTGTTTTCTAACACTGCTCCTCCATCCATGTTTCCCCTGTAGCCCTAGCACAATACTGGATCAGGTAGGATACAATTAAATTTAAAGTGTCTTAACAGGAGGGCTTCAAGTACCAAGAAAGGGAAAATGACCCTGCATACAGCATATACAAGACTGCATACAAGGTATGGCATAGATGCTTAAAAGATGCATGATCTACTAGCTACGAAATCAGACTGAGACTGAGCTTCTCTCCTTAGCTCTGTCACAGACCTGTTAGTGACCTAAGGCAAGTCACTTCAGCTCTTCCTGCCTCTCATCTCCATTCTTCTCTCTCGGTACCACAGCAGCACCTATGCAGCGCTTCCACAGAGCATGGCCCCACTCACTTCAGCCTTCACACGCTGTCCACTACCAGCACCATATGTCATTTGGGCTGCTAAGTCCAAATCATTTAAGTGCTAAGTCTCTATCATTTTCAAAATCTGCCCAGTGGTAAGTGGACGGGTGCCTTTTCCCAATGAGCAAAAGTCTGGTCCCAAAGGGCTGCAATGGTATTTTCCTGTGTGTGACAGCAAAAACCAAAATTTGCTTGAAATCTTACCAGACACACTGGGAAATGATAGCTAATGCATCTTACAGTTGGTTGGCTGGTATTTTTGGATGGTAGGCTGCATTTCAAACTACTTCATCCTGTATTCCCACACTGTACAACTGCACATCCGACATTGTACTGACTCACCGGTAGCATTTTTGTGCAGCCCACTGAAGAGATATCACTACACCCCATTTGGGTGGGGCAAGACTTTCTGGGTGAATTGACTCGTCGGAGAGGAAGTTTTGAGAGTAAGATACTTGTTTTCAGGGTCACAGAGAAACCGTGATCTCCTGTGCATGCATGCAGAGCAGGAAAAACACATCCACTCACTCTCACTTCTCCATGTTACCCCACTGGGGCAGCAAAACTACTGATGCTTCACATTTGGTGCAGTTCTAATTTTTAATAAAAAACATGGCTTTTCATTAGGATTAAGGTAAAGGGTTAAAACCAAATAAATCCAAGTTCTTATGCAGCCTCCAGGGAGAGGGCTAAGCTTTGTGCCCAGCCTAGGAGGTTGCCCGCACAGCACACCTTCCAGACTGCCTCCAGGCAAACTCAGGGCAGACAAAGCCTTCTGGAGAAGTAAAGGGCAGAGAGATCTCCCCATCATCCCTTCCAGTCTGGGATCAGGGGCCTCCGCCACACTTCTGATCCGCTGAGTTTTAAGTCAAAGCTGCAGAGGATCGGCCTGAGCCAGGCAAGCGTTTTGCAGTGCTGCCCTGTGATCCCCTGCCACCGGCGCCGCTTCACGCATTCGTGCAGTGATTCCAGAAGCAGCCTTGACTGCTCACCCATTAACTGTGGGGTGCCAGTCAGGTTTGCACTGCTGGGAGACAGGCTATTTTTACCACACTTAGGATGTGCTGTCATAATGTTAAATCCCAGTTGCAGATTTACCAAAAGTGCTAAGGGGATTTGTCCGGGATTTCAGGATGCCAGCATCCTGATCAGCATAGCAGCTCAGACCAGGCTTTTTGCCATTCATAAGTCCCAGACAAATGACTCGTGAGAGTGTGCAGCTTGCCAGCACAGCGCATATCCAGCGAGCACGCGGGGTCTGGGATGCGTCTGACACCGGAGGCATGTGCTGGCCACCTGCACATGGCAGCCCAGCCTCCTCCACACGCTGCGTGCCAGACTTCACCGAACACCTGCGTGCACGTGTGCAGCTCCTCTTCCATGCACAATGCCTGCGCACAGCACACCACGAGGACCACACATGTGGCATGTGGGAAAGGCCTGGCCACGCAGCCCCTGCCCTCCAGCCAGGCAGTATATCCTCCCTGTACATCCCACACCATTCCTGCTTTCTGTAGTGTCAACCAAGTGCAGCACAAACTTGCAGCTGCTGCCCTTATAAAGTTTACACCCTACAACAAGAGCTTCCCAGCCACCTCTGCCCTCAGGGATCCAATCCCCTGGCTGTGGTAGGTACACACGAGGGTCTCATGGGAGAGATTTCAGAGCACCCATCATTGATGGCTCATGGATAAAGTCTGAGAAATATTGCCATGTGATACTCAGGATGGTGAGGCTGAGGTGCTGCCAAGTCCTTACCTGCCATATTTCCTGCCTTGAAAGCTGCATGTCATCATATTAGCACAGTTTTGCTAAATGACTTAGAAAAGGCACACCCTTTCCAGAGTTTATCCTGGATTATTTTTTAGACACACCAAATACCTTGCTGTCAATGCATCTGGTTTCTGGTTTACACACCTAGGGCGGGAAAAAGTGAATTGGTCAAGCCAAGGTTGTGCATATAAGGAGCATGAATCTGTCATACAACCTAAACTGGCTCTCAGCTTGAATCTATCCTTTTTTGGGCAGAAACAGCTTAGACATTTTGAATTTAAAAAGACTGGTCATTTTTCCTTTATGTCCTCTCATATTTGTTGCTCTGAAAGCTCAGACTAAGACTTTTTGTCCTTTGTAGGTGCCTTACCCAAAGCCAGCTTAAACCTGACACTTCTAAAAATTTTCGGGAAGGTGGTTTTCTACTGTGCTTTGGAGTTTTTTGTTGTTTTGCTTTCGGGGTTTGGGGGTTTTTTTTGACTCTTAGCGTTAACAACTGTGGTTCCCACTATTAGAGGTCAGAGTTGTAGTTCCCAGTGTTAAATCACAAAATTCTGAGGGTCTGTTCTTCTGCTAAAAAAAAAAAAAAAAAAAATTGCTCTTTCTTTCTTTTTTTTAGCACAGTGTGAATTTTTGTCACATAAGGAACTGAGTCCCAGTTTCCAAAATGTTCATATTTTATCTTTTCTGCTATATTCCTCTGTTTCTTCAGTTAATACTTTAACATCCTGCCTGAAACTGAAGCAGTTTTAGGTCCTCCATTGCCTACACATTTTGTCATTTCTAACACGACAGTTCTGTAACCCGTTTGTTTTCTCAGTGCGTCTTTGAGCATCGCTTGTACTTCACAGTGCAGATGTCTAATGCAGATCAAGGCGGGCGCTGCAGCATTTTCTGTTCCAAAAGATATCCCCACCTCCTCATTTGTTTTGCAACATGGCTATCAAAGCACTAAATAAATAATAGTTAGCATATATCCATTGTCTTACATATTCAGCGTGGTTCATACACATTACCTAATTTCTTCACTCCTGCGGAATAGATACAGAGGTGATCTCTTTATATAAATTGTGGATAGAACACAAGTTAATAGCTAAACTAAATAATCAGATCAAAGCCCTTTCTCAAATTTCTGGGGCTAAAATAAATCCCATTTATAAGGAAAAACACCAAAAAGAATTGTAGGCCACCTCTTGCAAACAAATGAAATGTAGGCTGAAGTTTGATTGCAGCTTTTTCTCTGTGAGCCTCTAGCCCAAATCTGAAACCTGAGTTCTCTCCCTTAAAGCTCACACCCAGAGGCATGGCTCACTGGTCAATGCAATCTTGAAAGTTTCCCATCTTGAACAATTTATTTTCAGGAACAAAGCCTGGAAGAGATCCAAACCCCCAGTGTGGATTGGCAGCAGCTCAGGATGCTGTCTAGGTGTGTCTGGCTTGCCCAACTAACAACTCTTTCCAGTTCCTCCATGCAGAGCACGCTTGTGTTTCACCATACTGCAGAAAGCCACTCATTAACGTCTATTCCCTCTTTTCTAAAAAGGACAGCAGTTTCTCCCACTAGATCCCCAGCTTTTTGGGTTGTCAGACACTTTGGGGTTTAGCTGGTGGCTTAGAATTCAATAGTGAATATACAGTTTAGAATTTACAGCTGGGAAAACAATTTCCCAAAATATCTCTATGAATGCAATGCAGAAATATGCCACATTATAACAGTGAGTATTCTTTCTCAAAATGGAAGTGTTAAATTTCAAGCACAGCCCTCTGCCTGAGATGAGCCAAGAAACTTCTGAAATGAGTAGCAGGCCTTGCTCAGCACCCTGTGTGCAAAGCAGCCTCTTCCTTCCTGCTCCTCTTGCCCCTCCAGGTAGCCCTGGCACAGCAAAGCAAAGCTTCTCAGCTGTGCTGTTAAGCCAAACTCCCCTCAACATTGTTATCAGGACAGGGTTTCCCAGCTGCTACCATCAAACTGTTAAATCCTGAAATGGGTCCATCTGAAGGTTATTTGTATCATAGACTCATTTAGGTTGGAAAAGACCTTTAAGATTATTGATTCCAAACACAAACTAATTTTTCATGTGCAGAAACACAGAGGGAAACAAACACTAATATTAATCTCTTCAAACAGCAAGAAATCCCCCCCTCCCCCTCCCCCATGCGTAAAGCTGCAAAAATCAAATCCATAAGGGCATTTGCAAAGAATATCTTATTTCGGGGAGAAAACAAAAGTGACTGACACAGTTATTTGTCACCGCTGGTAAATAAATTTGCTCGGCTTACAATGTTTACCCTGGAGTACAGCTGAAAGATCCATTCGTGCTGCATTAGAAACCCGCCTCAATGACAAACTTCAGCTCCCTACTCTAGCAAAGCTGATGTATTGACTAGACAGGTAGATATTAGGTGCTCCGACTGTCTGGATGCTATGGAAATCATGCCGCATGCATCTGACCGTTGTCAGCGGCAGAAGACAAGCGCCGGCCTCATTCTTATTCTAGCCAGGAAAAAGGCCTCGTCTGCATTAGCCTTTTTACTGAAAGGCTGCCATATTTGTCAGTTCAGACGCATGTAAGATAAGCTCTTTCCCCGTTATCTAATATTTCACCAGGCAGTGGAAACGAAGGATAAGCAGAACCTAATAGTCTGTGTGGCTAGGAGATCTTGAATGCTGTCAAGCTCAGCACAAGGCCTGGATGCCCTAGACAAGGGGAAGTTTACAGCAGAAGTTAATCACTTCATTTTGAAGAAAAACTCACAGGGATTTGGAGAAATGGCTAGGACTTATCCTGGCTATGCAGCAAGAAAGGAGACAAGCGTAAAACCCTTAGTGCAGCATTATACTCAGTGCCTCTCCCCTCTTGTAATGTAGGTACTGCTTGGCTAAAATTCCAGCCCAGTCAAAGGGGATTAAAGAAGGCAGCTGGAAAACCGCTGCTTTTCCTAAGCAGCTGGACAAAACAGAAGGACAGGCAGAGAGAAGCAAAATGAAAAATGAAACTCTGCATTCTTGAAATGTCCTGAGCTGATCAGTCCCTTGTACAGCAGCTGGAAGAGATGCCAGAAGTACTGCTGCAGTCTGGTTTACCTGTACTTCTACACCCCAAAACTGCCCAAATCACATGCACAGTTGGTAGCAACCTGGCACAGAGATCAGAAAGGCTCTTGCTCAGTTGCAGGACTCCCTGGCAAGCACATATCTTAACAGGCTTTTCTGCTGCATAATGTGAATACAACAGTGCTAAGTGAATTCCGAATAAAATTAAGATAGCCAGTTTCAGAGCTCACAGAGTAAGTATGGTTTAACAGCATGTCTTCTTAAGAGATACACCATTTCAAACGGTAGTGACTATACAGTCACACTGCTCCCTTTTAATGCACTGACATGAGAATCCAACCGTATTTGGTGCAGCCTCAAGTATAACTTTTACATGTTGTTCTGGCCCACCCTGAATGGCCAAGCTATGCCCAAACATTTTTGGGTGGGTTTTTTTTTCATCTGGCAAAAGTCGATTTTTTGGGCATAACTGTTCAAAGGTGCCCTGCCAAAATGTAAGCGACAGCCTTTAAGGGAAGGGTTATAACCTGCATGTGGGATGTGGTATCCAGCACCCCTCTGCTGCCTGCTCCCAATCCACTGCCCGCACTTTAAACCACCTCATAAGCAATACGGTGAGTTGTGTTCTGTGCATGGACTCCTAACGTCAACGCTGCACTTAATACCTCATGTGGTCACCAATAATAATTCTGACCCTCTGCGCAGTCAACAACACTTTGGCTGTCAACAGCAACAGTCCCAGGATAGCTGCTATCAGCAGCGCCACACCACGTGTGCCCACACGTGACAGCAGCTCTGCTGTGTCGCCCACCTGCTCCCACCGTGTGATGATGGGGACTACACAAAGTCACAAGAAACCTATTCCCAGGGAGTCAAGTGCTCCTTGGCGTCAGTACTCGCCGTCCTCACGGAGTAGGCCAACTGGGGGAAGACGCATGTGGCATGTGAGCCTGCAAGGAAAACAAAGCCTAGCCTGCGTCTAATTTTAGGCTTGGCAGCCCTAAGGATGTTCTGGGCTGTCTTTATCTTTGGCTTTTCCAACTCCTCTTCCTTTAAGGGCATACCCTTAAAAGCTGTTGTGCTGCTTCTTGCCACAGGTCTCTTTCCTTCCCCACATGAGCCCACTCAGAAGGTGCAGCAGCATGAAAGCCCTGACCTGCTGGAAAGCCTTCCTTTCAGTGAGCTGGCAGGACAGCCACCCAGGAAAAACCTTCCAGTCTGCTGGTTCAGCTGGGATAGAGAACAGACGATCCCTCGTGCTTTATTTCATCACCAGCTGGCTGCAAGGCTTTCTGAATCGCCCTTGTCCTCGGGTCAGTCAAGAGTTTCTCTGCCTTTTCTAATGTGAACCTTGCAGTGTATTTTCTCTTTTTTTGTTTCTCATTCATGCACATTAAGCACTTCATTTAAGATGAATGAATCCCAGTTTCACATTAATGGGAAAAAAAAGGGAATGGGAAGGTACCAGGAGCTGATGCCACATGGCCAAACTGCATTTCCCTTCATGGACTCCCTCGAACCCCAAAGCCTGTCCAACAGGACTCAGATTCACCCATTCCTCACACAGGAGCAAGATGCTATAGGCTAGTTCTTTGCAGAAATTGCCAGGAGGTACAGGCTGGACAACACCAAGTATCCTTCTGCTCTTTGCAAGCCTCAAGCTCCTTGCTACAGCACACTGGGGGAGGAAAGTGATGCTGGACCACTGTCCCCACATGGAAAAGCTGCTCATCCCCCAGATGCCTCAGCCCAAGACTGATTCCACGATCTAGGCACAGGCCTGCTCCAAATGCCAGCTGCAAGGAGCACACACACAGCAGCAATGCTGCCAAGCCTGCACTCACAGTCCCAACATCCAGCAATGCAGCACTCCATGTTTAGGGGGTCTAGAAATGCAAAACAGAGAGAAAGGCTAAGGTGGCTTTCCAAAATGTTTTTGTTTCACTCTTAATTCCCTAAAATGGTGCAGGGATTTATTTAACACCTGGAATAAAAATATAATAACCTAAAAGTAGCCCTTCATCCTTTACAGCACTCCACCTCTGGCAGTGTTTTCCACCCATGCCCAGAGAATGCAGCAGGTTACCCATTGCGACACCAGCGCTGGGTCCCAGCCCCAGGGGCACTGTACAACCTCCTGCCCACCTCTGGCAGGGCTGAACAAAAATACCAGCTTCTGGAGGAAAGTGTCTATGGTGCAGCCATTCACCATGACCTCTTACTTCACATTCCAGCTGCCACTCCAAAGCTTGCACAGAAATGAATAATTTTATTTTCTCTGCTTTTCTAGTATTTTTTTTTTTTCCCAGAGGGAAGGGAAAAACCTTGATTAGATAGATGTGGCTACTTAAAAGCAGTCTCTAGCAAGTCCATTCTCTGCTGAAACAACTGGGGCAGAATGGCTCTCTGTTAATGTTACATTTAGTCATTAAAAATGTGCATTTGTGATTCTAAAAGCTGCTAGAGGCAAAACACAAGAGAGAGATACATACTCAGATTTACATTCAGTTTCCAGCCAGGGAGACTCAGTGAAACTAAAATTAACATCTCTACCTTTCATATGCATTTCTGGACAAACATACATTAAGTAATAACCACCACTGCTGTACACATTTGAATCCTCTTTCAGCAGAGGTCTAAATGCCTTTTGAAAAATCTAAATAATCCAGCATTGTGATAGTGTGAAGTGTGTTAAGACACTTTTATATACTACTGCATCTAGCTCTGGGGTACAGCACAGGAGATGTCATCTTAAAGGAGCAACACACAATGGCTTTGGGCAGAAAAACAGCTAACAGATAAAAGGAACAAAAATACTTGCACTGGATGGGAAAACATCACACAGGAATAATAGCTAATCAAATAAAAATAGTAACAAAACATAATACAAACTATACAGTGGAATCTTTAATTATGAGTCACTACAAAGACTTTGGTTTCACATTTCACCCATGCTGGTTAAACAACATCTTGGTAAAACCAGAGCATTTTCACCATTTATTTGTATTACAGGAAGATCCTTCAATCAAGAATCACAACTTCAGTGGCCTGAGCACTGCACAATTAAAACAAAAAGCCCTAGAATTTTGAGGTCTGGAACTATGACAAAGAAGATGAATTGCTTATGAAAAAGGAGGTGAGATTAAGGTGTAAAATGATCACTTCCACTGTAAAAAATTCTGGGTATTCTTAGCTCAACAGCTGCCTAGCCAGAAAAACCCCTCAGGAGTGAAAAAAATAACACTCCAAGGAAAGCTTTTTAAAGATTTTGACAACAAATACTCTTTCCCATGGATCAAGGTAGGGAGCCATTTACTGAATCACCAAGACAGTTTTCTGTTGCACTGGGACAATCTCCCACGAAGCCACATGCAGTAAATGCACAGCCAGACAAAGGGGAGTAGAAGGAGAAATTGGCAACCATTGTATTTCTGTATTTCAGATGCTTTCTATTCTCTTTTTTTCTGAGCAGTAAAAGAAAGTGTAAAAACAAGGTCCAGATACTACCAGAAATAAAGCTGTTTCCTATTGTCCTATTACCTAAATTTAATGGTATTGGTGTCTCAAAAAACAACACACACTAGGAAATAAGTGAAGGTTTAAAAAACCCAAAAAGATGAACTAAAAGTAAATTAACTAGATGGACACACAGTTCAAATTCCGTGGCCATAGGCTGGACCCAAGGCTCTCCTTCACCACCAGCAACTGGAAAAAACAAATCTTAAAGCTGTTGCATTTTTGTTCTATCATCCAAATTTTGCTTTGTTTCTAGATTATGGAGATCGGAAACAGAAAACTATACCTGCTTTTCCTGTAACAGTTTGCAAATTTCACAGCCTATTTCAAATAACTTCTGGCAGATTTTTTTTCCCCCAGAGCTCCTTAGAGCAGGGAACCTTTAATAATTTGCTCATGCAGTCCCAAGCAGAATATGAAGATGAAAAAATAAAGGGAAAAAAAAGAAAATAATCACCAACAAACTAAGCTTCAATGTCAAACAGTGGAAAAATAAATTAAGGTGAGGGACTATATGAAAGTAAGGGGGTGAGATGAAACGGGCACCCATGCGGGTGCTCAGAAGCGATGATCCAATGGTCTCCTCTGATTTCACAGTTCAGGAGCTCCTGGCACACCACTGCCCCATCTGCAGTATCTCCATGCTGGAAAGAAAAGTCTCCATCATTTATTAAAAAGTGGCTCTTTAGGCTATCACAATATAATAATTTGCAGTGCCTAGGTTTACTCTGCTTTGTTGCTGAGGAGAGCAGAAACAAACTTACTGTTCGTCTTCTTCTACAGTGGTTTAAAAGCACAGCGCAATTTCAAGGGCAGATCAAAGTTAGACTAATTATTTCCTTTCTGCATATCCCATAACTAAATGTAACAGGTCACTAGGGAAGGGTGAAACAAAAGATGAATGTATTTGCACACACTAACAACAAACACCAAGAAACAAGGACATTATTTATGTAATAAAAAGATGCATAAGGGAAAACATCAAAGCCTGTATTAAATACACAAACCCACAAATATATCACCAGTGGTGCCTAAATAACTAGGGAAATGAACTGGCTTCTCTCTTCTCCACACTTCACATTAAACATAACTGCTGAGGTGGTTGTATCCTTCAAGAGCCTTTAGCACTACTGATGATGAAGGTTTGATAATTCTAGTATTGCACACTTGATGTTAATTGCAAGACTAAAAAAATACATTTCCATTGTTTTCTTTTATTTAGAAACTTTTGAGTTTACTCAGGCCATACCCAAAAGACTTGGGCTGCAGTCAGGAAGGCTAGAAACATGCTTTACTGTATTTTTTTTTAATGAGACTTGACATTCTTATTATACAGTTCCAGGAATCTGAGTTTTAAAATACTCCAGCTATCATGAGAACTGAAGAGTGGTCAAGAATATAATTTGCCTGTAGAAACTTGCAGAAGCAAATAGGTTCTGCTCTGCATTAATTCCTCTCTAGGAAACTCTAGGCATATTCTGCTTATGTCGCTGTTCCTTTGTCCTTTTCCCAGGTTATTTCATCTGCTAGTTAAGAAGTTGCAAGCTTTGAGGTAAAAAACCCCAGTGTGTAACTCCAGTGTTTTGTCTACCCGTCATCATGTGCAAAAGCAGTCTCCATGGCCTATCCTTAGCATTCCTACTTCCACCACAGCTCCAAAGTACCAACAAAAGATATGATGACTCCAGCATATAGTGATTCCTCCAGAAAGGACACAATACACAGTGGCATCTGTCAGGGGTCAGGCCACTGTCCAACTTCTGTTAAGACCCATTAAACTTTCCACGATTCAGGACATTCCTTCTGGTATAGGAGCAGTACTGCTCCTTGTTTTGAGATCTTCCCATGAAAACCATGTTCTTAGACAATATGTTTTTCAATGCTCAACAGGTGAAAGAGGTTCACTGGAATAGGAGGAGAAAAAGATACAGGCCTTTTCAAGGCACGCAACTGGGGCTCTTCAGGGAAAGCTCTCTTGAACCCAAAGGTGGCACACAGGGAAGGTCCCTGAGCCAGACAGAGGTGTGGTCACAGCTGCATGGAGCACAGGGCTACCACCAGCAGCTGGACCTCCAGGAGTGGCAAACTGTGCAGTCCTGGAGGAATAATACTTTGATATTCATTGCCTATGACTCCCTTCTGGAGTCAGGAAGATTGTTGCCTGACTCACCTCCGGAGAAAGTTGCACGGATCAGGCCAAGTGCAGGCAGAGGACTACAGCCTGGTATGCAGAGGTCTGAGTGGCACACCTAAATTTCTACAGTTGAAACCAGGAGCAACCCCGGACTCCTTCTCCATCTCTACACACAAATAAAGGGCCTTTTATTTGCTTGACAGTGCTCTTTATTTTTTCAGTGTGTGCCCTTTACTGTTCTTTGACTAAGAGTACAGATACAAGCATTTCTCACCCACACAGTACTCAAATGACTTTCAAACCTTTGTGTTAGCTTGTCGTTTTTTTGGTAGCTTTCACACCCCTATTGAAACAAAGCTTAGACAAACCCTGAAAACTAAGGATCTCTCCAGACATGTCTAGACTCTCAGTTCAACCAGGCACAATATTTCTGAACTCTCTAACCTTTATGGGAGGTGACCAAAGCCAGCTCAGACAGACTAAACTGACACACTGCCAGCTAATACCCTGAACACCTTAAAATGCAAATAGCTCTAATCTTATTAGAAATGATGCAATTCACCCTACCGCAACAGCAAGAGGGGGCAGGGAAGCAAAAATACTGTTCTTAGCACAGGCTACAGTTCTCATCAGACAAACAAAATGGTAAAATTTATGAATTACAGCCCAAAGAATTAGGATTAAAAAAAAAAAAAAAATCCATATCAAGCCTGGTAAAAGACTATATCTAGGCTATGCGTGGGAGGTGAAGAACTGCCACCATCTCCCAAAGACATGACTAATACAAGATTTGGTAAGTCAGGATGACAATGCCAAGTCTTTCCTCATACTGTACAACTTGGATGAAAGCAAGTATGTAGGAAGGTAGCTAGAACATGCCAGAGGAGGCTCATGCTGTACCCAGCCACTCTAAGACGGGTATCTCCCTAACTCAGATGGAGCAAACAATGTGCAAACAGCAAAAAAAAGTATCTCTCTGCAAGGCAGAGCAGTCATGCTCTCCTCCCTCCTACCTCTACTGTGGGACAGCAGGAAACCTGCACTGTATAATGGAGCAGCTGGGCAGCTGTGAGTCAGTTCTACTTGGAAGAGGGATTGTGCCACTGATGTGGTGAGCCTTGCCCACCACCTGATTCAAATTGCCTAAACCCTGCTCATTTACAATCTGTTGAAGTACAGTTTTGATTTCTGAACATAAGGTAAATGACGATTGGTGAGAAGTTCCTGTTTCTGATGGGCTACTTGTATCCAGTACCCTGGAAAAGTAATGCTGCCTTGGATTTCTGCATGCTCTTCCAGCAAAGAATTTCCAGATTTCTCCCAAAGACTTCCAAGTCCCGAATCTGTCCCTCACTGGAAATGCCTCAAGTGAGACTGCCCAACTTCAAGCTCACAATGGATCACATTTCCAGATACGGAATTCACTCCTTTTCCAGGAGCAGAAATGTATGACTAGCCAGGGCTATTAAAGTATCAAAAATGACAGTGATAATAAACTGGTTTCTATCATGCCGTATCAGCCGACAAGCTGTGCTGCAGAGCACAAAAGCCTTTCAGCCATGCTAACAAGCAAAGGCACATGGGAGAAAGGACTGCTGGAGTTTTGGAAGCTATTTGCTGCGGTAATCTGCAACTGGTGTAGAGCAGCATGTACAGAAGGAGTGTGGCAACTTGACAGAAAGCGAGTAGCAAGCTGCTTCTCTTTTATTGCGGCTTTGCTCAGCTGGGTTGCCTTATGCAACCACCACAGGAGCAAATTCACCATGGGAGGCAAGAGGAAAAAGATTGATTTATCTTAAGCCCTGTAGAGCTTCATTCTCAGTTTTGCAAAGAGTGCAGCCCCAAAGCACAGATCCTATCACATGAAAGACCCGCCAAAAATAAAAAAGCCTAATAACTCTATAAACTCTAGGGCATCATCAAACATCGTTTGCCTCCAGATTATGGATTACTGTTAAATTAGGACAAATCTCTTTTCAAGTGACATCTCGAAGTAAAACAAAACCAGCCACACCACCGAAACCCAAATGAACAGAAAGCCTTACAGCTTCCTCTCGCAACTATATGCATATATATCCACGTTTCTGTCTGTTTTGGATCATAAGAGCATAACTATGAACTTATTCTCAGACAAGCATTCCCACAGCATTAACAAATTTGCTAACCAGTCTTCCCTGTTGAAAACCCTGGTGTAATTCAGGTCAAAAAAGAAAGGATGGAACAGTCTTTGTAAGTGAGCTGGGTTTTGCTACTCCTTTGATGGATTTGAGATTAGGGATCTGGTGACAGTCTGGTAGTCATCAAATGAAAGGCCAAGCAGGAATGTCAGCAGTTAAGGGAGACCTGCGAGGAACAGGCAGGATCTAGAAAAAATCCTCAGGAATGAGAGTAAAGTTTGTCTGTGCCATGCTAGCTGGAAAGCAACTCTCTGCCCTGGCTGGTGATCTTGTAAAGGGAGTTTCAAAAACTGTGGACAGGACAACAAGCACTCTCTCTCAAGTTGCACTGGATCACAAAACTGATCAATTCCATTAAAAAAGAAAAGAAATTCTGCCAATCCAAGGCACTTTGAGCAAACTCTACTCCATGGTTTGTTACTCCTGCTTACATAAGGGTCCAGCTGACCAGAACTGCAGCTCTGCAGAGAGCTTTGCATGGCTACCGCTAGTTCAGTGCTAGCAATCTCAGACTTCCACAGTCTCCAAATTACTGCTGAGTGTCATTAAAGTCCCAAAATAAGCCATCGTTCCTATTACCATTTGAATTGCTTAACTTTTTCCTACAGGATCTGAGCACTGACATGGAACATTTTGGGTCTTTATGCTGGTTTTAGTCTCAGAATGAATTGACAAACAAAATGTGAAATCTGAGCGAACAGTGGATCACCGGGACAGCAAGACAGGAGTTCCAGGATTTTCTTCACAGCCTTGCAGACTCCACAGAATTCAATCCCGACTCAAATGGCAACAATGTTGGGATAGGATAGCGTAAAAAAGACGGGCAGGAGGGCTTCCAGTTACAAGCCCCACCTTCAAATTGCTAGAAAGACTTAGGTCAGTCATTCCAAGTCAATAACCTAAGACCCCTAGAGCAGAGCTTCTCCCAAGGAAAGCATTTTGCTCGCGTCTTTGCTCCTGTTCTTTGGCTCTGGCCCCAGTACAGCGCTGCTGAGTGTCTAACTCCCATAATCTGGCATGTAGAGACAGGAAATTGGAGAGGCACTACACTATTGGGAACAGAAGTGGTGCCAGCACAGCGACAAAGAAGTAGGAGATGAGAGATCTCTTCTATAATGCCCCATGACCATGCTCAGCAAATCCATGTGGATTACTATCTCTGTGCCACAGAGAAGGGGGGAAAAAAAAAAGAAAAAAAAAATCTGAACACTGAAAGAGGAATTGGGAAATTATGTACCATTTTCCTTCATCCTGCTAGCCCACTGAGGTTATTGAGTGCAAGGGAGGAATCGACCACAACTGTTCTGCATGGCATGCATCGCTGCATGTCAAAGACACAGCATCAGAAAAACAACAGCAACCCTAACAACCCCTAAAAGTTTAACAGTGCTTCTACTGCTAGACCTCCACCTTTGAAACCTGCCAGGGATGACAAAATGCAGAGGAACCGCAGTGATCACAACATGAAGCATAAGAGATCCAGGCACTCAGAAAAACATCTGTGATACAAAATAACTTTTTTCATCCATTCAGGCAATTTTCTTGGCTCACCTTGCCAGCACCTATGAAAGCTACCTAAGTCATTCTGATGCATGCAGCACACACTGCAGCATTCACTGCCCGTGAACTGGCACAGCCCTGCCCAGAGTCACTGAATCCTTCAGGCTGGAGTGGCCCTGGGAGGTGCCTCGTACGATGCTATGCCCAAAGCCAGGTCAGCACTAGAGTCCAGATCAGGTTGCAATTTATCTTCTGCAGATCAGATTGACTGTTAAAAAATACCTTTAACTCACCAGGACAAGAAGGGAACTCCACTAACTTAAATGAATTCACTTCTAAAAAGGCATTAAATAGGTATTGTTTGGTTCTAAGTAAGGCTGGCAAGGGTTTCCGAAAACAGGACATCTTGGTCACTGAAAATACCTCTAGCATGAGAGCACTTTGACAGAGTTCATAAAGTTATTCGAGTAACTGTCTGTTACCCTTACACAGACTACATGTGCGAAGAAGCCCTCAGACAGTACACTTTAGACCTGTCTCTTGGAAGGAACAAGCTACACCAGCAGAAATTGTTTTAAAAAATAATTTCATTTATCTTCCAGTTTCTGCTGGCGCAGCTGAATGCGTTAGGAGAGTGATTTACGCACAACCCTTGCTGATGTACCATTTTCTAGTGCAGACTAAGCTGCAGTCATTAACTAAGAGAGAACTTCAGAGTAAAAGTTTAAAGGAGCTTCTCAACCAGTTCCGAAATGCATGCCAAGCAACTAATTTTTAGAAGTATAGCAAACAAATCTCTGATAAACACACAACGTGGGTATTACAACTACAAGCCGATGTGATACCTTAAAAACTCTCCAGGTAATATAAATGCATGTTTTCAAATGTGCCAGTGCTGTAACAGCTCTGCTTACAGCCCACAAGCTTTCAGGGACAAAACAGTAAATAGGAAAATTTTCTCTTTATTTGATTTAAACAGAAAATTTCTCAAATCATTCAATGAGTTATGTTTGTGCTACCCAGGTAAGCGACTCTCCAAACACACACAAGGTTCAAAGCTGCAACTTCCTCCTACACGCGGGATTCCTGAAACCTCACTGGAGTACTACATTTTTTTAGGAAACAATTACATATGCTTTTGTTATTTTACTTACTCTGCTCTCTGTTCTGATTCCAGAGGGTTTGTTTTCCCTTGCCCCGAATGATCCATTGCCACTTACACAAGCTAAAATTACACATAGCTGGCACATACACTGAGAAATATGAAGAGTAATTTTTAAAGTGATTTGCTTTTAAAGGCAAACCAGCAGTTACTAATCGGTTGACCTATTTCTACTCTAATTTACCACATTTAAAACACACAACCCAAAAAACCCTCTACAGAAATGAAAAACCACCTGAAAACTTAACTGGGCTAGAGAAAGAGGTAAAGATGCCATTACCTACTAAATTCCCTGGGGAAAAGAAAATTGGTATTTAGAAATAAGATTAACTCCAATAAAAAAAGAAGAAAAGAAAAGCTTAGGGAAAAGATCCAGGTCATGAGGATGGCATTTCCAATTTTTTTAAAGCTGCAATGCAACATTCCCAAGTTGAGAAAAACATGTTCCCTGCCCTCATGGCAACCCCACCACAGAAATGCCAGTGGCCATCTATCTCCTGTTCCAGTTCTTCATGTCCCACACCTTCAAACCCAGGGACTGACTCTTCCAACCAAGCACAAAGCTTCCCACATGTCTGAAGGAAGACTGGCAGGACTACAGACATTGCTTACAAAACATGTCCCTATGGGTCTTAGCCAAAGAGTCTATTTTACTGGTATCATTTATTTTCACCTATTTGTGCCTTTCCTTCTGTTTTTTTTTTTTTTTTAATTCTTCCTCCTTGAGCAGGCAATACAAAAAGCCTGATCTGTTTCCCTCTTATTTTCTGGCACAGATCCTGGTCCCAGAGCCGGGGCTGGCGAGATGCCTGTTGCTTTCAGTGGGAAGAGGATCAGGCCCAGTCCTGCAGATGTTACTCATGCAAGTACTCAGCTCCACCCTTCATTTCGCACATCGCTCCATGCTCTACTGCTTAAAAAACAGGGACAAACAGGCCTCTTATGCCTTCTTGCCATTTTTACCTGATGCCCCTCAAAGTTCTCTGTCACTGCAGGTAACACTCAGCATTTCACACCTGGCACTGCCAACACGAGGCCATTTGCAAGCAGATTTTGGTGGCAGCCACGCACCATCATCTTTATCCTTTCCTTCTGTTTTTTCTTTGGGTAGGACCATTGCTCTTCGGGTCTGTGGGAAAGTCAAAAGTCAACAAAACCATCTCAAATACCGTGGCGTTTGCTCTCTCTTTCAGAAGTCCCAGTTCCTGCAGTTGTGCTTCTTCTTGAGAAACTTGGCTTTCTTTTAAAAACTGAGCTTTCTGTGTTCCCATAATTGCAGCGAATAGCCTGAAAATCTGGCTTCAGAGTTTCCCAAGAGAAAATAAAAAGCCAGTAAACAAATAAAAAGAACTGGAAGTTTCTCTTGGTCAAATGTAATTTGTTGATTTTTCTTAACATCACTATTTTAAGCATATCTCTCTCTTTTTTTTTTATGTCTTAGCAAATTATTTTTGAATGCTTTAAAATGGCAATTTGCTCTGAGCTAAATCCTGATTCAGACTGCCATCACTGAATAGTAAAAAAAAATGTTTCTTCACCTGTTTGTCAGCATTATCCAACATTAATTAATTATATTTTTTATATATTCTTTTATAGTAATGCTTTAAACTGCTTTATTGGATTAGAGACATACTTGGGAAACAAAGTCCATTCCCAATCTAGAAAACCCTCAAGGCAACTGAGACTTGGATCTTATTTTATGCTTATGAAGCTGGTGTAGGAATTGTAAATATATACCTGTGAGACACTCTAGATTGGGAAAGAAAAGCTGACTGCCACCCCTTCACAATTGGACAATCTACAAATCACTATGTAATTGGGCTTTAGTTGCTGACCTGTGAAATGTGCATTATTTCAGTATTTCCAACTCAAATAAAATGATGCTCATTAGAAAAATGTTCAGCTTGCACTATTTCAATACTCAAAACTGCTCTTCCCTAAGCAGAACGAAAAAGCAAACAGGGGTGTATTTTATTTTCATATATCTGTCTACACAGACAAGCAGGGGGTTTTTTCCTAACCATACTTTGTGCCTTTAGGAGAGCAAGAAATGCAGCTTGGACAACTGCAGATGTCTAAGAAACTCGTAGAATGCTTAAAGAAAAGGAAAGAAAGAAGCAAATTGTATTTGCTTAATGTCTGTGTATTTTATGCACGTGGGTGCAAGAGCACATTAGCTGTAACCCCCACTTTGCATTGTTGATCTAAAAACAAAAAATGCAGAGAGAAGAATGAGACTTTCAGTGCAGCTGGGTCAGGCCGTACCATGGGACCCGTATCTGGCACTGGCACGGCCCAGCTGCGCCAAGTATCCCATGCCAGTGGCACATCCCAGCTGCTACAAACGAGGGCTGCGGCGCAGTGGACGCGGTCTCCAGCAACAGCCTGCTGGGGCTGGAAACGCAGCCCTGTCCTGTCCCCGCCACCTGGAACCACGCCTGGCTGAGAAAAGCTCCTGCCCGCAGACTGGCACCGACTAAAATGTCGATGCTCCCAAAATTTATGGCCCTCTACACCCTGTCTGCTTACGGCAACCTTCCTCACAGAGCAGCCCGAGAGGGGCTGGGCTGTCTGTGCCGGGCTCACCAGGGCAGAAGTGCTTCCCTCACCCCTCAAAAGAAACCGTCTGTGTTTTCCCCTGCACCCAGTCCTGACAGCCATCC
Organism: Platysteira castanea; assembly: GCA_013397175.1. Taxonomy (NCBI): domain Eukaryota; kingdom Metazoa; phylum Chordata; class Aves; order Passeriformes; genus Platysteira; species Platysteira castanea. The sequence goes on along the minus strand of VYXC01007341.1, from coordinate 819,691 downwards.
TTCTCCATGGCCCACCATCATAAAACAAGCTGCCTCCCAAGGAATACTCACAAGGAGCTATTTCATATCGTTTTTGTTTTTATCAGAAACTGAGCCTGGGGTTCCCAAAACACATCCATGAAGGTCTCTGAATTGGCCCCTTAAGAAAATATATCACCATAGCAAAATGAAAATGCCACTGATTTAATTTTTTTGATAACAGAAGTGAGAAGCAGGAGGTTGCAGAAAAGATTTTCATCAGCAAGGACTTAAACAAACTAACAAAAAACACTCATAACAGTGCAGTAAACTTTGAGACAACTTAAATATAATACATTTGATTCCAGACCTAGTCCTGTCAGGCAAATAGGAAAACTTGAAGCTACGCTGGGCAAGTCAGGCTTGAAAAACTAAGCTGGACTGTTCTGTCCACCCCACCAAGCCTTCTGGGTTTTTGCTGTAGCTCTCCATATTTTAAGGGCAAAATTAGGGAGCTGTTATCCTGGACCTTTATGTGAAAAGTAGCGATGCCTGAAGGAAACATTCTTTGGCTTTGGTGTACAGACAAGTGAGTGAGACTCAAGGACATATTTCTGAGAAAAATAATAGCAATGTGCACTGCTCTAGCCCATCAGGTGATGGAAAAAACAGCAAGCGAGTTTAAGGAACTGCCACTGCCATGAAAATAATAAGATGTTGCAGACAGGGGAAAAGATGGGACAAGATAAAAGTACCAGAAGAACATGGTGCTTTCAGGAGTGACTCCAAGTTTCTACACCTCCAAAACATTCTCATGGATTAACACTAACACAAACAGACTTTGATTTAGGATTTTAATACAGAGCAAATAACTCAAGAATAAGTCATGTAGAAAATAAAAATTAACAAGGCTTTTCCTTCTCAACTCTCCCCCAGAGATTTCAGGTCTAATTTAAGCATAAAAGACATTTAATGCATTGAGAGTATTTCTTAATGGTGAACTATAATTTGGGGGCAAAACAAAGTCATTTGATTCTTCTGGAAAATGCCTATTCCCTTTTAAAATGGCATCAAAAAGTACCTGTTTGGAGTGTGCACAGACTCAGAATACTGCTTGTGTTTACAATGCAAAAAAGTAAAATACCAGTCCATGCTGAGATGTCAGGAACTGTCAATTGACCTCACCATGACTGCACATGGAGCATTTTTCCAAAGAAAAACTTCAAAGAATGTTCAGATACTGAATGCGAGGTATAGTTTTAGGGAGGTTTTTTGTCTGGGAAGATCCAAATTATCTTTTCCTGGTTTGTTTCTGAATTTTAAATGAGATCAGGAAAAAAATTAAATCAGTCATTTCTTCCGTTCCCACAGAGGACTTTTTATTATGGGTTCTCTGAAAGTTGCTTACATTTAATCAAGTGTAGCCTTTCAACCAAACAGTCCCTAGGACTAGGCCAGTATTTACAACTACACAGAGAGAATTTTGCAGTGCATACAAATCCTTCCTCCACTAAACTGCTCAGCCTTCAGTAGGTTCAAGTAGTAACAGTCTTGAGGAACTGCAGGACTGTGCAGTTCTGTAAAAACCAGCAAAAAGCCCCAGCCAAACACATGATAAACTCTTTAAACCCATTCCCACATTTTTTTTTTCTCTCGTTATACATGTATGTTTCATATCATCCGGATTTTTTTATGCAGAGAAATCCGAGAGTGTGTTATTCCACACTTCCATATCTTCTTTCAGAATTTTTTTTTCTGCTTCTCTATGTTTTTCTGGGAATATGGGCTAAGGAGAGGAGAACTCTTTACATCCACATGGAAATTGGACTCCAGTTTTGGTTTCTCCCATAATGGTTGGAATCAACAACAAGCTCAGTGAAAACAACTGAGTTATTCTGGTGGAAACTTCAGCGAAAAAGAAAAAGAACTAGGCTATTGCTTCACTACAGAAATAGATCAGCGATGTGTGTTTATGCAGTGGCATTTTTCAACCATGAACTAATAAGAACATTCAGCTTGAATATTCCACAAATTCCTTAAGATCCTGCTGCCTCTTCCTGGCACTAGCTCTTTGCTAAATTTAATGATTCCTTAAAAGAGAAAAGAGAAAATGTCCATACCACCTGCTAGCATGAGTGAAAGCTACCTAGATAGACCTGGTCAAAAAAATTATACTGGAAACTTCCATGCATTCAGTGGGATAATGAGTATTTTCTTGCACACACAAAGGGGAAAAAAAACCCCAACCTGTTTAAAGACAGATTCCTGTCTTCTCCTTAAAATCATCCCAACCCCCACCCCAATGTGAAAATGTGATTTACCAGAAGGAGCTCACAATGCTGCTCTGGCTGAGAAAGTACACTGAGAACTTCACAGGAAGCCCAAAATAGCCTGAAAAGAGGAAATGGGTGGGGGTGAGGTTCTTTCTTCTGCTCACAAAGGACTTCGCCAGCCGATATAGATCAAGTGAAAACAGTCCTGACATGCGGAGCACACTTGGTGACAGTCCTCCCCTCTTTTCCCAGTCTGGTCTATTTTAAGATCACATCACAGGAAACTTGGCAGCTACATGTTTCCGAAAGTTGCCCCTGCCACTTCCACAAGTTCAAATCGTTTGTAAGGGCACAGCTCACAGCACAGAACATTCTGAGAGGACACGAAAGGTACTGTCGAGCTACCAAAGGCAGGTCATTCAAAGAAAGAAGACAAGAGTTGATAATTAAATGAAACTGAAAACAACCTTGCTTTTCTGTCCTGTATTAATGGTTTTTAAAGAAATACAACATTTACATGAGCCATCCAAGTGCTGGCAGTACTTGTGATGGATACTGTGTGTGTCTGTTCAAAGAAAGAAGTCCTCTGCATCGAGACATTCAGTTGTGTGGGCTGTGTCCCCGTCATTTTGTTAAGGACTTTCTCTCACCTTCTTATCGTTTTTCCTGAAAATTTTAACACTGTTAGATGCAAATTTAAAAAGGACATGTGTGCGTAAGTGTGTGCGAGTTACACATGCAGACACAGAACCAGGAACAAAGAACAATACGGTTGTTTCATGTCAAACTTCAATTCTGATTCCCATTAAGCATTGAGTAGGAGGAATGTTAATGGCATGGTCTGGTTGGAGAACCTGATGATAATTAAAATACTAACAGAAAATGCAAAAGCACATAAACACTGCCAGTGCCTTCACCCTACATTATAAAGCCATCCATATGTACAAAAGCAGCAATGGTAGATTTTCTGAAACTAGGAAAATGAACAGCAATTATAACTAATAATAAGCTCCTATGCTTCTATTATTTTATAACCATACTTTTTACAAATGACAAAGTTTCCCACCCTCCCTTGTTCAGAGAACTAAGTTTCTGAGTAAACAGAGCTTAAAAAAATTTTTGGAAAAAAATATTCTGCAGAACAAACTACTTAAGCTCAATGGGTTAAAAGTCAAATTGATGTCTATCTCCATTTCTCAAAATAATTTTTTTCTGGATATGGGAAGAGCATTCTCATCCCCAAAAGTCAGTTTTAAGATATCTGTAAATATAAAATACAGGTTTTCAAGTTCCGTCTGTACACTAACATGACTACTGGAACACCATAAATCTTGAGTGGCAATCTAAATGTATTAAAAAAAAAAAACCCTTATATTGTCTATGAAGAAAGAGAGCAAGCCCTTGCTGCTTTATGATGGGTAAGCCTACACAAAAGCTTTCAGGGAATTTCATGTGGTTGGTATTTTGTCTTTTAGTGACATCTGCTTCAAAAGGAAGGCCACCAGAGGACAGGAGTATTAGATCTCTTCTTGCAAAGCTCACTCACTGCTCCCATGCTGAATATTACTGCCCCCTCATGCGAGGGCTCTCTGCTCAGCTTCCACACACAGACAGATTAGCTTAAATTGCTGTAAATAACTCCTACTTGCTATTCTTGAGCCCTTTATTCCAGGCTACTCTATATTCTTAAACTGTACCTGAGTCACCTTCATGTGTTATCCTTGTTGCTCTGGGAAACTCGGGGTTTAGTAAACAGGTTAAGCAAATGAGAAGACTAGTCAGTATTGTGCTTCAAATGGATGCGAGATGAGATTACACTGAAAGCAAGTACATTAACAAAATTAACAAAGAAAGTTTTCTAGAATCTTTGCACTCATCTGAATAGCACGTACTGCACAAAAAGAAACCACCCACAAGTTTTGTGCTTCAGTCTTCTTGACCCTGGTTTTGAAGACCATGACCAGCACCACCAGCTTACTGGGCAAACTGGGATCTTTGGTTGCCTTACAGACTAGCTGACATATGGATGTTATGGGCTCCCTGTGATTGAAATGAAATAAATTGGAAGGAACTGAGATTAAGGTGGCAACTAGATGATAATATTATTTATGGAAGACAGAATAGCACAGTGTACTTACATTTACTCCTCACCATGTGTTAATGTGTATCACTACATCAAACAGCATGAAATTCAATATACTGAAGTACTCTCTTCACTAAACAAAAGAGGAACTAAGGCAAGTTAAAGCAAGCTCATTTAAGAAAGAATACTGACATTTAAGAAAGGCTTGAGATAACACTTCTTCATTCACTTTTCAGGTTTCCCTCCCCTCAAACAAACATGCTAATGACATTAGGGCATGACAAGCCACCACCAGTTCAAACTCAAAGTTTACCAGGGACAAAAACATTAGGTGGGAAGCAACATGATCCAACCAGTATGGCAATGGACAGGAAATCTACAGAGGCTTGGAAGCAATCCAGTCTCTTCCATTCTTCTCTGTACTTCTGTCACAGTAAGTCCAACCCTCACACCTCCATTTTCCACTGGCCATGAGATAGGCCGTAATAGTCATTTAGCTACAAAAGCACTTTATAGACACTGTAGAAAAATTCTAAACAAGAACTTTGTATTCATATGTCCTAAAAATAGCTCTTCACATGAGGTAGCTTTACCATCTTAGTTTCTCCATGTTACACGGTCTCTCAGCATGAACACGTTCAGGTTCTGGTAATTACACCATCATCTCTATAAAGGGATCATCCATCATCTTGAACTGCTAACAAATCAGCATCCTCAAAACTGAGAAGGGCAAAGGAAAGGATAGAATGATTTCTTCCCTGAAAATTACCTGGTCTGAACAACAGAGAAAATACCTTGGATGTAAATCTGATCAAGCAGAACATAAACTGGCTAAGTTTTCAGACTGAGGAACTGCAAACTGCCGGGAAATGCTTGGTGCCAATAACGCAGCCCTCTTAACAGTTTTCTGATGCAGTCCTTCAGCTGTGAGATAAGGTGACTATTACAATTACTCTTTACATATGCAGAACCCACACAGAGCTGAGGAAGGTTTTCCAATTCAGTGATATCAAAGAAAGGAAACCCCCACACTGACACCACTGCATGTAGCAGCACTGCACCCACGAGTTGCTGCGGTGCCACACGCAGCCCACGCACACTGTGCGGCCATCACTAATTAAAGTTTTGATGGGTGATAAAGGCAAAGGCTAAGTTGAGAAATAGACACAGCAAGACAAACCCACTGTCCCGAGCACCAGCTGAAGGCACATGGCAAAGCCAAGGGAAAAAATGGCCATGTCTATATAGTTGTAAAATCTGACTTGTGGAGAAGCCATAAGCACGATGCATTCCCCACCTTCAATACACAACTCTCACTCCTTGTTTGTCCTTACTCCCATGCCATGCAGAACACCATTTTAGCTTCTGAGTTATCTGGACTCACACCTTTTTTTTTTTTTTTAATGACATAAATTAATGTCATCTAGTGGGCCACATTTTCAGAAGTTCTCAGCATCCAGAAATGTTGAGCTTTAAAAGTGCTCAGCACACATATTTTCTGAATATGTAATGACATACCTACAGATCTGTCTTGTTCAAAAGTCTAACCTTGGTAACCTCTCTGGAGATTACATCACCACATACAGTAAGAAGAGTTGCTGAACCACACACACACGCACCACACCCCCAAAAAAAGGGAAAAAGAGTTTAAAATTATGTTCTGGTTTTTAATAACAACTAAAAGTTAAAACTCAAATCTCTCCTGGAACTCAAATGCCCCTTCACAGCAAATGCCAGTGAAATTCTTGCAGGTATGCCACCAGCTCTGTGTAACAATTTTTAGGGTGTCTCTAACCTTTTGAGCCTCTTGGTTAGCTCGAAGCACAGTTAAAGCCATGTACCCTACTAGTCTAGTGTTCACACATGTATACTTTTTATTTTAAATAACAATTTTTCTATGGCACAAGGTTGCTTTTCAGAGGTGCCCATGACTCTGTTTCCTGTTAGCTACTCAAGAAACAATGGATGCTCATAACCTCCAAACACTAGGCCATAGAGACTTCAGTGCTGAGCCGATGCTCACTGGGGTGACATCTTCTGCTCAGTTAAGTCAAAGTCTTCCAAAACCAAAGAATGGATCAGGGAAAGAACAGTTCTCAATGTTAAAACTGTGTAGACAGAAGGACCATGTCTACGCAAAAACATAAAAAGAAAAAAAATCCTAAAAATCGGGCTTATTTTAATAGATTGGCAGTCACATTTTAAAATGTGGCCTATCAGAGATATGTTCCAATGAAGTGAAGGATCTGTTCTGCAGTTAGGAAGGGTTTGTCAAGAAGAAAACAGCCACTGTGGTAAATGCTAAGGAATGTAGCATTTGTCCCACTGGCTCAGCCCCAGGTGTGTTGGCAGGCTCAACAGAGGGGCTGTCAGCTGGGGAGGGGTGCCTGGGGCACCACTGAGAGAGGAGCAAAGGCAGCCCCCGGGGGACACCTGCATGAGGAGTTCTTGGAGGTGATGAGAAGGTGCTCCAGGCAACCTTGTGAGCTGGAATACACCACGCTGAGCAGGGCCTGAAATGGTGAAACATGATGCCAGCAGACAAGGAGTGAAGCAGAAAATCTAGCAAGCCAGGATAGATACCACCGGCATTTCAGATAGGTGACGTCTGTCCACTCCTCTTTAGCCTCCCCTGTTTTGATTACAGGATGTCCGTCTCCTGCTGACGGAAAATGGTTGGTGAAATCGGGTCCCCACTGCAGGCTCCACTGCTGGGGGCTTTCTCTACCATTTCCCCTCCAGTTCCCGGTGTGGGGGGAGGAGCATGTCGGTTTAGACAGCTTTGAGGAGCTGGTTGGGAGCTTTCCAAAGAGGTGGGAATGAGGGGGCAGGGACTAAACAACCTTTTAGTTATGCAATATCTACGTTTTAATCAAATTATTAATTACGAAGCAGTACGAGGAATTTGATTCACGCTTATTTATTGCCAACAGGTGACGGTTCAGGCTCGCCCCCCATCTCTTCCCCAGACCCCGGAAAACTGCTGTACTGCTTCCCGGCTGGATGAGGAGGGAGGGAGCCGTGGCGGGCCGGGGCGCGGGAGCCCCGCGGTGGCGAGAGCCGCTCCCGGCCGGCGCCGAGGACACCTGCCGGGCACGGGCAGCGCCCCGCAGCCCCGGGGCCGGCTTTTTCTGGAAACATGACAGCCGGCCTCGGGGAGCCGGGAAAGGGAGGGGGACGGGGCTGCCCGGCAGGACGCGAAGGCGCGACGTGGCGACGGTCGCTAAGGCAGTGACAACAGAGCGATCAACAGAGGGGCTGGAGCGCGGGCAGGCGCAGCCCCGGGCTCTGGCAGCCCCGCGCCGTCCGCCAGCCCTGCGAGCCAGCCCCGCACGGAAATAGCTGTGCCCGGCCAACGCGGCCCCTCCGCTGGCAGCCCACCGTGCACGGGTTATTTTTGATCGGCCGGAGCAAGATAAAACTTGAATCGGGGAAGCGCGGCTGATTTACAGCCACTTCAAGAGCTGCGGGCTTGGCTGCCGAGGGGTGAAAAGGCCTCCCAGCCTGCGCGGGAACATCTCCCAGGACGCCGCTGCCGGCAGAGGGGAGCGGGCTCTGGCTGCCCACCCGCCCGTCCCGCCCGCACAGCAGCCCTGGCCATGCCCCGGGCTGGCCGCGCCTTTTGCCCCACGGCCTCGCTCCATCCCACAGCCTGCGCGGCCGCCACGGCTTGCCAGCCCTCTTACGAGAGGAGCAGGTAGGCGTCTTGGGCCACGAAACTGGCTTTGGGATTTCCATCCTCCCTACTGCAATTCAGTGCTGCATCCGCTCCAAAAGCTGCTGTGCCTGTTCGAGTCTAAGCCTCTGTACGTGGACAGTGGGGATGTGCGACTAAGCCCAGCTTACTTAAGCTCATGCTGCCACATCCTACCTTAGAAAACAAGGAAGATGTGGGATCCTCTCATTACAAAATTAATGTTCTGAACTGCAGCAAATGCCTTGACAATCAAAGTTATGTTCCAGCAAAGCGCTAACAATCATCTCCTACACTGCTGTGGCAAGGCCCTGAGTCATGTTACATATACTCTTTTTTTTCTTTTTTTCTTGTTGAAAATGAGAGAAAATAATTAGGCTCATTTACTAAGCTTCCATAAGTGCAAAAGATTGGGTACCTTTAAAAAATAACGGTATTTCAATGCAAATATAAACTTATCACAAGCTTCCTGAAGCGCATGCAGCATAAAGGCAGTATCACTGCAGAGAAGGTATCTGCTTTCAAGGGGATTTGCATTCTCATTGAATGCTGGACTAGGTCCAGACCAGCCGGAGGATAACCACCCTCTAACCTCCCTGCGGAGACTTACAGAGACGAGACTGAAGCAGTATCATTTCTGACAGAAATCAAATCCTGGCTACTGCACTGCTGGGAACACTACAGACAGGAAGAAAAAAAAAAAAAAACAAAACAGAGAGGAATTGGAATTAAAACAATTCTGTGAAGCTCATTTAGGTAATACCTTGTCAGAGGACGTGAGATGGGAACACACTGCATATTTACTGAATGAATGCAGATGTTAAGCGTTTGCTAGCACAGATTATAATTTTAACAAATGGAACGTACAAATGTTAAAGCTGACCAGTTACAGAACACGGGCTCAGTTACATGCCTAGGTTAACCAAGCTAAATAATACATCTAGTCAAATCATACATGAAACCACAGAGAGCAATCAAAAAACACAATTTGTTCAAATTCCCATCAGTTCATATTGCAGCACTAGTATTTCAGGGGACAGGATAATTCCTAGTGATGTGTCTCCAAAGATTCAAAAACAAGTGACCTTAATGGAAGCTTAGGAATATGGAACCTTAATATGAATAGTAGGATATTGCATTACAGGTGCTGGGCACATATTCAGTACTTCCTGCTTGATGTAATGCACCCAGAGACATAGATAAGAAAATCCCAGGACAGACTGATGAGCAGCTTCCAGGTATTCCCTATCTTGCTGTACTCATTCTGATGTAGTGGTAGAAACCTTTGAGCAGCCACACAACAAACTGGATCATAAAAATGGTAAGCAATTTTGGAGTGCCAGCAAAGCACAGGAAGGCAGCACAAGAATGGGAGCAAAATGACTGCACAAGGCCACAACCACTCAGTTCTGCCAATCTGGCCAATAAATGAGTAATTTCATATATTGTGTTCAAGGCCAGTGAGCTCTTAAGATTGTCCCAAAAGAAGCAGCATCTGAATTGTATTATAACTACAGAGACCCTTAGCTGTGGCTGGACTGTCTGCGAAAATATGTCTAGACTACAAGAAAATGTAATGTTTTAGAATGTCCTAGCTGGCTTGTTTAAGCTTTAATACTGGCAACCCGAATTACAGATATGCCAAACCCAAAAGACAGATCGATATAAAATAATTACAAAAACATTAGGTGCAATTTCTTTTTCAACTGATACCTAAATTTGCACTTCTTTAAGTCGCAGTTTAAAATACTTCCCACTAGAATCTTGGTTTTTCAGTTTTACAGCCTTTGGAGCAGAAATATTAATATTGGTCTGAAGAATGCGTGAACAGAAATGTCTGTCAGTAAAAGCAACAGGAAGGGCAATAATGCAAAGTCACAGAAAAAACACGGAAACATTTTGAGAGCCATAGACACACTGACAGCAATCAGAGAAGCACTGAGGAATGTGGTGTTTGCATCACCAGGAAGGTTGTGCCCTAGGAAGCCCACAGCATGGATTAGCAGAAGACCTGTGCCCTGACAGGGGGAGGAGACCAGTGAGGGTGCAGCATGCTCTGTGTGTCCCTTTTCTTCCTGTTCACCCAAAAGGGAAGATGACTGTAGCCAGGAAGACACCCACAGCAGGCAAACCCAGGAAACAGCCTGCAAACTGAGATTCACCTAGGGTGAGGTAAGCAAGACTAAGAGGTGAAAGGATGGACCAGATTTGTGTGCTTGATTGCTTACGGGTAGAGCAGGCCTACACAAAAAACAAGGCACAGATGCAAAAGTCAAGCAATGTGGTGAGAACTTGGCAGGTGTCCTCCAGGGACACAACTGATCGTGGCCAGATCACTTCTTGGGCACATATCTCTTAATCTCCTTCTTAAAAGCATGGGGGTTGTGAGAGTGGGAGTGAAAATGGTAAGAAACAAGTGTGGGACAAACCAGTTTTGTTTAAAACAGATACCACCTTCTCTTTCCATAATGTCTCTCTGAAGGTTTTTTTGCATTAATTTTCTTAAAAAAACAAGTAACGTGAGCACGTGAGCTTCTCAGATAATCATTAGAACCTCAGAGTTGAAACTTGCAGAAAACTGTGGAATATACAATAAAATCACAAGAACTAGCAGGCAATACTGCAAATATTTTAACACACTAGCACATAAGAAGGGCAAGTGATGGAGAACCCCACTGCTGTTTATTTTACCTAGTTAATGATTTTTAAAGTACAATTTGCTCTATCAAAGTGTTTAAAGAATGTTCACTTTAAAATACCTCACTTCCTTCCCTGTTTTTAAATGTTCTCCTGGCACATTTAAATGGGCTCCATGAAAACCTCCAACAGCAGTGCAAGTTAGACGAGGTTTAGGATGTTAATTAGACAAGGATTGTATGTTAATTATTTGCATTGGGACAACATTTTCTGAAGAGACAGGGGAAGGAATATACAGTAATTGTGGCCTGCCTCTAAAAATGGGACAGATTTACCAGAGGGGACAGTACTTACAACATCAAGAGACCTGTCAGTGTTAGTGCTTTGCCATCACATGTCTGTGTGGGTTCTTTCTCTGCCTCCACATCCACAGAAATCTGGGGATGTTTGCCCAGGGAAAGCAGCTCTTCATCTGATACAGAATTAAGGAGGTAATGCAGTTTGCTATTACTATTTGAGCCAAACATTAGGTAAGGCAAAAGAAAAAAGAAAAATTGAAAGGAACAGGGCAGTCTTGTAGGAGAGAAAACGTGGAGCTATTCTAGATTAACAATTTCCTCACCGAATTAAAGCTGAGACATACCTGAAAATAAATTGACTTTTACGCTGAAATGAATTGTTCCCACAGATTTGGGGGGGAGGGAGGGTGGGGAGGGTGAATGTCACATCAATATAGCTACAGCTGGATAACCACTCGGGTAACCAGGCGGCTGATGCTGTGGTGCAGACCCTCACAGTACAAAGTAGCTCTAAGATCTGGTCTCTTGTTTCTGCACAACACTTGCTTCATTTACAAGCATGAGTCCTACCTAAGCAGTTTACACCAACACACCAATAATACAGACACCTCTACAGCTGTATAGAAGTTTCTCTGTGATGCTGTACCTATTTCCATATGGGAATACTCTGATAGTGGACAGAGAGAACCAGTACTGCAATCAGTACTCTTTCACATTATTTTGAAAACAATTTGTTGCTGCAGTGCTGCAGAGTGCCTGCTTCCAAATGCTGGTTGCTCTTCAAGCACCAGTTGCTGTTTTCTGGGATTTATGACCGAAAGAATTAAAACAAAAGAAAACTAAAATAGATCTCCAAAGAATACTAATAGCTCCTTCAAGGTCTGCCCCATTCTAGATCTTATTCTTAAGGTAGTACAGCTTTCTAAATTTAAACATTTTTTACCAAAAAGTAAGTTCTAATTCATTATACAAATACCCCATATCCCAACACAACGATCCATGCAAGTGATAACTAGGTGAGCTTTTGGCCCATTTGTACATATATTTAAGGAGCAGCTGAAAATTTGGGCCATTGTAAATGTATGCACATGCCATTGTTTTGGAAACGTAGGACCAATGCCCTGGAAATTTTCAAATGCCCAGTGGCATCAGTGGGAATTGAGGTATTTCAGTGTTTGGCAGAACTGAGCCTTTTCTACATATGGGTATAAACACATTTGCTTGCACATAGAGAGGTTCTGAATAAAACACAGATGGTGGACAGTAATTTCCTATTCATCTGGACATTCTCAGAGATGACATTCCTGACTATAGTTTTAACATTATAAATAAGAATTTGGTAGTTCCTTTAAACATAGTTCATTTGTTTTTGAAGGATTCTGGATTGTGGTTCTTAGAAAACTAAGAAAACATATTTCCAGCCAGCAGACCAATCATAATTGTTAACTCTCTCACACTTGCCGATAACCTTTAAGGAAGTTAAAGCTACCTATTTATATCACAGCCATGAAAACATCCAAGAAGCACATTAATTAATAGTGATAATAAAAAATAAAGCCTTCAGTCATGTGTTCCATTCAGTCACTCACACCCATATATTTTTAAAATGAACAAAATACATTCGCAGTTTAACAGGGAATTATTTTAAGGTCCTAGTATCCCTTAGAATCTGTTCTCACGTCTTTAGATGTCTGCCTCTCGCTCGCGCGGGCTGAAATGTCTAGACATCCAAATTAAGGAGTGACCAATCACTGACAGACTGATCTCTCTGCGTACAAGGTCAGCGCTACAGAGGCACACATGCTCGCACACGCACACATGCTGGCAGCAGGCACCACGCAGGAGACCTTTATATGTGCACAAAAATATTGATGTTGCTAAGTGATACACATGCAGACACTGGCCATAAGTCTTTGTGTTTGTTTGTTTATTGCTGTGTCTTCTTTCCCGAGTAAACAATGCAACGGTGATGCCGAGATGGAAGAACTGGTCTAAATTAAAACAGCTATGAAACCTAATTTATTACGTCTGCATGGTATCAACCTATTGC
>VYXC01007341.1:587381-806681 GCA_013397175.1 Platysteira castanea | reverse complement strand
TTTTTTTTTTCTGATTTTGTTCCGTAAGTCAGAGGGAAAAAATTTAGGAGGAACCTGAAAGCACACATGTCCTGAAGGGTCCCGATCATCATATTTTTCTTCAGTTAAACAGTAAAAACAATTCTTTTGCAAAGGTCCCTCTGCATCTTAAGCATGCTGACACCAGATTTAAGGAAAATTTTTGATAATGAAATAAAGGTCCTGTATCAAGTTCATATATCTAGTCACTGGAATAAGGGGCAACCTGACAGTAGTATCTCATCACAACATGTAGTAAGTGTGGATAGACTTTCCTAATCAAAAAATTCAGTCCAGTTCCATTCAGTTCAGTCCCCCCAAAATGAACACACACACACACACACAAAACCTTCTTGAGTTTTTTTCAAAACAAATTTGAAAAACTTTATCCTGTGGTACTAGGAGTAGGTTTCTAGAAGCACAGCTGTCCATGACAGGAGTCCTTTTTGGAGTTTTCAAAATAAGTTGGCTTTCTTGACTTCAAGGGAGTCAAAGTATGAAGAAGCTGGGTTTCCTATATCACCTCCCTAGGCTGGCTTTCAAGGCTTCTGGGGTGCCCCAGCAGTTCTGCAGACCCCCAAGCTTGTGAGCCCCCGGATCCATTGCAGCTCCCCAAGGGGGGTGCCCAGGTGAGATCCTGGAGCGCTCTGCAAATGCAGGTCCCAGACTTCACTGCACTGTCTGCAAGCATGCTGGGAGGGAATGGGCCCAGTCTCCTCCTGGAAGCTTCCAGATTCTCAGAAATTTTTACAGTCAACATGGTAGACCCTTCGATTGCAAATCCTTTTTTTCAACAGAAAAATATTTCAGAGAGTTTTGCCATAACAGCAACACCACTGAAGCGAGGCCACTGTCCCTCTCACCTACAGGTAGTGCTTCTGACACCTGGGACTACACAGAACATATTAGGGAAACAGTGAGTGTATTTTGACTCTGATTTTATTTTAGCAGCAAGTTACAAGGATGACTACACCAATGGCAACTGGCTGTGGGAAGCACACCTTGAGGAACATTTCAAAACCTTTTACATCCTACTGGAACAGCAAAAGCCTGCCCAGCAATATAAAGACGAAAATGAGCTGAGAACTAACATAAAACAGTAATTCGGGTAACTTGGTTTTGGTTTCACTCGAGGTTCCTACAAGTCCTGTAATAAATCACGAGACAGGCGTAAACTTCTGGGTTTAATTGTCGTGCACATACCAGTTCCTCCCAAACCATTTTCTCCCTCTCCCACTAAAGCAACAGCCAGTTTACAAACCCAGTGTTCTGCTGAGTGACTACATTTTGGATGTCTTGATACATAACCATACCCAAAGTAGTGCTGCTCCAAACCATCTTCCATGCAGCCAGCCAAACCAGACCGGGCAGCCATCAGTCCAGCAGGCAACTGCAGGGACAGGACAGCTCGGTCCCTTTCTCCCTACATCAGTAATTTGCCAGATGAGTCACCAGCCATTCTCTGTCCCAGTTTGTCCATCTGTACAATATCAATTGCAGCAATACCTTCCAAGTAAAAAGCACTGCTTTAGATTCCAGAGATCAAAGACCAGAAATGTCCTGTTCTGGACAAAAGCAATTCTCTGCCTTATTCTTGAGCCGCTTGCATGGCCAGCACTGGGAGCAGACCATTCCTGCAGTAATCACGAGGTAAGTGTACTGATCCTTATTCACCCAATCAATACTTTCCATTAAAACATTATTTCTGAAGATGTACTCCAGACAAATACTTCAGTTCTGGGGTGACAAAAGAAGAGGGAAATGAGGACATAAATAAAACATATTTTCCTCAGAAAGGCTGTATGTTAATTAGAAATGTTCTTTTCTAACAGACTTCTATTTGTGGGAAAAATGAGATGCTGCAAAGAACAGGCACTGAAGGACCTGACTTGCCTTCAACTACAACATGACCACTCAGGCTATCAACACACACTATGAAGAGCACATAATCACATATGAACTTATTTGTATTGCTTTTCTTCTTCTTTTCTTAAAAAGCATTTTACATCTCACTAAAATTCTAATTGTCCTACTGAAAGTTCACGCTTCTGATTTTGTTCAGAGGAGAAAGCTTAGTCACAAATAAATCTTTCAGGATGGAAAAGTGGCAAGGAAGAAAAGATCAAGTCAGACAAGTATAACTGGAAACTCAGATGTAAAGATTTCAAATATTTCAAAAGATGTCTTGATAGGTATATTCCCACCTCATTCCAAGCAAATAAGATTAGCATGTATTACTGAGAATTTTATGCCTCAGTAGAAGGCCCTAATTATATTTCACACTGCTCTGAAGATTCCTGTAATATACACACATCTTTAATGTGGAATTTTATACCCTATTTATAGCATATAGGCTCTTTTTGATATTATTACTTTTCTATGAAAGTTCCTTTGAAGTCAGGTAATTACCTTAAGCGAAATATTTAGCCTGTTGTGAGAACTGAACCATAAGACTTGTGTAGAACAAGTAAGTCATCGTGTAGCTAAATATAAAGGTTTCCGAGCCATAAGTGGGGATGGAAACATTAATTACGAAGACAAAGCCAAGCATGCATTTAAAGTAATTTAAAAGTGAAAAGTAATTTAAAGTGAAAGCTGATAAATCTGTATGGTGCTACATTATGTTTCATTCATGTCCCTAAAAACTATTCGAGCTAAGCACCAAAGAGAGTAAAATCATTTCATTACTAGTTACTATCCTTAGTAAAGCCACAGACCTGGCCAGAGTCAGGCTGTAACTGTGAAGAGCTCAGGAGAAGTTGCTAAGATGGCTAATAATGATCTGCAGAATCTTATCCCCAACCAGAAACGGTGCATCATTAAAGACTTGTAAATCTGCATTCTTCCATACTAGATGAATGTGTGTCTTTCTCTGCAAAGCTATGAATCTCTTTAGTGGGATAAATCATAGAATCAAATTACGTATGGCTACCATATATCAATATACAAAGTTATGTCATTTTTATATTGCATTTGATCTAGGACTGAGCCATGACCATTTTTATTTGACAGCAGTTGTTTTAAAGAGACGTCACTTGTCGTGAGAAGTCACCAGCAGATTCCCCTCTTCACCTCCTCAGGCACAGTTCCTTGAAAATACCTACAAGTACAGGATGTTAAAAAACGATGCCATATGGATCTGCAATTTGTCATGCAAACGTTGTCCCTCATAAGCAATGCATAGCATAACACATGAAACCAAAACTTCAAGATGTAACAGAGCCATACGTACTGTGCATACACTCACACACACACAAAAGACCAGTCAGGCAATGCAGGACCACAAAACCAATTTATTATCATTTTTCACAGAGGGAAGAAATTCACCCAATCTACTGCATCCAGACAGGTTCTCCCAACTGCATACACTTCAGTAATCTGAGAATTAAAACTGCTGTTTCTCTTATATTTTTTGCCTAAGCAAAAGTCTGGCTTCATATTAAGAATGCTTAATAAAACCAACACACATTAAAAACAGTCAGCAGGGAGTGCTGCAATTAGATGCTTGCACAGTGCTTCCCTCTGTGCCTACATGCAAATAATTTTCATCTCACATGGACTTTCAGAATCTTCGTCATGGTGCTGCAGTAAGAGAGACCTCCTCCCTCTTTGTTCCTGTGAGATGTAAATATAAGGCCATTGATTGTTTATCACTATTAGTTTATAAAATAAAACAAAATTACTTGTAAATTGGTTACAAATATAAAGCTCCCCACTCCATGTGGGATCTTGCTATAGTCTAACTGAAGACACTGATACTGCAATTTCATCCCCCAAAACTTAGGGGTGGAGGAAAGACTAGGATATAGGTCCGTAAGGATACAAAATGCTGGAAGAAACATTTAAGATGGCAGAAGTATCTACATAGATTATACAAAACATTTTCCTTTATGGAATATAAAAATGCTGTTGAGTATGTTCTTTTCAGGGGGGTGGAAGGGGAATGTTTGGACTAATAAGGGCAATCATAGGGAAGACAGGCGTAGAATATTCTCTCTATTGAGTTAGTCGGATGCAAAATTCACTCTGATTGCTGTGGGAATCTCTATATAAAGCCAGAGTCTACTGAGTCTACAGAATGCTTCGTGTTCTCAGCGTAATTCCTTCCATCTGAGCGAACGACGCTCAGCATTTTATAGGAGGCACTCTTCCATCTTGTAAAATTGGCTGCACATAACTTGGTTACAACGTCTGCAATTCTCTGTATTCATATTCTTCCTTCCCAGAGTAACCTACTGAAGGGACTGCAGCATGTACATGAAAGAAACCAAACTGTCAGGAGGAAACTTTAGGAGGGAATAGGAGAAAGACTGAGCCGCAGGCTCAAGAAGAATTGAGGGAAGGAGGGACCTCTGGAGGTCATCTTGTCCAACCTGCCCCTGCTCAAGCAGGGCCACCCAGAGCCCATTTCTCATACCCGTGTCTGGCTTCTTCCAGCCTTGCTCTGGCAAATGAGAGGCTCAGCCTGAGGAGAATAACTGCAGCTGTCTCACCTCACCCTAGGGATGCTACAGGACACAGTCCTTTCCTAAACCACTTCCACACTGTATCTTTTATGAAAAGTTCAACTTTTCTTTAAAAGCTTACAGCAGAGACTGGTGGCATTTGACATCAGCTTTTCTGATGCCACAGTCTGACAAAGGAGAATTCCATTTTGTCAGAGCTTTGTTCCCACTGCCATATCCTAGCCTGCAAACATAGTAAAATGTCTCTACCAGAAGCGAGTATGCAAACAAACAAAAAAATGCTGCAAAAATATTCAGTGTGAAGGAAAGCCACACCCACCATCTAGGTCTGTCCAAGTCCATCTTTTCAATGTATTTATACCCTCATGTTGCAGGTTTGTCGGTTTATTAATTGAAAATTTGTCTGTGAGAGTTTCTTGCACATTCGTTACAGTCTTTATAAAGATATTCCCTGCAAATGCCTCGAGGTCACACTTAAAACCATGGTGTGAACTATGCCAGACATCGAATTTGTGCAGGAGCTTCTCGGAGGCCCGTGCGTGCTGTCTGCTCTCTGCGCAGCGCAGCTCCGAGGGAGGTGCAGCTCCAGCAGGCCTTTCCCTGACGCCCAGCAGCCGCCGCGTCTCCTCTCGGTCACGGCTGATTCCCACGAGATGGCATGGCACAATTTAATCTGAGTTTAATCTGAGATTTTAAACGATGACTCCTTTACTGACGCAAAAGTCTGCCAGCGCACTGCCTCGCTACACATCTCTCACGATGCACTTCTCTCACGGAGTGTCTTTGCAATTTTCCCTGGATCAAAACATTGCCGGTCTCTCCCTGATGACAGCAGAGCACTTGTTTCTTTAGAGCTCTTCTGCAAAACAGTGTTACAGTAACTTGGAAATAAAGGTAGTTTTAGATTGTGTGATCTACCTGAAACAGGCAGTGAAACACTGCAATAGTAAGGAGTTGAAAACAAAAGGAAAAAGAAAAAGACATAAATAAAGAATGTGGTTTGGGTTTGGTTTAAGGTTTTTCAGCTTTGATTCTTGTCAGTGCTACTAGTGCTTTGATTTAGATCATTCTGAAAAAGTCTTGAAATCTTTAGTAAGAAATTTAAACCAAAATGGAAAATTAACACTGGCTTATCAGTATGGCCCCTCAGTTACACAAAATCTCGAATAACAAGTCGGAAAAAGAATACAATGACATTTCTTGTAGCCATGCATGAAGTTGGAAAGAAAAACAACCTTTTGCCAAAAGCTAAGTTATGGTTTCCCCTTCTTTTCACTATCCTTATGGGTTCTACCACCTTTCCTGCCTGAGCCAATATTTCAGCTGGCTGTCTGGGAGCATTCTGCAGCAAAGCTCCCACACTGCTGGATGTGTTCCTGCCTGTCCACGGCCGGGGAGAAAACAGTTAAGTTCAGCAGCCAAGTGACAAGAGAGGCAGCAGCCTCCGGCAGCCATGGGAACAACAATTTCTACAGACTAAAGGCTGAAATTTCAGAGGGAAATAATCCCAACTGTCACAGCCAGGTCAGAGAGCAGGGCCCCAATGGCACTAGCTTGAGTTTTAAGGCAAAATGTTACTGGAGACATGTGTGGACCTGACTTTACCATCCTCTGAAGGGCCATAATAATGACATCCACATACCTGCAAGAGGTAATAAAACAAAGCAGGAGTTTTGCCTGCACAAAACGTAAACATCAAAACAGATGGCGCAGTTATGTTAATCAGTTAATGTTTGCAGAGTGCTTTGAAGATGCAAAGCACTGTAAAGGTACTAAATACTTAGAGTCTTGTCTAGACATCATCAAGCTCATTTTTAGATTGCAACCTTTTCAGGCCAAACAGAGCCTCTCTGTACACAGTTGCACTGTTCCTTCTGCAACAGGCTCCAATCTCAGGATATATTTGCAAGAGAGGAATAACAGAGGAGCAGCTCCTGGAGATGGAAAGCTCAAGCCAACAGCTCCTGCTAAAGCAGCATGAAGTAGCACAGCAGAGAGCAGGGCTAAATATCATCAGGGAATCAGATGGAAGTCAAAATGTACCATATGAGATTTCACCAGAGAAACAGGTAAAGGTTGAGGCTGTCACAACAGATAATCCCTTAAAAACCAGTTTGCCGTTATGGTGAGAACTGTTTACTTGCACTAACAAGCCCTGATGAGAAAAATTCATCTTTGACAGAATAAACAAAGTCTGTAGATTTAAGAGAGCTGTGAGAAGTACAGAAGCAATCTTCATCATCCATAGTCCAAGGATGGAAGGTAACAAAGTGAGTTATGAACAATGAGATCACAGATTTTGTTGAGGTTTGGGAAAAATCCATCTAAACCATTTCGAAACTCACACTTTTTATTTGCCCTAAGGAATGTGGAATGCAAATAAAATTAAACTCCAGGGACTTACTCTGCAATAAGCAAGCCTTCTGTGTCAGACTGCCTTGCAACCTAACCCAAACCTTACTCTTCTGACATTAAGAAACCACAGATCTCAGAAACCTTTTCCACTCACATTTCCTCATCAGCTCAGACTTTAAATGGGGAAAGAAGTCTGGTGTTACACAAAAGGTGCAGACAGCTGAAACACGTAATCCTTATTCATACCCTAAAAATAGACCCAAACTGACCACCCAGTGCATAACCAGTGCTACTGAGCATGGAATTAGAGTTGGAGATTTCGGTTCAGCTGCTAGCTTGCGGCTAGGTGCGGAGCTGGCATGTGGAGCCAGCTTCCAGTCCCTCAGAAACAGCCCCCCTGACCCATTCCGAGGCAAAACGTACCAGGCCCACAGGGAAATAGCCCCCTTTGCCTTGAACAGAAGCTCAGCTCTGGTCAGGGGTCTTGCAGTCAGGATAGAAAAGACTAAAGGAAGGTATGTTTGTATTTAGGAAATTGATCTTTTTAGACTAAAAATAAAACCATTTTTTTCTTTGGGGTTTTTTTTTCCAGATTGGGAGAAAAGATGGCCTTATTCTTGTTTGCACTTTTGAACCATTCCCAAAATCTACCTTCTTACTGTGCTGGGAGAGCATGCCAGGGGTCTGCAACGAACTCACTATTCCCATAAACAGCTGTATAACAAAGGTCCTGTGCTGTAGGCTTGCTTGAATACTAATGACAGGTAAGGTTATTTTCCTGCTTTTGAGGGTTTTGCTTCTTTCCTAGCCTCTTCACTTCAGCTGTAAAACATTACTTTCTGAGCAGAAGAAAAGCCTTAATATCATTACAGCTCTTATTTCTCAATTTGTTCTCAAATAATATCTGTCACCTTCCCAAAAAGAAAACTTTAATTGGAAAAGGATTAAAATAATAAAAAAAACTGGAGTCCTTTGTAGTGGCAGAGCACATTAAAGAGCAATGCCAACATGATACTGACTTCTTTCTTTCCAGGGAAAGCATTGCCTCTCCCTCTTTGTTTCAAACAGCATATATATATCATAAGTCAAATTTTCAGTCTCATCTTAACTGGGTTACCAACTTTCCTTGCCCATAATTTTGCATATGCTCACATAATTATGTCCTGAAATTTGCAAATACAATTACTTGCTGACACACTTTGTTATCTGAATGATAAAGTATTTGATTGTATCCAATGAAAACAGCATTAAGATGGGGAAGCAAACGTGTTTTAGCAAACCTAATGCACTAACTTAAGCTTCTGTTGTTTTATGGAAACATGATCCTCTAACAGCCTGTCTACACCCTGCAGAGAAGTATTGTCTAGAGACCTTACATTAAAAGCAGGAAAGCCACATCTCTGAATTACCACGTTTGCACTTGTCTGGTAAGAAATACAGCTAACTCAGGAACAATCACCTTTTCATTTTTTTAAAACAGGGAAGTTGGCTTGCATAAAAATCATCAAGTTAATAGTGGTCTATTAATGGAGTCACAAAATAACTAACAAAAAGGTGCTGCCAAGTTAAACTAGTTTAGTATTCATATTGCATCTTGATATTTGTAGGTTCACTACATGTAATAAAACTTCTTGACTTCTCTCCCAAAGAAAAAATTTGCAAAAAGTGTTGAGTAAGAACTCCTGATCAGAAGAGCAACTATCAAGATACTGAACTAACAGTTTAGCAGAACTAAGAGGCTTTTTGACTGAGTTTACTTAGATTTGTCAGTAACTTCTGAAGCTACATTTATTTCTCATTAGTTCAAATTTAGCACATCTTCAATTACCAAAATTGAATAGGAAATCCTTAAAACTGCACATTGGGTCTCGGTGGGGGCTGCCCCTCTCTCCCTGCTGTCTCACAGAGTTCTCGTTGGATTTCCTCACCATAAATGCAAACAAGTAACTGGAAAATCCAGATGGGGTTCAACTGTATTTCAAGAACAGTTATGACATAAGACTTTCTTGATACAGAGCACAGATGTGATGCTGGGGAGATTACACTAACTCATTTTGGTTAGCAACTTACAGGAGAGACTGCAAAGCAGAGGTAAGCAGCCTGCCATTTACATTTAAAGACATTGTTAAGAAAACCCAAATAATTCAAAAAAATTACCAGTGTACTTACAGGCTTTATCAGTAAGATTATGCAGAAAAAACTTTTTGTTAACAATATTATTCTCTGTGTTTGAACATACTGTCATCAATGGAAAAAAATACTCAGAGCCTGGAGTCATTTGTTTTAGGTCTTGAAACTGGCACTGAATAAAAACACAGCCAAACACACAGAGAGATATTTAACAAATTAATATTATATGGAATCAATCAACATAATATGAGTTACCACTTCAAACTATTCAGAAATTGTGGCAGCACTTATATCAGGAGAGCTTAAATATTCTTTTTTCTTTAATTTTATCTAGTTTCAAAGCCTTCAGGGATCATGTGTTTAAGCTTTTCTTTGCAACTGAGAGAGCTGGAAATTAACCTTTTTTACAGTGAGACCAAAATTCTTACGTATTTCTACAACCAGTAGCCTTGGAAGGCAGGTTTTGAAGAAAATGCCAATCCTTACGTGGCTAGAGAGGAAGACTGTGAGAGAGCTGGTAACTATAATCCAGCAATGACAACACACCCTAAACTGGATATTAACTTCAGAAAGACTCAAACAGCGAAATTTCAGTGAAGTCTTGAACAGTGTCAGCTTCTAGCTGCAATCCAGAGTGCCTGCACCGTGCTGGCCAAACCATAGACAAAGCATCACACAAGTGCCTAGTTAGAGGACAGGTAGCCACTGGAAGCAGCTCAGTATTTACAGCTGCATTTCACACCAGGGTTAATATACGAGGGTCAACCTGACTGCTTTGTGTACCAAAACCCCTCCGTGACCGTACTCAGCCATCCATATCTAAATGCTCCAGCAGCTCAGGAGGAAGCCCACACTTCATCAGACCCATTCACAGGACACATCCTACCAGCACGCAGCCCTTGGCCACCAGGGACAAGCACAACACTTTTCCCCATGGGCTGCCAAGTCTTGCTCCTAAAACCAACCTGAACTCGTGTTTGTATTCCAGACTTTTGTTCCCATTGCAGCTATGCAGGATCAAAAGCTGTTTACTCCTTTGCCTTAGTAGGTTCTACACCAACGAGATTTTGGGAAAATGTGCCAAGACCGCCAGTCAGGGCTTTCATGTTGTTGTTAAAGCCTAAGGAGGGATGACACAGTGTGTTTACAGCTCATGCGGCTCTGAACTCTCCAGTTCCCTGGGCAGAAGAAAGACAGCAATGATCACAGTCCCCTGATTATGGCTTACATTTCGGAAATATTCAAATCTTTGCAACCTTTCCATAGTATTCAATGTATTTTGACCAAAAATTGCTCCAGAGTGCAGGCAAAAACAGTTGGGAAAATATTAAGCCTCTCCTTATGCAGTGAGAATAAAAATAAGAAAATATCAGCTGCATTCAATATAATAAATGTCTAAGAAATTCCTCTCAGAGTTGATACTTTGACTCTACTAACTGCATTCACAGAGACAAATTATTTTGGCATATAGAGATAAAAAATTGTGTCAGCTCAAGTTAATGTTGTGCCACAATTATCAGAAAATGCTATTTTGACCTTTAAAAAAAATACAGTATTTTCAGACTTTCACCCACTCTTAAAACTTAATTCTAAGCGCTGTACAACAGTTCCTGCAAGTTAGACAAATATTTTTATTTTGCAGACAAGATAAAATCTTTAAGTGACTTCTCTAAAACCATTATTAGACCTGAAGAAAATTTCAGAAGACTTGATCCTGTAGCTTGTATTGTCCATTAATCAACATTCCTGACAGAGTATGTAAGTATAAACTATCACCCCTATAATGTTTACATTATATCTACTGAATGGCTACATAAGTTGAATAAACTGCAGCAACCTAATCTCTTACTGGGTTGCTTTCCTGTTGGGTCAGCATCACCGTCTAGGTCACCACACAGCTGTAGGAGAACTGTCACAAGGAAGTGGGCAAGAACATGTGGCCGGAGGTAGAGAGCAAGACCAAGTGCAGACAGAGATAAAATTAGACACGGAGAGCAGACAGTGATCTAACAAAGTCCTCTGGTTTAGCCACAGGGGGCCATAGGGGTTTTTTATTCATGCATAAAAACATAGAAATATGGGGCTGAAGAATTCACCTATTAACTAGCCCGACCCTCCTACTGTACGGTAAGAACAAGCACATGCACATTGCCCATGGCTGATGACTGTCCAAGCTGTTCCCACCTCTTGTGAGGATAGTGCATTGAGTAACCCTCAGGTAGCCACTGATGATGTTTTATCATCTCAGCAATGGAAAGGTCTTATAGACTTTTAGCCTAAATCACCTCTGTGGCACATTAAATTGATTTCTTCCCTTCCTCTGGAAATTATGGCAAGCCATTGATTACTGACAGTAAAATACTGGCATTTTGCATATCAAACACTTATGCCCCTTCTGGTCTCCTTTTTTCCAATCTTTTCTCTGTGGTTACCTATTTGAAATCTCTTATAATTCAGAACTTTTTCCACTTCAGTTTTGTCTTTTGAAGGGAGAAAACTAAAACCAAACACAATATCCCGCTGATGAGGATCAGTACCAAACATAGCAGGAAAAGACTTCCATTGTCTGACAGTTGATTTATCCTTACACGCAACAGTAAATGCCAAGTGAATTCCAACAATGTATTTTTATGTGGAGAATAAAATTAAACATGCTGCAAGGAAAGTCCCTGCTCTACTTTTGAAACACCATAATTACACACACATTCTCACACACATTATAATCTGGCTAGCTGCCTATATGACCTAAGAATTTCATTTCTTGTTGTGTACTTTTATTTATTTAACGTTCTTCATTGTTCAGAAATGTTATGTGCCATGACCTTGCCACTACAGTCAGGAGACTGAGTAGAAACATCCTGGATGAGATCAAAGTTGCACCTGTCAATAACTGCAAGGACTGTCCTTTCAGACGTGGCCTCTCTGGCCACTTCAGAGGAAAGAAATGAAAAAAGAGAGCAAGGCTCCCAGGAGCAAGGCCTCCAGTGAACAGAAAAGATGTGGACCAAGTGCCAAAGGTTCACTGCTGCCGTGAGCTAACATAAGCAGGTGTTTGGGAGCAGGTCTTTCTATTTTCATAGGGCTTCCCATATTGCACACTGCCAGTGGTCAGAGGGACTTGCACACACAGGGGTTTTTGCCAACTTCATCTCTCTCTGTCAAAGATGAACCTGAAAGAACTGAGAACTGCAAGCTGCCAGAAAAACGGGAATCTGGAGAAGTGTCTGCTTAAACTACTGGATATGTGGACTGATCAGCACTGACTCTAATGCTCTTTGCTTTTTTCCAAATTATTTTTCTGCCAAAGAAGTTCCTGGAAATACTTCACAGTAGTGGAAAACATCTGCATTTGCACAGCCCAGGACAGGAAAGAGTGGCTGGACAGCACAAGCTGAAGTCACCACCACTGACTCAAATGTGAAATCAGAGTCTTCAGTCCCTTTGGCCAGGCCTGAAAAATCCCAAAGAAAATCAAGAAATCAGTTCAAGCAAAACTATTTTTATATCTTAAGAACCTGCAGATCAATTCATATTAATGATATGAATATTGCAAACTACATGTTTTCTCATGACGTGCTGGGCTTCACTCAAATTGCCTCTCACACCTCATCGTAGCACAAGCAATCTATAATGTTTTTGCAAATCAAGGCAATGGATTTCCTTTAATTTCAACCAGCAGCTCTTGAAGCAGACCAATAAACAATGACAACACAGTTCCCACTGAGCTCCAAAAAAAGGCTGCAAATACATTTAACAACCTGCATCATAAACACATCTGCTTTTAACCACCACAGAATACCTTTCAGAAAGTGTTTTTGTTATGTGTGTATTTGAAGAGAAGAAAAGCTTTAAAGAACACAACTGAAATGCCTCTTTTTCCAATGGACATATCCACACTCCCTGCCACATTGCATCTCCCAGATGAATCAGCAATACACAAATACCAGCAGCTAACCAACTTTCTGAAAATGAATTCAGTAATCAGTCTGATTAATTTAACATTTACGTATTTTAACGTGGAAACTTCAACTTAGGGAATACGTGACAAGTGGTGGAAGTCACAGAAGCCTGTAATTGTGTCTTGGTTGGCTTGAGGTATTTCCATAACACACTCCCACTGTTAGTACTTAAACTAACTCAGACGTCTGAGCAGCGTGTGGTGTTTGACAGATTGCTGGCTATGGCACTGAGCTGAGGTTTAAAGGGTCCCACTCACGTGGACTCGCACCACAGCTAGCCACCACAACTCTTTGTGCCACCATCCTACGAAACATATCGTTGAGTTGATCCAGAATAACAATATCCAGCATGTTTTTTCCTGTAGAGTTGTTTTTCCACACAGATCTCTCCAGCGATGGCTCAGCAGTTCGGCCTTGCCAGCAGCCGTACTGCCAAACCCTCAGTGGTGGCAGGCAGATGCAGAGCCAGAAGGCTCTTGCGCTCACTTCACCAAGGAAGCCACTGTCTCACTGAGTTACGCTCTCAGGAGGCAGCAACCTCTAAAACTCCCCTTGAGCTTAGCTAAGAAATGCCACCACAGTAGCATATATAACGTGCTGAGGCAGCTTCCAACTTTAAAAACATACAAATAAAAAAAGAGATAGAAAAATCAACCTGAAACATTTTAAAAGAATGAAACTTGAATTAAAAATTAAATTGTGTTTCTGTATAGTACTGAGATACCTGGTGCTTCACCAAATTTGCAATTCATCCAAGTAGCACTGAATTTGTATAAAGTGAAACCAAGTGCAGTCTTTGCCATGCTTACTAAAAGCGATGGGCTTCGGTAAACTATAACCTGCTGCTTGGAAGAAGAGTCCTTAAGGAGACATCTCTAGCCAAGAGAGCTGGCGATGCGAGCCCCACTGCCTCCTTGCCCCTGAGACCAGTCTATCGCAAAGTCTGGTTAAATTAAATCAAAGCCAAACCTTCCGTGTTGCTGGTGTAGAATGTCTCACATTCATCCCAAGTGACAACTGTGCCTTAGATTAAATCCCTGAAAAAACAGGATATGCCAGGGAAGAGCTGGTGTACATCTGCCTGCCATTTCAACTCCACCTCCAGCTAGGGTAAGCAGGAGTCACTGGGAAGGTATCAACACTGTACTTCAGCCAGGACCATCCCACCAAGGATACATAAGAATGACTAACAAAGGAGACATCTGTTTATGCAGTGTGGAGTGTCACTGGGAAAATCATAATTTTGGCTATATACAAATCCACTTTTCACTGTAAGTTTGCAGATCTTGGCATGGTGCTGGGCTTGGGGCAGGGTTAAAGTCAGTGGTTGGATCAGGTGGGGAGATTCTGGCATTAATGGTCAGGCAGTTTATGAGAAACTCACTTTGCTTTCTGTTTCCCTCCCTCACTCTGTTCCTTGTCTTCTGTTTTTGCTTTTGTTTTTTTGGTTTTTTTTTTAATTTTCCTTTCAACACGTTGAGGCAAAGATTGAAGACTTCTGTGCAGCTGTACAGCACATAGGTTGCCTGGCCATTTTATGATTTGTTTTCTGTTCTACCTTGCCTTGTTTCACAGTTTTTACTAGTGCACAGCACTCTAGTCTCCAGAGAGCATCTGTCCCTGTTACTAATTGCCCTGTATGTAAAAGGTGCTAAGTTTTCAATAAGAATAATAAATCACTATCAAACCCATAAAGAAGAATTTGAAAATGTTTTTCCTTTAAGCAGAAATTAAACGACTCAAGAGGGAGTTGGAGGGGAAGCAAAGGTTGATCAGAGAAAGCTTACAAAAACCTCTTCCAAAACAGAGAGCACTTACCTGGGTAAGGAAAACTGTTTCTGCCAGCTTTAAAAACAGCTTTTTGAACGTGGGCCTCCCCAAGCACCCCTGTAAGGCTACAGAAGTGTCTCTGCTCACCTCTGCTGACACCCCTAAGTACCTGCTCAAAGTGGAAACTCCACCAAGCATGAACAAGACACGCGATTTGGGGCAAGCAGTGACTCCCCATGTGAGGCTCTGCTGGGCTGTGTAGGAGATCCAAGGAACTAGGAATAACCTGATTCATCTCCAGTTCCACCTCCATCTAGGAAAAGATCTTCAGGCAGGCACTGCACTGCAACTCTTATGCTTCCTCAGTTTTCCTAAGAGCTTTCTTTAAGTTCAACTACCCTTGACTCCAACCCAATCCACAGAAAGCACATGGTAATGAACTACAGCAGAATACCTTGTTCTATTGTAAATGTTTAACATAGTCAGAAAACACCATGCGAAGAGTAATGAATTGTGCAGTCACTATTGTTACATTGCAACTGAGGAAAAGATAGCTGCAAAGAAAAGATTTTACTACAGTTTGATAAGGGCAATGAGAAGTGCCTTAGAGCAGCATGATTTGAAATTGTATTTGTGCAGTAACTAACACTACTTTCAATGCAAGTGAGTGGAAACAGAACCATGCTCAGCTGCAAAAAAATAGTAATATGATTTGCTGCTGTCAGAAAACCTTCAAGCAAAATCTTTGTACACCGGCAGGGAAGTCCTTTGGTTCAGTCAAAAGAAAAAGTCAGTTCTACACTGTGAAACAGCCGAAATTAATGCTCCTAAAGCAGTGACAGAAGGAAACATGGGAAGAAAATGAGTTTGTGACAGTTTCTTGATTTTATTAGCTTAGGCATTCAGCTTCTGGAAAAGATGTACAAATTACTATCTACAGTGACATTACCTCAGCTACATATTTGTTAGAGAAGCTGAGCAGCAGAGTCTGGGAAAAGTGCGAACTATTTCTCAAAGTAACCTCTTGTCCGTCTGGCACATTTGAGGGGACGGAACGTCTGGGTCACATAGGAAAGAAGCTGGAGTCTCTGTGAACCTTGACAGAGCCATGTTGCATGAACTGCTTCAAATGAGGCAGCTGGGGGGGGTGAGGGGGAGTGCCACTCTAAATGTCTCACAAAAGCAATTAAAATACTGTAAAGCTTCTAGAAGAAGAGACTCAGCATTGCCAACCCTTGAAATTTTATTGCAAGTCTCATGATGCTCTATTTAAAGTCATAACTTTTGAAAACAACTGATTACCTTGGAATCAGCTGCCATTAAAGAAGGCCTCCAGCAGAGCTTACACTAAAGAGGCTGAAAAGCCCGAGTAGGCTGCAAAGCCTCAAGAAAATAACCTGTTTATTAAAGGCTCGTGATCTTTAAGCTGATCGTGATTTTGACAGACTGGCTCATGACTTTAACAGTTGGTGTAAGCCATATCAGAGAGGTGAAAAAGCCCCAGCAAACCCTGCCTAAAAACTAAGCCTAAATGAATTCCTCAACAGCATGAGAAAATTGGCAGCAAGAATGGAAAGCTATCTCCGCATTGGCTTGCCTTTGAAAGTCTCTCAACCGAACGAACATAAATCTCATACTTCTCTAAATCAAAGGGTAATAATCAAAATCAGCAGAACTTCAGAACTACGTTGGGTTTATGGAGCCATTCCCAGAAGGAAAGGTAATAAAAAGTGGAAGACAATCTCTGGCTTGTTGATTCCAGCACGATAGCTGGAGCCTGGCAGTCAGCTGCAAAATAGGTGCAGCAACTTCAGGAACAGGAGATGTGGGAGCTGGTGGAAAACAGATGGATGGTTTGCCTACTATGCCAGGGAAGGTTATTTTCTGCTGCTTCTACTTCCATCCACACAAATTATAATATACATCCTGTGGATGTTGACTGTGAGGGAAGTGGGGCGAGAGGATCAGGCTGCGGCCACAGCAGTGGGAGAGAACTATCAACACTCATCAAAGGAGCCTGGATGGGAAAAAAAACAGTCTTCAAGTAGGCCAGATCAAGATAACAGGGATGTAACGCCATGAATAAACTATCACTTCCACCTTTGCTACATTTATCTCTTCCTTCATCATTATTTCTCCACTCCCCCCCACCACTCCTTCAGATTTCCAAGTAAGACAGAATATCAAGATGTGCACTTTAATTTAAAAGGGAAGGCAAAGAGGAAGACACAAAGAGATTAAAGCAATCAGACTTACTCCTCACTTGAAAGTTTTGTTTTTACAAAAGGGAGGAGGCTGGTCTGATTTAAGTCAGCAGTGTTTTGTCAGGGTATCATTGCCACAAGCACCAGAGCACCTCCAGCCAAGAGCAGCTGAGCCTGCTGTCGAGAGCCATGCCAGAGACGGGAGCAAACAGGGCAGGGAAGTTCTTCCCATCCAGCCCATTTGGCAAAACACCACGGAAGAATAAAAACAGTGCTTTTCCCGCAGGAAAAGGGTCTGTTTATCTCTATTAGACACAGATAGGTATATCCTTTTCATAGTCCTCCTCTCTATAAAGCTGCTATCATGCCAAAATACAGTTAACAATAAAAAGCACACTTTTTTTCCTAAGATGGAAATTAAAAATAGTTACAATCATACAAAGAATTCCTGGCAACTCTCAATGCCTATTAGGTCTATCCCTGCTAAACTTGCTGCATGGAAATAATTTAGAGGTGGAAAGCCAGCCAGGCAACTCACAGGAGACTTGTAGTCCATATTTTTCTAGATTTTGGTCAATGTCTTATTTCCCATTTGTTTTTAATATACCCATGATTCCTCCCAGACCTGCTGAGCTCTGCACTGCTTTTGTTCATTCAGTTTAAAATCTCTTCCACAGATACCAGAAAAAAAACAAACCAAAAAAAGCTTTAGGGAATGGAGCACAGTTGCCATTAAAACTGCATTAAGCTTTCCAAAAGCCAGTTTCCCTGGTCCAACACACCTCTAGATAATGACCACGAAGCAGAAGGTTAGCAAAGCTGGTCTTCCTCATTTAAGTGACCGTATATTTAAATGGTTAGAGGGAAACACAGATGTTGCCCTTAAAATGAGCCCATGGACACGTGTCAGCCCCACGCCCAACAGCAGGGCCCAGCTTCAGCAGGGAGAAGAGACTAGGAAGGAGCAGTGGGATCTAGTCCAACCTTTCGTCCACCTGTTCTGCAGTGAGCAAACCAGAGCGGCTCAGTTAAGAAGGGCTTGTGCCCCTACAAAACCTGTGGGTGGCAACTACTGCCTTGTACTGGTGGTGATAACCATTTCTGACGCTCCGGCAAACGTTTTTACTTTGGGCCATCCTTGTCACAGCTCCTGCCCCATGACCCTCTGTTGGCAAACAAAAAAACCCAACTCTCAGTCCAGGGCTACAAAGGAGGCTGCTATCACTTAAGGCTGCTTCAGTCCTGCTTTCTTTTTGGATAGTGCTGCTCTAGTCTCTCTCTCTTCTGTGCTGTTGCATGCTTTCTCTGCAGTAGTCCTCTCTGGTGCTGCTTGCATGCTTTCTCAGCAGTCATCAGCCTGCCTCTGACCTCCTCTCCTTTCTCTTAAGCTGCACCTCTCTGAGGGTCAGCTGCTCCCTGGTCTTTAGTAGATCCACCTGGTTCAACACAGCTGTAATCCATCAGGGTCAAGATTGCCTACAGCCCATTCCTCCGCTCCCACAACACCTTCCATTTTCCATAGGGCTTTTTGTAGACAAGATAGCAAATATGGTATAAGCATTTTTCACAGCATCAAAATCCCAAATCCATAGAACACACACCAACACCTTAAATCTATACAGCACTAAAGATGGTTTGCCTGGAGCACACTATCATGGTTCAAATACATTACAACAACCCTCCGAGAGCTGAGCTGGTCAGGGCTGGAAGAAAGGATGCAGGGGTTTCCAGCAGCAGCTTCTGCTGGGGTGAGAGTTGCTTTGCCCTGGCTGCAGAGACAAGTCTGCTGTTCGAGCGCAGCCTAGCAAGGCTTTCGGAAGATGTTTTTGCTTCACTAGCAACTGTTTGAGTCAGTCGCTGATCAGGCACAGAGAACTTTCCACTGTGGAGACACCAGATAAATTGTTAGTTTACTGGACCCTGTAACCATTTGGAAGAGCTGGGATGGTGCCAGGCCCAAGCTCCGAAGTCTGGCTGATGTGTTGCTTGCATAGCGTATGCTCATGCAATAACACTGTATAGACTGATAAATCACTGCATGGAATCTATTTATATGTGCCTGCTGAGATATATACTACCAGGTCAAAGCCTTGCGTACAAATGTAAATATTTAACAGCAAAACAGGGGTAAGATTGTGCCTGTATCAAAATATTTTTTACTTGAGGTCTTTACATAAAACTTACAACTGGCCAAATAAACCTCCCTGGTTTACAGAATCTGCAGTCTGGTGGTGATTAGTATTTGTTTACTGAAAGATTCTGTGCTATTTGAAGCTGACAGTTACCAACAACTCTCTATACACAGCAGAGGAATGTGCTACACTCTTTAATATTTCCTGAAGAGTCCCAGCTCTGTCCCGAGCTACAGAAGAGCAAAGACGAGGCAGAGGTGGTACAGAACACGGCGCTGTCACACACAGTACATACAGACATGTCATGCCCCACCAAGAACTGATAAGACCGAAAACAATTTTCATGTAAGTAGCTCAGTACTACAGATAAAAGTACACAAACGCATGTATTGCATAAAACTTTTCAAAGACTGTGTGTAGCTTGATATGACATCAAATTAATGGCCAACATGATATTGTGTAAGCGTAATTACCAAGATGATGGGATGTATTAAGATAATTTAAGGAATAGTAACAGGTTTGTAAATCTTGCCAGATATATTTATCAGATTGGAATATTTTGAAAACCTCACCAAACAAGCTCTGACTTTAGAAAGAGGAAGATTAGACTCTGCTGTTGCACATCTCCTACAAAAACAAAACAGAAAGGTCAAAGCGGTGTGCCTGACATAAATTGCACTTGGAAATTTCATTACGGATTGGCACACTCTCTATTCGCAGCATCATCTAAAGTTACCTTCAGCCAGGAAACAAAAGATAAAAGCTTCCTCAATATTCAAGAAGTATCAAAAAGGAAAACAGTATCTCAAGTGTAAAGCTGTCCAAAATGCTTAGTAAAACATATTCCATCTATGAAAATTAGGCTCTAGTCAAAGGAATATTTAAGGACTATTCTGTTTTCTAGCCTTCCCACAGGACCCAGCCATACTTCCCAGGCACAGATCATGCCCTAACTCAGCACATAGCTTTAGCTCTAATAACACAACTGCAACTCCTTTTAGCCTGAGCTACACAGACAAAATTAAGCATGCCATAACTTAAGATTTAACAGTATCAACTTAATTCTTTAGCATAATTGTAACTGTAGTTGATATAAGATTCAATTTTGCCCATAAAGTGCCAAAGGAATTTTAGCATAGCTTGGGCAATGATTCAATCACCTAGTAAGAAGAGAGCTTATGTCATATATAGTTTAGGTTAACATCCATACAGACCATACTAGGACCTCTCTGATGCAACAGATTTTATTCCATTCCATGCTATGCTGTCAACAAAAATGTTTCAAGGCTTATTGTTTACAACATTTTAAGCCAAAAATAACTAAGTGCGTCATAGTTGCTACAGAATCATGGAAGTTAGGAGGAATATCTACACCAATGCTTTTCTCTTCTAACAAAGCTGAAGAATGTGCCTTCTTCTGTGCTGATTAATGTGAAACAATAGCATGTCCATAACATCTTAGGTGTAACTTCTGCAGTCAGGGTTAGGGACTTTCTCTTGATTTAATTCTTTGAATCAATTTTACTTCTAACCGTGTACTTCTGTTCATCTAAGATATTCAACAGTTCATCAATAATTTTAGAAACAGTCCTCTGTGCAATAGCTTGAGTCAGGTGTTTCACATGGTTTTATAGAGACCTCTGATTTGAAATCTGGCCACATCATTTAACAGACCACCAACTCTAGCTGAAAGGTGGAACTCTCTTCCAGGTTCTGCGAATTCCCCCCACCCTTCCTCAGCTTCACAGATTCAAAACAGATGCCTTTCCATATGTTGTGAGGATTAGTATTTGTTTGCTATTTTGGGCATGAAAAATACCATAAAGCATGTGCCTTTATTCTAGGTACACAGAGCCATACCATTCTAGGACTCTGCAATCTCTACAAAGCCTGACACTGGGCAATCCACAACTTGATCAAATCTAAACTAAAACAAGGCTTACAAGGCCTTGAGAAATACTATTGACTACTTTCATGAAAGGAAACACTTTTCCTTGCTATATGCAGATGACGGTAGAATTGGCTGCTGAAGGCTGCTGAGGGTAGGAATTTCACAAAGTGTATGATGACATCTGTACAGATCAAAAGGCTGTCCAGAGTTGCAACAGTTAAAAATTCAGCAAGAATATTAAGTGTCTGACTTCTGGGTTTAAGCCAATCATGATGAGAAATCAAGCTGAAGCTCAATATGGAGCACTTCCCTCCCCCCCCCCCCCCGCCCCTTAAACATTCCTCTAAAACTGTAATGATTCACTTATGGACAATTAAGGGAGATTTTCATTAGGGGGGATTTTCATTCTCATCCAGCTGTTCTACTGAGCCAAGGGTGTTCCAGAAAGTGCACTCATCTCCATAAGACCAATGCAGGACCAGTCCCAGCCACACTGAAGCGAAGTATGGCAAGGACGAGCTCTCAGTGGGAGCACAACACCCTGTGGCCCTGGCACCCAGTAAGGAGGCTCCCACTAAACTCACAGTGGGAAAAGGTGGAGCACACCACACGGATCATGCCAGGCTGTCAGGGCTTACCAGCTCCTGCTCAGCGTAAGCCCTTTGGGACACTACGGCGCAAACTGAGGGAGAGGGCGGCCCAGTTCAGGCACAGAGGCCAGGCCTGAGCTGAGGATCTGTGCCTTATGGTATCTACGGCACCAGAGCTTGAGGAGGTCAGTGCATGGACACCCATGTTCTTCTGCAAGGAGTCAGCCCAGTGGCCACCAAGCCGTACACAGCTCAGTGCTGATGACAAGTGATGGCACTGCTGAAATAATCTGGAAAAGAGTTCAGCTAAAGAAATCCTTTCAAGCCAGAAGGGACTCTGCAGGGGGAAAAGGCTCTATTATTCCTGATTCCTCTTAATCTGCCACACAGGTAGTCGAGGTTGACTATCTGAGTGCAGGACTCCAGTGTTCCTTATCCGTAACCTATTCACCCTGCCTTGTTGCATAACGTCTCCTCCTGCATCCACTGACTCTACTGTGTGCTGAAATCTCCATCTTTTGTCTTTCTTTATGCGCTTACGAAAGAGCTGTACACAAGCAGTGCGCTAAATGATTTACATGACTCACCAGGGATGAAGAGGGATTTGCAAGTAAAAAAGTATCATCGAGCTAGACAGATGGCTGTACTGCAGGGGTTATGGCTAAGGAAGAGGCTGCAGAGACTGATCAGAAAAGAGAGGTCCAGACCAACAAATTGCCAAGCACAGGCTTGGCAGGGACTGCCGGACTGGGGCAAGATTTATGTAGGAGGCCATACAGGTAATTTTAAGGCTGGATCCCTAGGCAAACATGTAGGCAAAGGATTGGAGAGGCTGCTTGTTAGACAAGGGTTAAGTACGCCAGTTTTGCCAGTGTGCAAAGTCTGATGAATAAGCCTTGTTGCAGAGAGGGCTGCTAGCAAAAACTCCTTTCTCCAGCTGCGTGAGCCCTGCAGTCTCCGAAAAGGCACAAGATGAACATTAAAAGAGAGCAAGAGTGCAAAGAAACCATCCAGTGATGTAAGTCAGAGCAACACCCTAACCTTATCAAGGCCACGTTTCTGCAGACACAACAGAAAGGGAGACTTCTGAGAAGGATGCTGTGAACGCCCAGAGGATGTGCCCCCACACAGGGGCTTCCAGGAAAGAGCACTGGTGCTGAAAGGGCAAAGCTAAGGAAAGTTTGCTCATGTCACTCTTCTTCCAGCCCTTCCACCAGCTCCTCTTCCTCCGTAACAAAAACTCTAGCACATAAATTGCTTGCTTTTGCTTTCAAGACTTATTCATTTCCTACCTATCACATCTCATTTCTCACTGAAATATCAGCTCCTGTCTCTGATCAACCAGTGATGCCAACATTCATCACCAACTTCAGTGACAAGCTGGGACAACAATCTTTGCAGGAGCATTTGCCATGGATATGAGCAAGATTGTGTTTGTCAGGGCAAGAGAAAAGTACAGAGCAGTAGTTAAAACATGAAAGTGAATTTTAGTAGGATGAGAAGGTGGATAGAAACAGAGGATGTTTTGAGAAAATTCTAATTTGTCTGAGACTCTTCTCAGACTCTTCCTGCAGCTGTAATTCCACACATTCTATTCCTAAACCAAAACAAAGTTGTGTTCTGAGATTCTCATGACTTTTGCAGTCTTCCCTTGCTTTTGCCTTAATGCAAAAAAATTCCATTGTTTTCTAAAGGAGGATTCAGCTATCCAATAAATTGTAATGAAAGGCAAAACAATCATCTAGACAAAACAGAGAATCCAAAATCTTAACAGAGGCAGTAAAATTACTGCAGTAAATACAGTACTGAATGAGCTATGGACACATTGCATGGAAACAAACACCAGAAGACTCGTAACTTTGGACTAAATTTCAGGTGTAAGTCCCAGCTTGAGTTGGAACTTGACAAATACTTGAGATATCCAGAGAGCATTTAATGTTAAAAAAGACAGATGCCAAGTGCGCTGCTGTAGCACTCTGCAAGGACTAAGTATTAATCTATCCTTTTGCCAAAAAGTTCTAATTTACACTAAGAAGAGATAGTGTGAGCAGCAAGCAAAAAAATTATCGTTGGCTCAGCACAAACCACACTAGGCCAACAAAAGTATTTCACTTGAAGATGAGAAATTATTTGATGAAATTCTTCATACAGTTAGCACTTGACAAGGTTTTTTTGCCCCCGAAATCGTACACATCCGATGATAATTAATCTGCCAGCAGATCTGCCAGAATGGGCCTGACATAGCAGCTATTTCCAATGAAGCGCAAAGCCTTTTACAAGATGAGAATCAGCAAAGCTATCACCTCCTTCAGGACTGGCAAGAGGCCAGGTGATGATGGGTTGCCACCTAAGTACTGGTGCAGCCCACCAAGACCACGTAGGTCCAATTTAACAGGCAGCATTTCAGCAAATAGAGCAAAATAAACTTTCTCATTCCATCTCATTAAAATATCAGTTCTTTGATGGACAGAGACCCTCAGACAGGCAATGAGGTGCCAAGGATAATGGACACAATACAAGAATTCAAGCGGACTAATCACTGCAAGAATGATCATCTAATTTTATAACCCAGTCTGTATTTGAGCACTGTGTTGAAGTACAAGAGAAGGCTTTAATACCACATTAACTGCAAGAAAGTAAATGTAAATGTAAATGTAAAATAATGTCTTCTTTGGCAGAGGAAGTGGGGGATCTGTTCCACATCATGGAAGAGTTGTTGGTTACCAAAAGGGCTTTTCACTGTGTGGAGTGAAAGAACTTTTCAAAACTCCCGAAGGATATACACTCTCATTTAACTGCGAGTATGCTTTTCTTTTGGATATACAATTTTTTTTTTAAAATCTTTTTGTGGAATCGTTCTATTTCTTTACCATTTGAAGTACTTGAAAATATTGCTCACTCTACTATTTCAACTTGAAATCTCTCCTGGGAGCAAATGAGAAGAACTATACCCAAAAAAAAAGCAATAATATGAGCAATCAAGTCTATAAAAATTATACGATGCTGAAAGAATGCTGCAGCCATTCCAACATTCTGTTACTTATATTTAGAGGTTGGTCTGCTGAATCGTAAGATATTCAAATTAACCAAGTATTTAATGTCACTAGTCTGCATTCCTGGGTTAACCAAATCTGAATGAGAATTTAAAGTGAACAAAATAAAGCATGACCTGATTAGGTAATGGATGATGAGGTACAATTAACATCACTATTCAAAATAATGGTTCAGGTTCTCTTTGCTATAGAATTTCTGCTTGGTTCAGCAGGAAGGAGGGTTAGAAAAACATTTACAGCTCCCCACTTATTTGTCTAGCCTTGAAACACAGACAAGCCTCAAGTTTGCTTTCACATGCAGCAGAAAGAGAAACTCAAAACACCCTCTCTAAGCTAAAGAGAGCTGAACTACTTAAACCACAGCTTCTCCATCTCCACCATGCTGCCTGAAAATACCCATGTCCCAGGATATGGTGAGGATGGCATCACGAATAACTGCCTTAGAACAAATCTCCAAGATGTATCTGAGCAGAGCCCGGTATAGGTGGCTGTGAGGACAAGAAAGATGAACAAATAGAAAAAATATAATGCATTACATAGAAAAAAGCTACATTAACAAAAATAACTGGATTTTGTGGTGCTGCAACTACATTGCAGTGCAACACAAAAAAAAATCTGAAAGAAATATACAGAGATTAACAGGAAATAAAAATCCTAGTAGTTTAAATTCAATACAAAGCAAGTAGCTGCCTGAGAAAATATTAAAAGCAGGATTAAAAACATGAAACTGCAAGCTTTTATATCTTTTGTCCTTTTTCTACTTCCAAAACCAGAGAGCATTACCCTTACAGAAAAGACAGACACATTAGGATATAAGCATGCATTGCACCAGACAAAATTCAGCTCTGACTGCGAAATCAAAGAGGCTTCAACAGCCCACGGACAGGTAACACAGACCTGTGCTCCTTTCCTCCTCAACAGGTCTCCATATACCACCAGGAACAGTTTTATCTACTAAGCAACCCAAACCCAAGATGTGGCTTTAAAAAAGCTTTTGCTTTATTATTTTTTTTGTTTCTCTCTCTCTGATACCAAACAAGCCGTGCCTTGCTACTCAGTGATCCAATACAATATACCGTGCACTTCTAATTTGTAAAGACAGCTTGTTTAAATGGAAGGAAAAAAAATCATTACACACACACAGAGCTACTTTAGACTTCTTTTGGGAGTCTCTGTTTGTATAGTAGAAAACATACAGGATAAGATCTTGAAAAAAAATCAAAGAAGACTACACAACCTACATTTGAATAAGGTTTAGACTTTCAAAGCAGAGCATTTTGTAAATTATTGTAATGACATATACACACACACATTTTGCCCCGCTTCCTCTCCCTACCATTTAGCTTTCATAATATATACATCAGATGCATTTCAAATATAGCACCATTCTCCCAACAATAGGAAGACATTTGACTTAGTGTTACGGTTGAGAGAACATAACCACAGTTTAGGAGAAGGGAAAAAAAAGGGATTCTAAGGCATTGTAAAAAGAGGCAGCTTTAGGAAGTAGAAAAATTCAGAGACCAAGCTTGACGTGAAATCTGTATGTTTAAAGGCTATGGAGATGCACAGCTTACAGAATAGAAACACCTTAACTGTGTTCTGTAGGGATGCCATTTATCCACTCCTTTTCCCTCTAAAAATCCCTACAGAAAACATAACAACCTCAAGAAATTGTTATGGAGAGTGGAAGGTGGTAAAGCTACTTCATTCATAGTAAATTCACAAAATTCTTTATAGAAAGAGGGCATGTCAAGAAGGAAATCACAAAAGTGGTCAAAAAACTGTTTGATGCTATCCCACTCCCCCTACTTTTAAAAAGCTGAGGCTCAATACCATATATAAGTAAGAAGTGGTAAAGTGTTAACCAGATGAATACTTTGGTGTCTACTGTTTTAGATGACAGAAAATAAATTGTGCCAATTATTTGCATTCATTCTTGGTACAGAGCTTCCCCTTAGCAAAGGCTCCACCTCAGAATTAAAGGTGGAGACATAAGATGCTGCAATCGCCACTCCCTCATACTTTCGTAGAGTACCCATTCTTAACATAAATGGTCTGTATGACACTGGAAAGCCATAAAGTTTTTTTTTTTTAAAAAAAAAGGTTTATCATGCAGGATAACAGGGTAGAACTGCACGTCAATTACCTTCTTAGGGAGCAGTGAAAGCCAAAAACAGGAAATCAACATTCCAAGAAATGTTTTGCATGCCCCAACTTAATACCAAAAATTTTATTTGCTTACTAACAGGCACCATCTGAACAAAGCTGCAGTGCAGTAAGTTACAGGGGAAGTTTGATGAAGGTCAGGACATTGCTTGATGTTTCATTTCTACTTGGCAATAACCAGAAGCTGCCTGGCTACTCCTGGAAAAAAGTGCCCTGGAGGGGAACTCAGTGCTGAACTGCTTCTCAGCTTCCTCACCTAATTTATACCTGAAAGGTCTTAACTAGTAGTTACTGAATTGTTCCTGATGCGATTTACTCCATTTCTCTTTTCTCAGATTTGTTTCCAACATTAAAATGAAGAATTTCAGCCCTTGACTTGCTAACAGGAACTTGTATTTTTACGGTTTCACGTATTAAGAAAAATGCCAAAGAAACTCAACAAATATATTTCTAAAAAACTCATCCATACCATATTGCATATGGATGTAGATTTGCAAGTGCCTGTAACTCAGCAGGAATTTCAAATGCACAGGAACCAAGAGTGGTCCCATCAGCCTGCTGGTACCTACGTATGTTGCTTCTGAAGAAGCTGATCATCCTGAACTGGCATCAAACACTTTTCTGGCAAAGAGGTATCATCCACAATAGTAAATACCAACCACCAACCATCCAGAGCTGCCTCATCATCACTTCTTAGAGGAAATGTCTGGTCTCAGAAAAGACCAGCAAGGCACTGGCACTACCCCTGCAGTGACTCAGGAGGGGTTATCAGCTACTGGCTCCTTCGGGGGGCTTAGTACACTCTGAGCCATTCATCTGTAAGTAACATTGATGTATATCAGTACCACCACCAGGTAATTTAAAAATTTCATTTTGACGACTGTTTTTACTATCATGTTCTCAGCAATTAAATAATTAACTAATAATTAAAAAAAAAAAAAAAACAGGACCAGCCAGACACTTTATTTATGTGAAGAAACATTTCAAGCAAGAAAATCTCAAAAGAAATGTTTAGCCTTTTCTGCTGTTTATAGACTCACATCTTACCCTCTCTCTCCTGCTTTACTAATCTCCAGTGCACATGCCACACCTCTGGACGTGTGGTAGCGTGATCCTTACAATAATATGAACCCCTCTAAAGTCACGTGTCTTACTGTGACTCAAAACCTGCAAGAACTACAAAATCTGGCAACAAAATTCCTTTCTGAGGCATTCTGTTCCCGTTCCTTCTGAGAAGGGAAATGCTTCCAGTCAGTCAGCAACAAAAGCACCTGAAATCGTCTCCACCACTCCCACTGCATCTAGCCCTCCTGGACTGCCTTCAGTGCTAAGGTGCTTTTTGCCCAGCCTGTAGTGATGGCAGAGATTGCATCATAGTGAGCAAAATGATGCATCACAGATTCCATGGGGACTGCAGACCAGTACGTGTGACACTGTGCCCAAGTGACATAATTTTTGTGCAGTATTGCTTTGATAAGCAAATAAAAGGAAAAGACATGGGATATAAAGGTCTGCTAAACCATTTCAATCCTTCCCTGGAACTTCAGCAATAAAGGTAATTCACCATTTTACTGCTTTAGTCATCAAATTTTATTACACTTTTGCTAGCATGAATGTTTTTTCCTCTCTAACACTCTGGCACTCAGTGATTTGTAAGGTCTCTGTGTACAGCTCTGAGCAAAAAAAAGGTGCAAATGTTAATACCTGTTACAGTCATTCCTCTCTACTCCCTCTTTCCCTGAGACTTTCAGAGCCTAAAATACATTTAACAAACTGAAGAAAAGCATTTGCAAGACACGGGGTGCTCTGAACAGCCACACACTAAAAACATCACATACATAAACTTGGGACTAAGGTCTCAACACTTTGCCTCTACTAATGGCACCAGTTTTCTGTTTTCAGAAGCAGAGTATTTGTCTTTGGGGTTTATGTCCCTCCCCAGTCTGATGCTTCTTCTAATTGCACTTGAGTGGATACGTTCTTTTGGGGTTTTTTTGTTTGTTTGGGGTTTTTTTCCAGGAGATTTTTTTCATTTGCAGACAGCATCAGAGGAGTCATAAGATCTGTTATTCAAACCTGAAATTACCAAAGTGAAGGCAGTGTGAACCCAACTGCATATCCAGCCACACATTTTTAATTTCATATGTATGATCACACACCACTGTCTCTGTATAAAGCGGAGCACAGACATTTTGAGAGTAAATTTAGGATCCGGCCCTTCAGTTAAGTAGATGTGCCAAGCCAAAAGTCAGGTTGGAAAGTAGCGGGCCGATGTGATGTGACATTTCACCTTTCCCTCTATGCAAT
Source organism: Platysteira castanea (assembly GCA_013397175.1). Lineage (NCBI taxonomy): Eukaryota > Metazoa > Chordata > Aves > Passeriformes > Platysteira > Platysteira castanea. Next base: position 777,637 of record VYXC01007341.1, on the reverse strand, counting down.
CTTCCCCTATTCATGCATTAAAGGTTTATGTAACTGGATTTCAACATTACATAACATGTATGAACACATAATTCCGCGTTCACAGCTGAATCAAGTAAGTGCATGCATTACCAATGGTCTAACAGTAATTTTCTAATGGTTTTAGAGTTAAAAGCTCTGGAGTCTAACTTTAATGATGATTACCTGCAGAACACAGGAAAACACAAGCTCTTTATGTATCACTCCATCTGCCATTTTAAAAAAAGGGGTTGAAATTATATCAACCCCACTTAAAGTGTTTTCATGGCAGTTTAGTGGCAGTTAAATTGCTATTTGTGAATTACATTAAGAGCTTCAAGATAAGATGTTTCAATTAAACTTGTTAAACAGCCACATTCAACACATTATCATTTGTCTGTATATCTGCTCTGTTACTCATCCAAAGAGCAGTGATTTGCACAAGTTCACAGTGCATAAAAGCTCTTGGCATGAGATCCAAAAAACCTCAGAAGGCTGGAAGTGACTCTTATGCAAGATACACCAAGTCTCAGGTGTGTATGACCATCAAAATACATCAAGCACATATCTGCATCTATTCACATGTGCTTTTTACTACATTCTTAGCATCACACAAGCTCTCTTACCTACTCTCAAACTCTGCATGATCCAGAAAAAAATTACTACAGGAAGCAGCTTCATCTTCAACTGATGCTAAACTGCACGACCCTGGTCTTTGGGGAATTCATTAAATCTTGTTGCAAGCAAACACTGTTTTATTTGAGCAAGGGTAGTGATGGAGGGCATCCCACACACAGCTGTGTGTACATGGAGACAGATACACACTGTGAGTAGGGTGAGATCTGTGAACACTTTTAAGATTCTGAAAATTATTACTTATTAATTTTCCCTAGATCAGAAGATTTTATGAAAAGTATGTTCTTATCCTTACCTAACCTCCTACTCAACATTCACCTCTTAATTCAATTTATACTATTTTTAAGCATCTCTCAAGGTACATTCCATGGCATCTTGAAGGATCCGAAAATATAGACTAAATAATGTCATGAATCAACAGATTTGAAAAAAGTCAGTGAGAAAAATAATATCAACATTTTGGGCAGCCCACTAGCAGAGGAAAGTTCCCTAAGGCTGATGCCTTTTCTTTCATACCACATTCTTATCACTTTTTAAAAATATTGCCCACCTTTGGTTACAGCCAAGGCTAACTCAGTACTTTCAGTAACTGAAATGGGCTTTCAGAATTCTCTAATATGGCAACTAAAAAGAAAAACAGGCCCTAAACCCCCCTAAATTCTTACTAACAACACTACTGTCCTAATGACTAATAAAAGCTAAAGCATTTAGTATATATTTTTTGTCTCCTCTTTAGTGCATCTAAGTACACAGGATATTGCAAAACCATTTCAATTAAACTCTAGTTTCACTATCATAATATAATTTATTTAGCCATCCTTTCTGCCAATTTTTAAAGCTTAAGAAAAAACCCCACTAATAAAACTTTAACCTATTGTCCTTCAGTATTTGAGATGCTTGAAAATCCAATCTCTGTTTTTAACTACAAGACAGAGAAATGTGAACAAAAAGAAAAATCTACAGTAGATTTTGTGAATTGAAAATCAGTTAATCAGAACTATACCTGAAGCATGTTAGTAAGAAAAAAGGACCTTTGGACTCTCATACCACTCCCCCACTCCTGCCCCCAAACCCAAAGTGGCCAGAATACAGTCTTTTGCTCCTAAATTGCCAATTCAGATCCATCTTTAATTGGTAATAACTGAAATGAATTGTCTCCTTGAAGGGTTTTTAGATTATGTTAAAGGAATCTGAGGTGCAAGACTAGCTCCTGGAGCAAAGGTGACCACAACACGGCCCTTGACAACTGATTCAACTTGGCAAGCTCCTTTCCTGGCTGATTCACAAATACAAGAATAAATGTACACAGAAGGGGAAGCACCTTCAAGCTTCTCCAGGCAGCAGCAATGGTTCCTTGCTGAAGAGCTCTGATGAAATGTGCAGGCAAGGCATGTAGGCTGTTACTCAAACTCCTTTGCTACCAGAGGACATGCAGCTCTGGAGATACCAGCATGGCAGTATTTGTTCACCCTAAGGTGTGCTCTTCTGCTTCTGCTGTGTGCTCTTCTAAAGAGATGTTAAAATCACACATGGGTCTGTGAACAGCTGAACTGATGACATCTGATTTGACCCAGAGCTTTCTGGTTCAGTAAGACGCAAGCACTAAAAAAGAGTTCTTCCAGGTGCTGAAGCATCCATGGCATCCCCTTCTTGCCCACACTCTGGTGCTGCTTAGGCATGGGGCTCTTCCTGCAGCTTTTCATTCAATGGGCTCACTAGCAAGGACTCTCTTTCACCTGCTTCTCACTTTTGAAGAAACTATTCCATCTGTAAGACCTGTTCCTCTTTCAGGGAATTCGTGGTTCCAAAACTGTTGTGAAGGGTGCAAAGCAGGCAAACATACAGGTAAATGGATGTCTACATAAGCATACACACGTGTGTAACATACGCACACAGTGTTCACAGACTGTCACCAAAGCCTTCTTTCTCTGGGAATTTAAAACAGTGAAGAAATGTTTTGCAGTGGGTTTAGTACATAAGTTTCATTTACTTTTAAGTGTTTGGAACATTATCAGAAGAAAATATCCAGAGCTTAGCAGCATCTGGTGAACACCACACTGGATTAAAAAAGCAGTTTGAGTTTTGTGAAGAATGGAAGTCAGCCAGAGCTCCTGCCTCAGTGGAGATGAGTGTTCAGTTTCGCTGTCTCCCAGGAGAGCAGCTGAGCATCTCTCCATGCAGCTGCAGGAGCCTCCTGACACTTGCTCCCTGTCCACAGACAACACTGCTGAGCACAGAGTGCACACTCCCACTGCAACACCAGGACCGCAGCAGCTGTGAATCAGCTGAAAATTTAGGATGTTGAGGATACTGTCTCTTCCCGTGCAGCACCCCCAGAGGTCTGGATGCCGCTGATGGAGTATGGTAAACAAAGACTCAACAGGCTCTTCTGAGATCTGAGCTCTGCCTATTCCACTTCTGTCTGCAAAACACATGACAGTATTTAAATTCCTCTCATTCAACCTTATGCAAAAAACCTCTTCTCTTACAAAAGGCATGAAAGAAACTCTTTAGTTTTGTGTTCTAGTGCAATGGGCCAAGAGTCTGTCTATTTGGAGTTGCAATTTTACCACTAAAACAATAAGGAACTGGGAAAATTGGATTATCAATATCCAGAGTAATGTATGATCTGAACTGCTGATAAGTGGATGAAAACAGTAAGCTAAGGAATTGAAGTTACATTGCATATCCATTTGACAACTGCTAACGACACTGCTATGAAAAAAAGAGCAAGCTCTGTGTTTTATTTATTTGGTCTTTATTGATTGATTGATGGATTGATTGACTGTATTTTACCTGTTTATGTAAGTAGAACAGGATAGCTGTTACGTTTTAATGGCCTGATATCCTAGGGTAAATATCACTACAGAGTAAGCTCATAGGATTTGTAAGGAAGTGATAAAATAAAACATGTAAGTCAAGAAAATGTAGGGAGATCACAGTTCAGGGTGGGAGTGGAGGCTCATGAGTTTATAGTCATCAGGTGAAAGGACACATCTGCTTAATGCAAAGATGCCACCATTCATGCAATGAATCTAGGAGTCTAAGGCCACGAAGGATATATACTGAAGAGGAAGTAACTTTATTTGCCACCAGGTATACAGTGCCAGCCCTGTTTTGTCATATTGACCCAGGCAGAGATTGCTGATAACCATGCCATACTGTTGGCAACCTGCTACATCTCCAATTTACGTGGAGATGTAAATTGTCAGGTCAAAAGATAAGCCACAGGACAACTTCTACATGCATCTAGTTTTTGAGTAGAAGCAAAAGTGCTTGCCAAAAAGAAATGTGTAGCCAATGCCTCGCACATTTTTTTTGCTTGAGTCCTGAAATTGAAAAGGAAACTTTCATTTGGAACATACTGAAAAAAAAATTTGTTCACTTTTGGATGATCTCTGTTCAAAAAGCAGCACAGGTTGTGCTGGCACTGTACATTACTACTGAAACAACATAATATTTTCTGTCACATCTTAAGCAGTGGTGTTCTTTCTTTTGCCTTGAGTGAGGAAATATTCTGGAAAAAACCTAAGAATATGTTCCGCCTCTGTTTTCCCCTGAGAAAGATTTAGAGAGCAGTGTCATAACTCAATGTCCATTCTTCTCATCTGCAGATGACAGAATGGAAAATGCCACTTTATTTCAGAAATACGCTACTTTTTTCGTCTTCTGTTAGTCATTCCTGCCTGCAGGCACAAGGGTTGTGGAGGTGACGCCTTCAGACTCGTGTTTAGAGTACTAGTGCTTTTTCCATCTGACAAGATAATGCTTGTATACTTTGATAACTTAGGCAGCTCAATCTTCCAACAAACTAGCTGGCCGCAGTGCTGTGGAAGATTCAGTTCTTAAATCAAGAAGCCAAATTACTTTTATAATTTAGGTACAAACTAACATCCGGAAATATCTTTGCAGTCTGCTTGTACTTTCATAAAGAGGACAATCTGACTTTGCCCACCTTTTACCACTTCAGTAACCTCTCAAACGTGTTTGAGGTCTTCTGCCTACATCAAACTAGTTCAAATCACTAGTAACAGGAGAGTGCCCTTTGTTTGACTATGAAGTATTGGAAATACAGGAATGATACAGACTTTGATTATCTTTCATATTGCAGAGGAAAGAAAAAACAATTAGGTCAGAGACCTCCCTCAGATATTTTGGTGAAATGCAGAGCTTTGACATAATTTACTGAGATCAAGCAAACATCTTTTTCCTTCTCTGCTCCAGAGGGCTATAACCTCCCACTGTTCTCTTGAGGAATGTCAGGACACAGCTCCTCTTTTGCTGATGGCATGTCCTTTATGCTGCTGCCTCTTAAACCCTCCCTATAAGACGGTGCTATTGTCTCACAATGTTTAATGAAAACGATAACAAAATCCTCATAACCAAGGCTGAACATTTGGTTCCCTATTCTTTTGTGAGCTTTCTTTAACATTTCTGACAGAAATCTTAAATGCTGCTTAACCAAAATTATAGCATTACAAATTAAAACACTCAGCTCTACCAATAATTAAGAGAGTGGAGAACCAGTGCCCACTTCAGTGTTTTTGTAGTGTTTTTAACCCTGCAGTTGAAAGACAAAGGATTTTTTTTAAGGTTTTTCTCCTCCTTTAAGACACTCAGGAGACACCAACTTGCTGCTGTTTACCAACAGAAAACTCCCCTCCTGAAAAATAACTCAGCCATTATATAGGTCTGTTGGTCCTGGACTGTACATCTCCAGTCTCCATGCCATTTCCAGGAGATCAATGCAGGTTTTGGCATACAGTTTCTCAGAATTAAGACCAGGAAGTGTGAGGAGGAAAGTTACTTCCAGAGTTTGGCCACCCAGTAGAGCAGGTCCAGGAGAAGCCACATGTGTTTTGGCAGGACAGAAGAAAGTGGAAGAGACAAATCAGCCCAGACCTTTTCTCCGTTAGGTAGTTCCTCATCATTTCCAACAGCTGAATGGACTGAAATTTAGAAATACACCCACTGATCAAAACAGGTAAGAAACCTACTGCATAAATACTACCCTTGTGTGGAATGACTTCAGATTTATGAACATCAAACCAGAAGAAGGAGGCTTCATTTCACTGTGACTTTGCTGTGCGTTTTCTTGATAATGCAAGCAATGGAACCAAGTGAAGAAAAAGCACAAAGGTAGGGGGGTGTCCAGCTTCATGCCGGTTTGAAATGGAAATACATGGGTATACATGGGAAAATACTAGCATGCCAACACCAAGGCAGAGGAGTGACCTATGGACATCTGCAGCTCTTGAATTCACAAAGGCACTACTGTGAGGACTTGGACAAACCAGTAACAGTGATACTGTATCCCGGAGTCCTTGAACCTTGCTATGGAAAAAAGAGTAGCGGTAGCCAAGCAGGTGGATGCAAGAGTATGATGCTCTTTTAAAGGTGTTGCAACAAAAGCAACTGTTGTTTTTGCTGGAGGTTTTTTTTCCTCCACTTTGTTTTCTTCCTATTACTATTTTTATTACTACTTGTCAGACTACTTGTCTGAAATACATTATGAGGCTTAATTTTTTAAGGAATATACAGCATGCTGGGAGTCTGTGATAGAAGACACTCTACACAGGCCAACGATCATAATTATGCTGTGATTTTATGCCCAGCAGGAAACTTATGATTTACCACCCAGGAACAAAGCTAAAGAAATGATCTAAGGTAGCCAATTAAAGTTTTCATAAAGAAACCCTCATCTATTCTCAAAACCCCAAAATCTCCTTTTATAGCACAATCCTCTTAGCACTTATCTCTCTCTTCCTCATTAATCCAGTTTCACCTAGCTGGCACCGACACATGCAGAGACGGGGAGGGAGATACACACACACATATATACACACTTTTTTTCCTTCTGTTCTTCTTGACCTTTCTGATTTGGTTCAGCATTTATACTAGCCCACCTGTCTGGCCAATCTCCCCCGCAACGTGCCCTTCAAGATGAAAAACATAGTTTGATAAGGCATGGTGACAAACCTTGCAGAGAGCAAGCGTGAGAGCAAAAGGGAGAGAAAGCACTGAGGGAAATCGCTTCTAACCAGGATCTGCTGCCGCACAGCTAATCAGGCAGGTATTCAGTTGTTCACTCCTGCAGACTTGCTTAGCATAGAAATAGGCTGTCTGCCCAGGAAGATGAGGTAATGTCTAGGTTTAATGCCAATCTCTCTAACTGGCAGGACACATCGGGTAAATATTTCTGCTGCAGGAGACCACATTAATTTGATTTTGCTACCAATTTTCATTATTGTTATTATTTCTATTGCTATGAATATGCATGAGTTTACCTGCTAACACTGAGGATGGAGGGGGCACACGGCTCCAGGTGAGGCAGCTTTCATGCTGCAGCACTGTTCTCTCCCCTCACACTCCTCCCCACACTCAGTGCTGAACACTTTGTCCTTTCATCTTCTTTATGAAGGACCAGGCATTTGTCTGCTCAATTATCTCCTTTAGTCCATTTATGTAGTATTAGATCCCCTTTTCCACTCACAGGACATGTTTTTTCACTCCTTATCGTACCACAGAACCCACCTTCCATTCAGTACTGCAATACTGTGGTCATCCACAAGTGCTTCTGATGCCGGCACTGCTCTACCTGCATATTAACACAGCCAGCTCTTCTCTCAAACTGTCTGAATGAACAAAACCTCCATCAAACAAAACTTATCACAAAACACTGCCCGGAAAATAGGCAGAGAGATCTTTTCACCCTCTTTGCTCTCTTCCCAAGCAGAAGAGATCTTGAAAGGTTAAAGTGAAAACATAAACAAAAAGTGAGGATCAGTCTGTCCATCCTAGAGCTTCCCAAACACAGCCAGAGCTCTAAAACTTAAGAGATGTTTGAAGTAAGTCAGGAGCATGAAAGCCTGCAAACAGTAGCAAGAGCGAAGTGGAACAATCTTGCAGGAACAACATGAACGGATTCTCCATGGCATGGTGGCTCCAAAATGAGCAAAGAGTTGTGGGGCAAAGGTTTCATGATAAAAGAGGACATCAACTTACGGTCTGAGCAGAGGGTTGCAAACTAAGAATTGCCCAAAGTGACTCATTCTTGGCCTTAATCATGCTCTCATTTCACTAACAGATAGACCGAAACCAACTCTCTGTGCCTTAAAAAATAAATTCCCCCAAACTCTGCCCAATAGACCACATTTTCCATTTCTAGATCATTTGCTTTTGAGCTCTATAGTCTACTTAAAAACAATATCCTGAGGATACAACAGTGGTTGTTGTAGGCTCGTATTTGCTTAGAAACAGAGACAAGGGCAAAAGTTTGGTTTTGGCAAATATAAAAATATTCAAAGCCTTAATGTTGCCCTTATTCAATTGTAAAAGCCTCAAATATAAATACAAACAGGTATTTTCCTCCCTTTTCATGAGATCTCTCCAGAGGAGCATATTCCAACCACCTAAATACTCTCCATATCAATCTCAAATCAGGTTTCTCAGCATGATGGGTACAATCACACTTTTGAAGCTACCACGACAGTTCCATGCAAACTTGCTCCAGTCTGGAGAGACTGTGACAGCATGGAGCTCAGGCAGAACACCCTTCTCCTCTGCTGGAGTCTGCCAGCCCCAGCTGCGAGACACGCTCGCATTGCGACCAGTTCCCTGGTCAAAACCAGTCTGCAAGTCCCCACTTCAGACCCACCATGCAGATGCTTGCATCCTGCCTTTCAACATACTCATTTTTATTTCTATTTGTTGTTGTTCACAATTATATGGATGTTGGGTAAAATCAAATATGGTTATTTTCTTCTGTTCAGAAGTTTACTGTGTTTAAAACAATCTTCTCAGTATTAAAATTGACCAAAATCTCTGAAAACTGCTAGCAAACCTCTTGCATTAAAACTACATTTTTCCCTTGTTCCACCTTTCATCTCTTGAATGTCAGCACATATTTTGAATCATATAACATCAAAGAGGGCAAGCATATGTTTGAGTTCATTCTTTTACCTTTGATACTGGTACATAGATGAGTATTTCAGTTTAAAATCTGTTACCACTTGTGATCAGCATCCACACGCTGAAAACAGCACTCCAGCTCTTCCCTCCATTCCTTTGTGCCTCAGGACATGTCCCCTTTTCAAACCATGCTGTTCCATTTGGTTCTACCATAACCACTCCTTGCACCAGATTTTATTTAAAAATACACGCTCTACCAGATGAAAGTAAAATACTTGCTTCCGTGGGGTCCAGCCAATCTAGGGCAGATATAATAGAGACTTACTCACTTTTACTATATATATGTATTTCAAACAAGTTCTTTGTAGCTTCTGCTGAAGAAACTGCTCAGGCATCACACTTACATTACAAATTCCGGTCCATCACTACCAGCAGTTCAAAAACATAAAAGGAACATTTTATGTAGAGAAAGACTAAAATCTGCAAGAAAAGGAGGGGCAGAAAGTGTCACCATTTCTTCCAGACAACTTTTTGTGGCAAACAACAAGGAGAACTGAAATGGAGGAAACTTATGGAAATCGTCTGACCAAAGTGAGGTGTGTGTTCTTTCCTCTCACGTGCACCAGATACCAGAGATATCTGACAAACCTGAGACAGGGAATGAACCAGGGACCTTTGTCAGAACTAGAAAGGAACGTGACTCTGTTTGGCAAGAATGTGGTGACTATTCCCAAGCTGACTACAAGCCAGAGCATGAAGAAAGAAGCCCATTTTCAGCATTAGGGATGGGCAGGCACAGAAATTCAGCTTGGAAGGAAAAACGTCTCCCCTTGCTATAAAGCATAGCTAAAATGAAATCTGCAGGCTTGGTGGTACTGGGACGAAGACTCTTCCCCCAGCAAGCCTCAGCTACTTGAGCTGACAAGACAAAGGTAAAAGATGTGCCCTGCACATTGCTTTTCCTGATAGGAATATGTTTTCATATTGCATATTCAACTGAGGCCGTGCCCTGGCAAAAAAAAGACCAGCATGGATTTGACAGGTGACACATTAAAATCAATTTTCAGTATTTTGTAGCAGAAGAATGTGTCTGTTTAGAGAAAGGCTGGATATGCTGGCTGCAAAACAGTAAGGGTCTGGACATTACCAGATTGCACTGTACACCAAAGTGCTAACATGCGTCCTCGCCTGCTTCTGTTTGCTGCCAAAAACCCAACAGAACAGGTTCCCATCTCTAGGTCCCTCAAGGTAGCATGTTTTATAAGGGACAATTTCATTTTAGAATACTGGAATTATTTTCAGCAACTCCAGTTTGAAGACGTGATGTCACTGATAGACAGTAATCAAGGACAGCTGCTTTTGAGTGCCAGTACCTTGACAGGTTGATGACACCTCAAGTTTTATGCCCTTAAGTCCCTCATTCTCTCCTTGTGTATGAAAGCTCCCTCAAGCGGTTCTTAGCAGAGGTTTAGCCACCTTCAGTTCCTATGCTAGAGACAAACTCCCATGACAAGATAAAAAGAAGACACAACTCTGACAAGATTCCTGTTGCAACATTGTCTTTCCAAGGATGCCCAGGCTCAATAAATTTTCCTAATTATGTCAACAAGAAGAGCATGTTTCTATGAGTGTTCCCAGATTTATTTTTTAATAAAATAATAGTGGCTTTGTACCACTTAAAAATAAAGCAAGGAGGAAGAGGTGGAAAAATAAGTGTCCCGGCCACAACCCAGCTCTGCAGAGAATGAACACTCTGCACTGGAACAGGCCAAGTCTGAGACAAAACCCTGCCCCCGGGGTGTCCTGCCAAGCCGAGGAAAGGGAGCAGGGCATGCCACATCCTCCGTGATGCTTTGTGGGTGCAAGCAGCCAGAGCAGGAGAGCCATGGCCAGGTCTCTGTGTTCTCTGGGGCAGCTGTAACAATCAGATGAGGTGGCAGACACCCGGGTACCTTTAGGATGTAGGAAAAACAAAAGGGTCTCTTCTTTGGCACTACATGGGAACTCATAGCAGGGCTCCACAGCTGGAAAGTGGGGGTCGGGCAACTTTACTGAGCAAAGGTTTTGCTAACTGGAGAAGGAGGTATGGTGGATACAACAGGGACACTTGGAGAATTTAGTCTATAAAAGAAAACCCCAAACAAACTAGAATCAAGCGGATTTTGACAAGAGGGTGTACTAAGGGCATCTACCACCAAAGTAACTCAACAAATCTCACACATACCTCTAGGCTGATGTGAACTTTACACTCTTCCCTCCAATCTGCTGAAGAAATCCTCCCAAACCCCCTCAAGTGGTGACAAGTACTCTTATTCCTGCTGGCTGCCAAGCTTCCTTCCTCCCCCAACCTGTTAGAGCAGTAATGCAGGAAGAAGATAGAAGGGGAGGAAATAAAAGAGCCTCTAACATGGCTTTTCTGAATCAAATCACTGAAGACCAGGTGGATGGATCTTTCCCAAGAAGCTTCTTATTTGCCATGTTCTAATTGTGCATCATAACCATGGGACTACAAAAAATAGTCAGCTTCCTTCAACTCAAACAGAAATCAGGCAGCTGAGGATAGTGAATTAAGTAAATAACAAACAAACAAAAAAAGCGCCTTTTTTTATTTAGTATTTAAATCTTTTCCAACATATGTTGTCTTGTAAAAATATGTGAAATTTAAAATTTAAAAAATTCTGAAATGAAATGTTTTGACAACTTAAAAATTGAAATACTGGAATACTTCCCTAAAAAAATTATTTACCAAGTGTGGCAGAAAATTTTGACAAGATTTAATTAGCTCTAAACTGTTCTTCTCAGCAAGCTTACACCTCACCTGCTCTGTGGTTCACACTCCTGTATAGTTTAGATTCTCAGTCCATCTTCAAGAGCAATTTTGCACCAGCAGGTCAGACTACATAAAAGTCCGGAGATCCATGAGAAAACTTGTATTGAGATTGGCTTGTTGCCTTTCAGAGCATCAAGACATCATTCAATTCCCACTGATGTTAGCACAAAACGTCCAGAATTCAAATTGTTTCTTAATTTGTGAACTAACTTTGTGGCAATGTCAAATACCAAACACAAGATATTTCCTAATTACTTCCTTCACATCAAGCCACGCATTTTGTTTAATGCTGAGGTTTTGTGAAAACAATTAAACTGGTTTTCCACCCTTCTTAAAAATCCTACTATACCTAATTCATCACCATATATCCTTGATGACAAACTTGTGAGGGGGTTTCTTTGAGATGCCCCTGAATCCGGAGCAGGATTCTGATTTGAGAAGGCTTCTTCACATGTCTCTACCATGTGGATTTCCAGGACTTTCAGAATTACAATTTATTACTTCTTTAAAAATTGCCTTGATTGCTTCCTCGCCATGTACTTCCAGCCCCTCTTTTGTGTTCCTCTGTTGTACCCTCTGGGTAGCAGACAAGCAAGAAAAAGCATTGCAGACATTTTCACATAGCTAATCTTCATGAACCATCAGTGTTTCTGACAAGCCATTACCTACAAACTATGGCTATTACCAGAGGAAAGACATTTTTCAACTACTTACAAGGATACAGCAACAGCTTAAAAAAACCCTGACAAGAACATTGTATGCATCACTCCAAAACTTTACACAAGCCTGTATCATCCCCCAGCAATTTTAAGTCTCCAGGGAATAATTTTTCTTTTTGTTCTGCTTAAAGTCTTCTAGTTTGCACACACAGGCAGTAAAACCAGGCTCTTGCCAGAAGGTGAACAAGTTAATTCACTGAAGTAGCAAAACTGAAGTTGTTAGGCTGATGAATACAAGGCATTTGTTCTCTGAAACCAGTAAAAAACAAACAGTAATTTTTTGTCAACGTGGAGCTCTAATTTTTCAAAAGTATGTTGACAGCTATACCTCGAATTAATTATCTTTGTGCTAATGAATTAGCTTAAAAGGTGTGATAGAAATGAATACTAGATTATTTTAGCCCTTTCTCCAATCCTCTTGTCCTTCCACAGATCTGTGTGCACCCCCTTGCCCACTGCCTGAAGGTAACACATGTAGCAAAGGATGGCCACAGTGACAAGTTACCACTGGGAAAATAATGGCTTCAGCAGAACCAGCCCGACTGATCTGGCACCATTTCAGCTCAGAGAAGATCATATGAAGAAAAAATGTGAATGATGATTTCAACCACCCACCCGTGCCCACTCGTGACACTGTTTGCTCACACTACCCACGCCGCAGTGCGCGGATCGGTTCCAAATTACCACCTCTGAGAGAAAGCGCCAAGTGGAAAGTTCCCCAACTGTTCCAGAACAGTGTGGTTTAACATCAAAATACCTCCGCACACAACAGTACCTTCCCCATTGCTGACCACATTTATTTCCTATACGGTTATAGACTATCACATTTTATACTTCTGTTTTCCATAACAGCTCATGATACCATCCCTTCTCTAGAATCTTTAGTGGAACTTGGCATTTGACACGAGTATCACAGAGATCTGTTGTATTATGGTCTAACTCAGCCTTGTGAAGTTATCGCCATTGAGCTGAGATGGCTAAAGCAAAGTCAGGCTTTCATCTGATGGATATGCACCAAAATGTACTCTTTAAATACAGCACATTGTAGACTGACGTTAAGTTTCAGGTCTTTCATTACTATAATATCTGTTTGTTAAACCAATTTTTTAACACAGTGAGCTCATCAAAGTTTTCATTTAAAATAAAATGGTTACCACTGACAACAATCTACCCTATCTTCTTGACACTCAAACTGCTGTAGCCCTTAGGACCAGAATGGAAGTCTCTTCAGTCTCTCAGATTTGGAAGGCTACATCTGCAACATCCCCAAATATCAGATCACTGTTGTTGAGGGTTTTATTTCACTTTAGATATCCAGGAGAACACAGACAAGGGTTTTTATTTCCCATTTTCACTGAGTATACATTTTCATGTCAGCCAAAGTGAAAGCTAACACAGTTGGAATATACTAAATGTCAGTATTTAATCTGGCCTTTCCTTTCCAATTTTTTAAACCCCAACGCATCATCTCAGCCTCATTAATAACAACTCTTCTGTTGCTATCCCCGAACCAACCTGAGGCATTTTTGTTGCTAGGTAATGTTTTGTTGTGAGCTGTCCTCCCAACTGTAGGAAAGATTAAGAGATCTCAGATGGAACCAAAGACAGCATGCCAGTAATCACAGCTGAAAGACGCTTGCACTTGACATCTTGAGATGGGAACAACATGTCTATTGTTTGGAGCCATCAGTCCTTTGCTATAATGCATGACAGACAAAACCACTTACCTTGTCAAGAATTGGGAACCTTGTCAAGAAGTCATTTGTACTGATTGGATAAACAAAAGGGGAATCTGGAGAAGCAGGTTCATGAAAGAAACAGAATGTCCTAGACATGGCCCATACTCACCGTTACATTCCAGAGAATAAAGGAGCTCTCCATCTACTTTAACCGGTCCCAGGAGGATCCAATACTCATAACGAAATCTTGCATTGGCCTCAAGCTTCCACAGCAGCTTTTATAAGAATACAATGCATCACTGCCAAGGGAGTGGGTTTAGCCAGAGAAAAGAGAGTTTTGGCCAAGACATTCCTCCATCTGACTAATCCTTGGCTTTCCAAGAGCCTGTTAGAGCCACTGGCAGCTGATTCAAAAAGCCTAACACCTTTTTAGTCCTAACCTATATGAGATAATATTTCAGCAGCTCCAAATCAGACAAACATGCAGTCATGCTGCATACTTCCTCCAGACTTTAACTATTTCTTTGCCTTTAACTATTCCTTTATTCTAAAACACTTCTTTTTTTTTGCAAGGATCGACATTCTTATTAGCATATTTACAAAAATACATAGCCATATCTCCAAATTTCCCAGCAATACCCTCAGCAGAAATAAAGGAAGCCAGACTGATAGAAAAGTTATACTCCAAAATTACCGTGCTGTATTCTGTGCCAGAGGGTAATTTGTCAATGCAGTTGACAAATTGAACGAGGGGAACATTTTTTGTGCCAGCCCCAGAAAACAGCAGAAGTGAAAAACAATGCTCAATCCCTCACTGAAAATATCACCATATAGCCTATAAGATAAGGAAGGGAAATATAAAAGATCAAAAAAAAATCACTGCACTGAGGAGCCTAACTCCCTAATCTTATATTCTTTAAGACTATCCAAGTGAAGAGAAACACGGTTTGCTTTTTCCCAGTTAACAAGCTGTTTGTGCATTCTGGCGGCACCAAGGCTCCCATCAGAGATCCTTTTGTACTAGGCACTGTAAAAACACTTACTAAAAGGACAGACAACCTCAATGGCTTTATTACCTAGAATAAATAAATTACCATCACTTACAAATGAATTTTCCAGTGGGGTGGGTAATTAAAATCTGAAACAGATTGCCAGGTGGTACTCACCATCACTGGAGTCTTGAAGTTTGTATTTCTCTCGAAAAATTATGCTTTCAACTAACTTACAGGAAAAACTAAATGCCTAACTCCTAACAGGGAAAGGTCAAGCTGAATAATTACACTGATCAGTTCTGCCCCTTGAACCCATGAATCCCCCCAACTCAATCTCTTACTGTATTAAACCAAAGGCAGATAATTAATTGCACCACACTCAGCTGCTACTAATACCCACCCTTCTGCATAAGGCAACAACGACAAAGTTCAGACCTTTGGCCACCTGGCAGGAGATGCCCCCCGGCTGTGCATCCCAGTTTTATTTTCTTCTGCAAACTGGAGCAGCCCTCCAAAGTGCTATGCCACAGCAGGAGTTATTGGATAAGAAGGAATGATATTCCACAGTAATACAGATAATTTTACTTCTTCGGTGCTTAATCTCGCAGGTGTTATGGCTGTACCTGGTTATGTTGGCAGCATCTCCCCAGATCTGGAACACTCCAGGAATTTTCCTGCAGTGGTCTAATGACATTTTCGTTTCCTTTTTTAGCAAAATCTGTAAATCACTGGGTTCAAGCCCATATCTCAGCTTATCCAGATGGGCATATGAAAGTTTTGATGTGATCTCTGTTCTGACTTCTTTCCTGAATGTAGTATGCAACAATTTATTCCAAGTAACATCTCTGGTGTCAATATTATGAACAGCATATACATGGAATTCCAAAGCCTTTTACATCCTCAAACTAGTCAATCTAATGTAGTCCTTCAGGATCTAAATTCTGTGAGGTCGATAAATTGGCTTCTCCATGGGCAAAGACCACCAAACCCATTCTTTTCTACCATGTATAACTCTTACTTTCAGTTTAATTAATACTAAACCACCTAATCTTCATTATCTATCTCATTGTGTCTATGCAACTGCCTTCGCTACTTGGAAGCACTAAGCTACTTGTCCCCAGTGACTTCTTAGTGAACTACATTCTCCTACTGCATGTCTGAGAGCTTCTCTCCCTTTATTCTCTCCCTTTATTATTTACAGACCCATGTGCACAGGTGGTCATAAACAATGTGCTACATCTAAACATCATTCAAATGATGACACCATATTAACCAAACTCATAAATGCAGAGCAACCTTAAAATAAAATGGATTTCTTCAAAAGAGTGTTCTCATTAATTAATACAAATCTCTGTGAGACATTCCACTCCCTTAGGCCCCCAAAATCTTCCTGGACCATAGCAGAGGAAAAGCTGCAGTATGACCTTCAAGATTATGCTAGGTTTTGTTATTGCAGCTTTAAGAAAGCTGGCAGACTTGCTTGCCACATCCCACACCCTTCCCACATCCCTGCCAGTTGTCTTGAAGAGTGAAGTCAAATTAACCTTAAAAACCTGAAGGAGTTGGCCAGCAGCTGTGGAAATACTAAAAACAAGGAATGGTTGAGCCAGCCAAATCACTTCATTTCCTCAGGCAACAGCAAAGAGAAAATGGAATAGGTAAAAAACCTTTAGGGCCCGGGGGACTTTGGGTATATATATTTGTGCTCGAGGGTGAAGTACTCCCTTCCTGAATCAGAGAAGGGAAATAGATAAGAGAGGTTGGTGTTTCAGGTTAAAAGGACGTCAAAACCCCAAGAAAACCCACCACATTCAAAATTCAGCAGTTTTTCCTTCTTTGCTTAAGAGTCATTGACCGAGTACATCTTTTATTATGTTCCTGTTCTAGTTTGAATTCCAGACACGATACAAAGCACAGAGGAAACAAACTCACTCCTATCAAAGAAAAACAAAACCAAAACCTAACAACTCACATAACCACCACTTTTTAAAACAGCTCTGCTTATAAAACACTAACAGAAGAATCATTTGTGTCCAAATGCCATTTGAACTGGCATCGCCATCCAGAAACACTGCCCAGTATAATCAATAAGACAGATTCTAACCTTCAGGGATAT
This sequence comes from Platysteira castanea, assembly GCA_013397175.1. Classification (NCBI taxonomy): domain Eukaryota; kingdom Metazoa; phylum Chordata; class Aves; order Passeriformes; genus Platysteira; species Platysteira castanea. The sequence goes on along the minus strand of VYXC01007341.1, from coordinate 760,757 downwards.
TTTAATCATCACAACCATCCATGGTTATCAGCTCAAATTATGTGTCCACCCCTAAAACATTCTTCAAGGAGAGTTCAGTGTTCTGGCACTAGTTTTAGGGCATGTATTTTATGACATAACAAGTAGATACAAGTCTAAGAGGACCACAACATTTCCAAAATGGCATAAGCATGCCACTCTCCTATAAAATACAAAAATCTATGTCAGATCAGTGCAGGGGCTAAAGTTTTATGCAAAGCAGACATCTGCTGGCAATCACCATCAGTAGAGATCCTGGTTGAACACTGCAGCAGGAACATCTTAGGTGCTGTTTGTCCCATGGGGTTATACTGGTTTCAAGCCTGAGTAAGCTCCATCAGGGCAAATAGCAGCTTTCCCTCAAAACCAAAAACCAACCCAAACCAGTCCACCCAACACTGCTGCTCAGGACATCTACACCTGAATTATTCAGCCTCTCTCGCTGGTCCAGAGAGAAGCAAGGAGCAAGACCAGACAGCTCTAGAGAGGGAACCTTCAGGACAGCCCAGGCACTCTCTACAGGAGAGTGCAATTATCCAGATCTGACTCATCTCACGTCTGCAGCTCAGCCGCTTGCACTGCACTTTGCTGTAACTGCCATCTTAAAAAAACCCACCAAACCAAACCAAACAAACCCCCTTTCAGCTGCAGATAGGCATCATCTGCTTAATATAATCATATCACTCCTTTCCAAACTCGAGAGATGAAAGGCTTCTCTTTCCAAAAGCTGTGAGACAGCAAATTAAACATTGTGATAAAAGAAGTTTCCGATCAGCAGGTGCCTCCTGTGCTGGCAGCAGGCAAAGATACTCCTGTCTGTCAGCAAACACGGCAGCCCCCAGACAATAAGGGCTCCCACCTTGGGGCCTCTGCCAGAAACACTATCACCACCAGTATCAAGTAGCTGACAGCACACAGCGTTACGTGTGCACAGATTGCCCGAAGGTCACCCAACATTTACCTTATGGTTAAAAGCCAAAACGAGATTATCCCCATGGATGCCACCTAATAAACACACACACCGAGCTGTAAGGGATGCCAGCGTGTCTGGAGCGATAACCACCCGCAGTGCTTGCACAGGCTGGCGGGAGGGAAGCACGGAGAAGGAGCCTGCCGTGCCTGCACAGCCCCCTTTGGGAGGAACTCTAGACACCCCCACTGCACATTTCATGGCCCGTGCATTGTGCTTTGCTTTTTAAAGCCTTGCCCTGTGTACAGGCCGAGGGGCATTGCCTGAACTGCCTCAGTTTACCCAAGGCAGCGCTGCTTCCTCTCAGCAGGAACTTTGTTAGGGGGGTATTTCAGCCGAGGTCTACAGATCAGCACAAGAGTTATTACACAGAAAACCTATGCAGCAGACACATAAAATGTGGGCAGTACTCAGAAAAACAACTTTGCTGTCAGAGGGAGCACTGCAGAAAAGCTCACTTCGCACAGACTCCAAAGGTATTATTTTTAAAAATAAAGAGAAAGGGAAAAAAAATCTCTCAAACTAAGAGGTAGAGCATACAGAAACTGTGGAGAAAGGGCTGAAATTAGATTGTTTGGTATTTTTTTAATTTTGAACTTGCAAATATAATTTCTCCAATGATACATGTATGTAAAGAAATAACAAGTGGATGCCATGCCAGGAAGAGATATTACTTCACAGAAATTCAATAAGTTACTGTCATAGGCAAAACTATCCAGCACAGACCAGGTGCTCAAAAAGTCCAGATTACAAAACCTCCCAGTTTCTGAATAAGGCACCATTTTGTCCTGAAACCTCCTCTGCCACCCCAGTGTGTTGACAACTGAAATTCACAGGTAGCTCCACTGCCAACGAGGAGCAGAGTTTGCAGCTTGCCCTCTGCCAGCTCCTCTCACTGCCCCTTCCCATCCCCTGAGGAAAGGCCCATGCTGGCACCCCCACCTGCTGCATCCCCGTTGGTAGCTGGGACACCAGCAGCACACATCACACACATCTAACAACTTCTACAGCCAGTCTGGGGAAGCACCACCAGAAAAATAAATAATCCTGCTCTGGGAGCTCAGGATCAGATCAGTTAAACATAGTGAACTGCCCCTGGAAAACGCTCTCTCTATGAATTACTTAGAGGTAGGTTCTGAGTTGTCTAAATAATTTTAGGTACAGCCTCTCAGGTTCTCAGCAGCAATCAAAGGCAGACAGTACTAGTCCAAAAAAAAAAAAAGGCTAAAACTTTTTAGGATCATGCCCATATTATTAGCAAATGCCTTTTTAAAACAATTGGCAGTTTGAGTTTGTTGCCTCACAACATTAGGAAAACAAACGTCACACCTCACACCAACTAATAATGAGCTGACTTCACCTAGTCAGTGGACAGACACTTGTGTGGCCCCAAGAATATCCCACTGTTCACCCTACACCAGCAAAAAGCACCATATGGCCTACTATATTGGTGTCATATCTAATTTCTGAAATTATGTAGGGCACTCTTTCAGAGAAGTAGGTCGCTGTGATATTTTGGATGCAAAGGTCTTCCACTCTTGGAGACCTGAATCAAACTTTCATGTAAGCACAGTGCTTGTTGCTATGACATAATTGCAGGCTTGTTTATGTTATGAATACTGTGTAATGAGGTCTGCATGCAGTCTCCTCTATTCTGGGATTGAAAGTACTTTGACTTATGAATTATGGCAAACATTTTCAGTCTGGGTATCTGCTGTCACAGGAACTATTTAGAAGGCAGTGGGGCAGAAAGGCGTGCACACGGGGAAGGTGCTCAAGGACGTGATCAAAGGAACAAGAGTACTACTCAAAAAGCAAACCCACCAAAATAAAAAAGTGCATGAGGTAGTATGTTCCTTACATTCCTCTCTGCTCAAGCCAGGGCTATTCCTAGTAGCCCCCTGCCCATCTCCAACATAAACTGCTAGCTGTGCCTAAGAGTCACTGCTCTGACTCAGTGCATACATCAGTCTCTGAATACACGTTAATTTAATTTGAGACAATACACCAAGTCATCACTATTACTTCCCTTCTCTATGGCTGGCACAGCCCTCCAGTCCTCCCAAAGGAGCGGGGTACTACCAGAGCAGGAAACACTGGCATAACCTTTCACAGTTAATTTGCTCTTAGACCTCAGTGCAGGAAAGAAATATTTGGGCATGTATCATAACCATAATTTCCCCACCTGAGGTGGCAAAGGGAGCAGCTCTGCTCTACACAAATGCTTTACAGTACTGATCTGAAGCTTAGAGATATTAACATAGGTTAACATTTTCTTTTCCAACTTGCATGCTCCCATTCCCAGAATATATATTGGAAAAGCATAATTGTCCTTCTCTAGCTGATTCCCTCACAAGGGCAGCAAATATCTCAACAGGGTAACTTCACCTGCAGAGTCATGGGGGAGTCTTGGCACTGTCAGTATCCTCCTCTGACCAAGACAGCATTTTTACTCTTCACAGAGATGTCTGCAACTTTATTTTAAATGAAGTTTCAGAAATTGTGAACTATTTCAAGTCGGTAATGGAGAAAGGAAAAAAAAGGGGGGGGAAAAAGAGAGAAAAAGAGAGACAGGCCAAGAAAAAGGCTATTTAAATATCATTCTATAGCTTTAAGAAATAATTCTTCAGATCATGGAAAGAACATCACTTTGGAGTGGAGTATTCAACATCACAGCATTTATTGCTCTATCTGAGAGCATAAAAATAATTTAGCTAGACTTCTGCTCTCAGAGTGGAGTCAAAAAAATTGATTTCATAAAACTGAGCCATGGTACAAATTTCTTTTCACAAGGAAAAAGTACTGATTTTCTCTTCCTCCAGAGCTTAAGAAAGGAATTTTTTCTCATATTTTCCTTGAGTTTTTAATAAAAGGCAGTGGAACTAAATATCTAGTCTGTCTAGGAAAAAAAAAGCCAGGTGTCAGAAAGGCCACAAAACTATATAAAATAGTTTTCAAAAAGGAAGTTACAAAGAGATTAACTACATGACGTGCTCTAGTAGGGAAAAATAATGGAGGCACTAAAGCTACATTCAAAGAGGAAAGAAAAAAAAAGTCATTATCTAAGGGCAAACCATCACTCAGACCTACTTCAGGGTTTGGAAACCAGATTCAAACACTGCTGAAGGACTCTTTCCCAGGAGCAGACACCACCACTGAACAGCCACACTCCGGTCACTACTTTCTCTCTCACATTACACACAACCACACACATCCCAGCACTGCCTGCGTCTCCATAAGCCAACCTTCCCAAAAAAGCTTTTTCAGGAGAAACCTGTCTGTGCTTCTGGGCACTCAAAGTAGGGAGCCACAATGGTGGGAAGGCTCTGAAGGACCACTGACCCTCAAGTTACCTGGCCGGTGTCCTCTCTGCAAGGTGGCTGTAATACAGGCCTCGGTGAACAGAAGGAGCCGAGCTCTTGGCTCTCGACCCTGCCTCCAAGAAATTAGTCCAGCTGAGGACAAAGCACCAACAAACTGCATCAAGAAAGTTTTATGCATAGATAAGAGCAAAGCTAAGGGCAACACCCCAGAAACCAAGTTAAGCCAGAACATGGAGTGCTGAAGAGGTTGCATCCAAATCAAAAGGAAAAAACATTTCCTCCTGGTATTCACATTTTTATAGCAGAAATAAACACACAGAGCACCTTTAACAATAGCTCCAAAATCAAGAGAGAATTGTTATGAGAGGGTGAGTAAACCAGAAAGCACTCGCTGGCAGAGATTTGCAGTCAGCCGGAGGAAAATCAAAACAAAATGTAGGTGCAGGGTAAGTTGAGCGCTAGAGAGGTGCCAGAGGTCCCCATAAGGTACTGAGGTACACTGACTGAAGTATTTAAGAGAATATCACGAGCTTAACATTACGCTATCATACTTTTTCGAAGGCAAACTAGAAAGCTACCTTTCAGCAGAATTTATCTTCATGAACAAGACTCTGTGCTGCCTCTGGTGATTTGCATATTATCTGCATTGTTTGCCAAATGCCATCAACAACCTCTCAAGGCCATTTAAAATTGGTAACTTGCTGTATCTGTTTTAAATTAGCTGTGCAGGTGTATATGGGTTCTTTGGAAAAGTGGCTCAGCTTAAGGGGGAAGAGTAAAGCCTTTAGTAAAATCATAATAACTGGAAGATAGACGTGCATTGGAAAAAAACACCAAAGCAAGAGAATGACCTCGTGTTGCAAGTCAGAGCAAGCTAAGTGAAAAAAGCACTGAAGTGCATTTTGCTGTCAGCCTCTGTGGGCCAAATCGTGAGAGGTACTGTAGCGAGTGTTTATTTGCCAGGGACAGCAGTTACACAAGGCCCCCTTCCTCTCCTGCTGCCTTACGTAAGCTTCCCTGTCTAGACACAAGCTTGACTTTGACAGAACATGCTGGTCCTACATTTTTCCCGGGACTTTCCTCACCATCTGGAAGCTACAGGGGAACAACAATGCACTCAACAGCGACTCTGCTTCCCCTCAGATGCTTATATAAAAAGTCTGGGCTTTTAAAGCACTCAGTGGAGGATGAAGAGAGTAGAAATCTAACTGCTTGGATTTAATTTCTTACTTCAGTGATATTTCCAAAAGGTTGAGCTGTCATGCCAACATAGACAAGAATCAATATTCCTCAGTTACTTTTGCAAATAAAAAACAGAATCTGGATCACCCTAGAAAATAAACACAGAGCAAGGGAAAAAAGGAAAAGAGGGGTAATAAAGGACAAGGAAACTACACGTAAGCAGGTTATATATAAACTGTTTCATATAAAACACCTTCTATACCCCACACGCTTTTTCAATGCTTCCTGGCAATAACAAATGGCATTTTGTTCTCTGGAAAATAACACAGTCTAAATCAATGACATGTTGAACTCTAATACAAGAATGCACTGAAAGTAACATACGGGTTTGGTTGAGGTCACAATAATACCTTCGCTATACAAGCTAAAATACCATCTTTTACTGGAGTTCTGAGAGAATCTGACATCTTAATAACTCTTAAGGCAAAATTGGGGCAGAAGAGCATCTGTCAGACATCAGGCATTGGTAGGAGTTCATGTCCCAAGTTCGGTTTTCCTTTGACACAGATAGACAAAAACAAAAAAAGAAAAACAGCACGGCCAATATTCACTGCCATTGAAAATTTGTCTTCTGGTAGAAAACGAACAAGAACAAAGGATAACAAAGTTGATCTCTTAGCTGAAAACACTTGGGCATCCCTTTAACTTTTGTCTGGGCATTGTTTGACCAACACTTGCCCATCCTGATCCAGTGGTCTGACATGAGCTAGCATGTGCTCAAACAGGTGCAGCAGGACTACCAACAGAAGATAGGATTTTGCATACCTCAACATATTTCTAGATGCTAGCCAAAAACTCAAATCCAAATAGGATTCTGAAAATTATCCTCTGGAGCCTGTGCAAAGCAAGGCAAATACCATTTGAGACACGTGATAAAATAAATTTTAAAAATAAATAAATAGATAGTTTTTTAAAAGCTGTAGTTGTAAGCGTCTTGTTAGTGGAGTTCAGCAGCAATGAGGAATTGATCAAGTTGGCTGTCACCAGTGGGAACTGCTATAAAGGTTTTTGGCAAAGGGACTAGGATGGGATGATGAAGTATTTGCTCAACTAAGGAAAGAAAAATAGTAATGTTTAATAAAATATATATTAAAAGATAGTCACAAACATGGTTCATGGCAACCCTATAATCTCGAGAATTTTCTGCCGTGACACAGGAGGACTGAAGGAGCTGATGAAAGGTGGAACAAAAAGTATTTTATTCCTATGTATATATAATAAATAACACCCTTGGCTTTTGTAAGAAGCCAGTTAAAAATTGTTTGGCATCTCCCAGGATTCCTCCTCTTTGATCTCTCTGCCAACATGATCCATACTAAATGAAGAAGCAGAGCTTACAGTATATATCTGTCAGCAAGATTCAGGAGAGGCGTTGGGAGAGGCATCAGGAAGGCACATCATGACATTTTCACCTATGTCATTTTTGCAAATTAAGGCAGACCTTGCTATGCAAGGAAGAGGAGGACAAAAAGCCATCACCTCCGTGTGAAAGAGCTGTTAAGTAATGAATGAATAATGCAGAACAACACGATTAAACAAAATACCATTGTTCACTACACATGTGAAAGAAGGGGGTATATAAACACATGAACACATTTATGCAACTGTCTTGGACACAAAGAAGAAGAAAAGGGTGCAAGTGCTTTGACTGCCAACATGAAACTTCCATCACCCACTCCAAACTGACAGTGTTCATTTCAGATGTGGTTCTGGGTTCTTATAATCCATTAAAGATGGAGTGATCATCTCAGCACAGCAGTCTCAGGAGAATAAGGAAATCAAGGAAAGAAGAGGACAAGTGACCCTATAACAGGAATGTAAACCAGGCAGCTGTGGACACACTGGCCCATTTATTCTCACTGGCAATTTTACAGCTCTACAGTGGACAGGGACATTCAGTACCTGCCACCATAAGTAAATGTAGAGAAGCTTATTTAAGGAACAACAAAACTAAAGTTAAATAAATGATGGACAGACCTTAATTATTCTGCATAAAGCCAAAGAAAATGTCTGGCCATATAGCTGTTAAAAAAAAAAAGGTGATGAACTAGCGAGATCTGAATGTTCATAAGAATTAGGAGAGGGAAGTGAAAAGCTGAATATATCCTGTATCAGCATCGGCTTGAACAGTGTTAAAATTGTTGCGAGTGGATAGCTTTTGAACAGCCTGCATGAGATCTCACCTCTCTGTGTATTGTACAAGTGTCCACACTACAAAGCCATCAGCCCAGCTGGCACTCTGACTGTTACAGCAAAGAAGTCAATAGTTCTACCTGACCCGAAGACCAAAGACATAAAAGGTATTTGCTGCTGAGACACTAATGCTGGGCAAGCTCGTAGTAGCAGTGTCCATATGTTCTACCCATTGAAGTACTGCCAACAACAAATACTCAGGAATGAGTCAGATGCCATAAAATTTCACATTTGGCATAAAACCAGACATTTCTTTTAACAAATAATGGACTTCAACATTTTATTTCCTTCTAATTTCTGAGCACTTACAGCTTCTAAGCATTTTCCAGGAATGTTAGGAATGCAGTCTTCAAATGCAAAAGCTGAAATCTTCCTGAAATCCCATGATGCTAGCAGACAGGCTTTCCAATAGAAAAGGAACATAGACCATGAGACAAGATCAAAATCAGAAAGTTAGCAACACTTTTGCATACGCAACGTCAAGATCATCATCCACAGAAAGTCAAAAAGACAGGGATGCATATCCTTCTTGTCCAAAGTCCAGAGTTCAGAGCCAATAACTCATTTTAAGTAAGGCTATTTCAGCTCTTGTACATTACGTGATTTACTTGCACTTCTTGAACAATATGTGATTTTGACACTAAAATTTCACATTGCCATTGTGGGTTTAGAAGGAGGATTGCAGTTCTGCATGCAATCACACAAGTGAGTTATACTTACCAGCTCTCACTGGGGGAAAAACAAAAAAAAAGGTGTTTTTATTTTAAAGGGAACTGGAGCTCAGACAGACCTTTAATTATGGAAACACATTTCTTATGAAAGCACTAAATGATCAGAAAGCAGCACACCACAGCCAGGTGAGCATCACCATCCTGGGGATCACCAGACCTCTCTCTGCCAGCCCCACTGCACAACCCCAGCTCTCCTTGGTAGACCAAAAGCAGTTCGTTCTTCACTGTCAACACTTCTTCAGTCTGACAAACTCAAAACCTGTAAAACTCAGTTAACTAGCCTGTTATTGCAGAGAGATGATGTCTCTCCTGAAGTGAAGATGTGCTGTGACTAGGCTACCTTAGATCTCTGTGACTCAGCGCTGGGAAAGCTGCAGTTTCACAGGGTAGTGTCCCTTTAAATAACTGTTTTTCTCGGTTTCATTAAGTTGTGTATTTACTTTAAGGAACATTTCTTCACTTCAGAGTCAACAGAGTACTGTGAATTATTCCTCAGTGATTTCTCATCATACAGACAGAAGTGCTTTCATGAAGAGGCAGTGGGTGGGCAGCAAGTCATAACCCAGCTGATTATCACCCTCCCGTGGGAGCTGCTCTCCTGGAAGCTCCCCGCCCAGCAGAGCGGACACTGAGGACCTCCCAAGCAGTGACCCAGGGGCTCTCTGTTGCTCAACTGTTGATGCCACCGACTTAATTCACAAAGAGATTCACTGAGACAGAACAATTTGGTTCTCCTCATCCTTGTATGAGCAGTGTTACCACTGCGTAGTGAACAAAAGCCAAACTACGATTATGTCTGATCAGTTATTAGCAAGTCCACTTCTCGCCTCCTCTCCTCGCTCAACACAAGCTATTTCCTCTATTATTCATTACCCCCGCTCTCTGTGGTCAGGCCCAGACACAGAAAGGACAGAAGGAGAGAATAAACAAACTTGGGGAAAAGCAATGGTAAGAATGGTCACTTGTGGACTATACAAAAGCCTGAGGGGCTGGCAGGGTCCAGCTACTCTGTGCTTGCCACCTTTCCAAGATCACCTTGGGCACTTCCCATTCGCCACCCTGAGCTTCCCCCCACGTGCTGCCCACCTCAGCATCCACCAGCTGCAGGAGCATGAACATCCTGAGGCTTCTCTGGTGGCCAGCTACCCCTGGCAGCTTGGGATCTGCAGAGATGGCTACGGGTGCGACCGCGGCACATCCTTGCGTGCTGCAACCCCACGGATCTGAGCTTTAACATGACTGCAGCCACAGAAATAGGTCTGAGTGTGAGCTGAATTCACATCTTCAAGCAGCTGGGCTGAAGCTCAGCTTCTCCAATCTCCTCTTCTTCCAGAGCCTCAGCCCACGCAGGTATCTCTGCACCCGTTGCAATTAGAACTCCAAATTGCCAGGCAGGCATCGCAGTGACAACTCTCCCTCCGTGCCTTTACACTCCCCTCAGCCTTTGCCAGATCCAGCAGAGCCTGTGAGATGCAAATGCTTTCACACCTACGTGTTTTGTTTAATCAACCACAGATGCTCAGATTGATTGAGCAGTGATTTGCATAGATTAGTGTGATGTCAGTATTTATAATACAGCAGGAGTATCATGCCAAAATCCACCCCAGAGGAGGTGTCTACTCACAAACTAAACTAATAATTGGATGGCGTTTATATCAGAAAAAGAGACCAAAATTAAAAACTGGGGATCTTCAAGTCAGATTGATCAGATTTCCTCAATCTTCTTCCCTCTTGTGGGTTTCTTCCTTGTCTGTCTGGTGACACTGGAGATTTTCCTCCACGCCTTCCCTAGAACAATTACAGCAGCTGTCAAGGCTGTCACTGTGATCAGATCTACCTTCAGTAAAGAAGATAAACAGTGCAAAGTGGGTGTTTCTACACATTGTAATTAGTACCTTTCTTGAAGCTAGTTGTGGGTAAAGATCATAATTTTTCCTATTAAAATCTTCATGTTTTAACAAGAGTGAAAAATAAAATGGAAATTATTTCCAAAATTCAGCAAGAGGTGTCCAGAAGAGATCTCAAATCTGTAAGAGTTTTTTGCAAATAAAAACAAAGTTTTTAAACAAGACTTAATTTCAGAAAAATATAAATTGTTAGCACTTCTAAGCAGCACTAATCATTTTTCTCCTGGCCTAAAATACAGACAGCTACAAGACTCACTTTTGTATTTCAGTAATTTGCATGGTAACTACCTTTACTTAAAAAAAAAAAAAAATAAAATACCCAGAATATATAACTCAAGAGGATGAACAAGAGAATTAGATTAAGTGCTGCATGCTTTTCTGGAATTCAAGTTAAACATTTTGTTGAAATATAGTGGTAACGGTGAGTACAGATTTCTCTAGACAGGTGATAATACCCATTTCGTCATGTAAGAAATTAATACCTATTTAACAGCCAGCCCTAGTAAACACCTATCAAAACAGCAGGGTAGAGAACTTCACAATGAACTTTGGAATGTGAAGCAGTTACCACGACCAAAGGAGGCAAAGCATAGTCAGCTGTCAGGAGATGCAAGTTCTACAAACAACAACACAAACTCCAGGTACTTCAAAGAATAAATGAGATGTCTTTTTGCAGAGCTTCAGAGCAACTGGCAACACTACCACTGTACTGACATAGAAGACGAAACAGTTTTGCTGCCCCTGGAGCTTCAAAATAAGATTTGGCACTGACTTATCTATTTTACTGCCTGTTGCCATTGACCAACCTTTTACGTTCTTTTTTTCCCCCTCCTTTCTCAAGGACAGTCCAGGAGCACATTCCAAACATCATACCACCAGTAGGCACCAAAATCCATAACCACACAGTGTACTTCAGGCATTACTGTCATGGCACATTACCTACAATTTCTTTTCATCCTTGGTTTACCTCCTCAGAGGATGACAAATGGTTTCCAGAACACTGAAAACTAGCTTGGGGTTGAAAAACCCATGTAACTTGTTTTGAAACCCAAATGTAACCTGTCTTCTGGTAAGGCTGAACAGGATTCTCAATTTTGCATCTGAAGGTTCTTGTAATACTAAGAGTAATACAGAGACATTTTGTTTTCTAAACTGGTCTTTCTTTTATGTATTTTAAATAGTAAACATAGTGAATCAACAGTTAATTCAGAGTGTATTTTAATCTACGCCTATTTAGGTTTTACTGTAAGAAGCTGCCCAGTTCGGTGCCCTAAAACTCACCTAACCTAACCATTCCTGGCAGTAACAGATATTACTGACTGATCTTACTGCCCTCTTGCAGAGGCTTTGTGCCAAGATGTTTGTTTTTCCCTTGCTTTTACATAAAAGTTGTAATATTTCTAAGAGTAGCAAATTTTTTAACTGTGATTTTAGCTGGCAATTTAAATGTACCTTTTGCTCCCATTAATTTTCATTGAGCATCTGCATGCACTGATGAATCTCCCCATACTTCCACTAGAGAAAGCAAAGCTACTAATAAACTAAAAGTGATGAATATATGAACAAAAAAAATTAAATTAAAAAAAAAAAATTCCCCAAATACACCAACCTGTCCCCAAACATCAGATAACATTTAGAAGGTGCACAAATTCTTGAGGAAAACAGCCAGGGTAGGAAAGGACTCTGGGTACAGTGCTGCCAGCACAAAAAGCATGCATTCACTCATGGTTTCTAAAGTACATGAATATGCACTTTCCTGTCTATAAATTGACCAATTTACCATTCGGAAAAGGCAAAGTGATAATTAATGTACACGGTTAAAGAGAAAGGAAAAGAAAAACAAATTCTTTTAAGAATGCAGCAAGAGAATGTTCTGCCTGCGGCTACATTAGCCAAAATAAGAACGTCCACTGTACAAGATCTCATTTCATGCATGAATGCAGCTCTGGGTCACAGCTCTCTCCCTCTGAAGCTTCCCCCTTCACGCCTCTAACCCAGCCTAAAATACTGCTATTTATAAATTGCTAGGAAAACTGGTATCCCATCAGCCTCATAGGTTTTATAAACAAATGTGTCTGTCTAATCTGATACTGAATTTGTAACATTTTTCAACCAAGAGCAGTAAACAACATGAGAAGAAGGCCATTACTTCCAGATTCAGGCGGAATGTTATTGACAGATGAAAAATTGCTCCTATTTTTGGCTGCAGAATTAAGAACTCTGCTGGAACAAAATGAAAACTCCTTTCAGTTTCCATTAACATTTTTTTTTTCCCTTTAATGACAGAACTCAGGTTCGTTTTTGGGAAACCATCCTCCTCAAGGCCAATTAAGAAATGGTTTATCATGACAAACAGTGGGGTTTTTTCTATTTCAGTTTAGGAATATAGCAAAATTGTTCAAATATGTCCTACATTACATCCTGGGGGGTTGAAGTCTGTTGAAATAAAATGAGGGCAGATACCAGACTCCAGAACAACAACTTTAGGGCTGACTTACACAGGACAGCATAGTAACATACATGAGCAATTAATTACCTTGGACATTTTATCCACATTAGCACGGCATTTTCCTACACTAATGCAATTATGCTTCAGATACTCAGCAAGTTTTCTGAGGTATCTCAGCGATCTTGACTGCATCCACATGGACGCATCCTCTGATGTTAGGCTGTATAAACACACTGATTCACATAGGTTTCAGCCATCAGTGGACAGTCTGCATATGCAAATCAGGCACAAGCCAAGAGGGAAGGCAAAATAAATCCAGTATGAACTTGCTCTATGCACCTGTGGAATTGCTATGACTGCAAGTCAGATAAGCTGCAAATAACAATTTTATCTGTCTAGACGAAAGGTTTAGATTGGCTTGCAATCAACTGCTTCAAATAAGGCAAATCTTTGGAAAAGAAAGATGAAAAAGAAGAGAGAAAAATTAGTATACAAGAACTCCTTTAAAGATATGGCATAGCTGAATGGAATCACAGAATGCTTGAGGTTGGAAGAGATTTCTAGAGGTCTTCTGGTCCAAACTACCCTGTTAAGCATGGCCACTCAGAGCTAGTGGCCTGGGCTGTGTCCAGGCAGCTTCTGAATAATCCCAAGGACAGAGACTCCCCAGCCTCCCTGGACAGCCTGTGCCAGGGCTCAGTCACAGTGAAAAAAAGCATTTTCTAATGTTCAGGGGGTGCCCATTGCTTCTGGTCCTGTTACTACAAAGCTCTGGAAAGAGCCTGGCTGCATCTCCTGTACACCCTTCCTTCAGTGTGTTAATATATACCAATGACACCCCCTGAACCTTCTCCTCTCCGGGCTGAGCAGTCCCAGCTCTCTCCCAGCCTTTCCTCATAGGAGAGATGCTCATCATCATCTTCACAGTCCTTCGCTGGGTTCTGCCTGGTAACTCCAGATCTCCCTTCTGCTGCGGACCAAGAAAAGACACTTCCCAAAAGACATTTTTTCCAAAAGATGCTTTTCTCAAAAGACATTTCCTTCAGCCTGAAAGTAGTAGATTTCTCCAAATTCAAGCCAGCAAAGAGTAAAGGTTTACTTGGAATGGTTAATATAATTCACTTTCTCTCCCAAAGATACTAAACTTTTTGGTTTTAAGGGGTCAATACTACTATTAGACCTACAAAAGCCATGGAAGTCTCTAAACAAAACTATTGATGCATACCAGAGACATAACTTATACATATCTTTTTCACACAATTTATAGCTGTCTTCTAGAAAAGGCTTGAAAATGACTAAAAAGGAAAGTTTATTAAATTGTTTACTGTTCAAATACATTCTGAGGCAAAAATAAATGCCTTGCCAGCTGGTGTTCCTGTGCTCTGTGCAAAGAAGCAGTGTTCGACACTTATCTCATAGGACCCAAAATTCTTCTTTCTGACTTTTTTTCCCCCTATACTGTCAGTTGGTTTTTTCCTTACATTTCCTCTTTTAAAAAGCAAGATCAATAAATAAATTCTTGATGTAGCTGTTTGCATAATGTCATCAGCATTCTGGGAGAGCACAAAGTGATCCTTGAACTGGCTGCCCAGGGCAGCTCGGGCTGGGAGCAGTGCCACGGGAGGGAGCAGACCATTGCAGGGTGCTGCTCAGAGACCCTGCTGCGTCCCAGACCCGAAGCCTTAGATGCCCAAGCTCTTTAAATGGCAAGCTTCCCTAACCCTTCAAAAGTCCCAGTTTCTGAGGCTTGAAAGAAGGAGGAGAGGGGAAATAGGAGGAAAAACGCATATGCTTGAGTCCTCTATCTGAAAGGAAGCAACTCGATAAAGGATCGTTAAAAAAACAACATTTTAATGAAACCAAAGACAGGATATCAACTTTAAACTACTCCCATGCACAAACTTTTCCAGTCTATGTTGGGGAAAAGTAACAGCAAGAACATGCTAATCTTGTTCTGGCTTACTAGAAAGTTATTTATAACACACTTCAAAATTTTGGAAGGTTATATTATGGAGCAGGAGTTGTATTGTCTATTGTTTTACAAGCAGGTGCAGGAAACTCAAGTAGAGCCAATATGCTTACTAAAAAAAACCCAAAACAACCAAAACCCAGAAACCTCTGGATTGCCAAACTTGTTTTTTGTACTTCTCACATATTTAGCACAATATTCTCACATATTTAGCAAATACAGATATACCATAAATTAATATTTACAAAGCATAAAAGGAGACACCTTTACGTTACCCTCATGTTTGTTGGGAAACTCCAAACTTACCTTAAAGTTGTTCTTTCTAGATAATTTAAGATGATTGAAGATGTGTAATTTAAACCAGCTTTGATAGTGAAGGGCAATTTTTTTTTGCAATAGTCTGGTCTCTGTACATCAAAGCAGAGACCAGAAGTCTTCTTGATTTTATGAACTGACAAGCAACAGAAAATTATGGGTGTTCTTTTCTTCTTGCTCAGTTCTTGCTACCCAGAAACAGGAGTCACCTACTGAACACATCTCATCTCACTGGGGAGGCTGTTCCCCAGGTCTTATAAAGCAGAGAAATCCAAGCACAAACAATCCAATAGTACAAACACTACAAACGAGAAAGGAGTCTGCATTTTAGTCTAGGTGAAAAAACACTGACTTCAACAAACAGATGCTGAACAACCACAACATAATTATCAGACAGCTGCCAATTCTGAATGAGAGGCTTTTCTGATCTTGCACATTAACAGCCAAAAATTTGCTTAATTTTAGCTTTAGGTCAGGTAGTCCAACACAAAGCCTGTCTGTTGAAGCTATATTTATGTGCCACTTACCTGTTCTTCCCCTCAGAAAATTCATTATCCAGTCTTCCTTCCTGCTTAACCTTAACCTCGACTTCCAAAAAAGTACCAAATTCCGCTTACACAGTGTTCTTTATAATTAGACACAAATTGTTCAAGACGTTCAATTATAATAACACTTTCTGCTCTAGCATCTAAAAATGCTGGATATTAATAAAAGCTTTAATCATCCTGAAAAAAATACTAGGCTATCACAATTCTATTCTATGTTTTAAATTCCTCTGAGCAGACAGAAATATAAAGACCAATATATTAATTATTACTACTCAGCCATCATTCTGTGAATTTTAGAAGTTGGATTACAACAGGCTTACAGTGTCAATTAAGTTTTCATCTATGGTGTTGGATATAGTAAAGCTTATTTTATAATACACTATCTTTATATAATTTCATGTAATAATTAAAAAATTAAACACTATAATTATATTGCATTATTTTAAGTTAATATTACTTTTTTGTATACATATATTATGAAACACAATACAATAAACATGTGCATATCTGAATGTACTCACCGTCCCAGTGAAGTTCCTCAAACTATACAGTCTAAGTGTTTAAGCACCAGTCTATCAATTACCACGTAGGGCTAAAACAACCTACCAAACCACTGGCTGTAGCTAGCAAAGATTGTAACACACGCAAAGTGTCCAAAAACTGTTAATTTCTGAAGATTTTTTCATATTAATATACATTTTCAACCCAATATAGGCACTGAGGGCGTCTGTTACCTTTATATTTTAAGTACATGTTGTCTTGGTTTTCTCTCTCTATTGTTTCAAACCTCTCTCCTTTAATTCTGCTGTTTGCTAGCAGGCCAGTCTCCCATTCTCATCTTCCACATTTTATGTATTTCCTTCTTTGGTCATTCACTGGCACTCATCAACAGAATTTACCCACTAACCTGCTTGCTGATGTTGACCTTTTCCAGGAATATGTGCATCTGTGTACATGGAACTTAAATAAAATGAAAAAAAAAATGCAGATTTTCTGGAAGATGTTAAATTAGTCCCTTATGCAAAGTCCCTTCAGTTACACAAAGACTGGGCACCTAGGGTTAAGTCCTGCCAGATAAACTCAACCTTTGCCCTTTATTCTTTCACATCAAGTGGCTTTTTCCCTCACCAGCTTCTGCTTCCACAGGCCTGGGCTTGGGAGTTATCTATGGTGCTGCTGATTTTCAGGAGGATGTTTTGGTTTGGTAAGCAGTTATGATGGGTAAATACAGGAATAGATCACTGTAAGCTGGAGAACCCTCTTGCTCTCAGTTAAGGGAAGCCTTGTTCCTTGGTTTTTTAAAATTTACTTCAGGAGCTTCTGGGCTTTTCCTCTTTTATTTCTCTTCTGTACAGCTAGCCCTGATCATTAACAAGGTCAGACAGTAGCAGCTGTTCAAGGGCGAGCTACATCTTCCTGCTTTTCAACATACTTCTCTGTAATTTTCCTCCTACCTATACATTTTAAGTTGGAGAAAACTGTTTTCATGATGGCTTCCCGAGGAGATGATTCCAACCCTAAATCAGAAGGTTTCTAATTTAATATATGCTCTTTGTTTCCCTTCCATGAAAAAAAAAGAAAAGGTGTTAGACCTACAACTGGACAGTCACTGGTGGATGAGGGGTAGGATATTCACAGATCCAGAAGACTGAAGGCCACTTTCCCAGGCACGAAGAACATCACACCCAATCCGAAGATACTCAGTGTTTCTGAAAATAGTTGGAACACATGCATGACCCACTGAAAATGAGGGGTGCAGTGACATCATGTGACTGGACACATTTCTATTTCCAGCAAAGAGCTTTACATCCCAACTAGCACTGTTGCACTCACTCTATAGATCATAATCACACCTCCAACATGAAAACATTTTCACTGCTATGTGAAGAACGTATCACAATTTACCATTTTAGGTAATTTGGATATTTTTATGTAAATACAGGCTTCAGAATTCTAATCAAAAAGTTTTTAGTCCTCCTGTTTAGCTCAGAATACATACAGATTTAAAAAACAACCAATTTTACAAGTTCATATCATAGGTCACATTTTCTTTTAACAAATGTTTACCTGACAGAATATTATTTTTTTCAAACAGTAGAGAATAAGGACAAAAGTCCAAACCTGAGGACTCAACAAAGGAATAAAAAAATGAGGACCTAAGAAAAGCCAACAAGAATTTTGGGGCACTTCACATGGAAGGCTCTTTGGGAGAAGATGAGTTTCATTATAATCATTCTTTGTTCCAAAAGCATTTTTTTTCCCAGTATTCTTGTATGCAAGTGGTTTTGTTCTTAAGTGTAAAATTGGCCTTCTTAAAGTCAGTAATAAAAAAAACAAAACAAAACGAAAAAAGAAAAAAAAGAAACCCGCAAAAAAAACCCCAAAACAAACAAAAAAAAACCCACCAAACCCACAGAAGAAAATACGACCTGTAAATACTGAAGTGCAGCTACACCAACAAGAGGTGAAAGATGACACTTTTCTCAGGCAGGAAAACTAGTCTGTGCTAAGTCGACTTAGCAAAAAAAATACCATGCCATATCTCCTTGAAATCAGCTGAAGGAGGCAGATCTAAAGAGATAAATGAAATCCAAACAACACATATGCAAGAGAGTTTTCCAAGAAAAAAAAAAAAAAAAAGGGAAGAAATCAACTGTGCTCATTTTTTAAAAAAAATTAAGAAGTATTCAAAGAAGCCAATTCCCAGGTTGGTTTTTTTTCTGGACTGAATGACTAAAACCACCAAACAGGAACACCCTGATGGAGGCATGGTGTAGAGAGTATAAACCCACTTCTTCATGAGCAATGACGAGGACCTAAATCCAATCACACTTAATTTTAATTAAAATTAGTTTATTAGTTTGTTTATAGTAGTATTTAGTTTATCTTGATTGTGTTGTCCTTTTGTGTAAATGAACTTCATCTGACATGCTCTAAAATTTTTTTTTTTACTCTTTTCCTCTTGTGCCCTTTTCAACCTAGTAGTTTAGTTAATACCTATTTCAAGGAATAAGTGCCATCTTCGAGAATTTAACTAAACATGCTGAATGAAGCCTGTTTCTGAGAAGATCTTTAACAACACACCAAGCTTCAGTGGAGTTTCATTTCCCAGAGTACAAATCTCTCCTTGAGCTTGCTGTAACATCTGACTTATCACTGGGAATGTACAAAGTTTACATTATGTTTTGCGGAAAAAATAGAACTCAGCTCAAGTTAATACAGACCCAAATGACCTCCTCCAAAAAAAAAGACTTCTTAAGCTTTGAGAAAATAGCTCTTTGTGATGAACTGGGTATTTTTTTTCAGCAGATTCTAGCTCTGTAGAGCCTTTCAGTAAACACTGAACACTCTGCAGTGCCTTCCAGCACACTGTGGAGACTACCTTTACTATGGAGATAATACAAATAAGTTCAAATAACATAAATATATTTATAAATAAGATCTAAATCTTTTAAAGTTGGAACTGCTCATGAGACAGTGGCAAATTCATGCAAAGCACCCCCGTGACCTGACATGGGTCCATGAAATCCAGACATTGACCCTAAAGTGGTTCCTGAAAACTCCTCCTACAGCAGTCATGTGGGATGATTTTGAAGAGCAGGAGAGTGGAAAGGGAAGAAAGGAAGGAGAATGGAGAAGGGAGCCAAACTTCCAGATCATTTTTTTTTTTCATTAAAATCTACACAGTTCAAAAACCTAGTGTACAACACAGGACAGGATTACAGTTCAGCAGATAGAAATGAATACTTCTTTGTTCACTTTATTCTTATATATTTTGCCCCAAAGAACAGAAGCAATACTGTTAGACTGGAATATGTCACCAGACTTGATTCTTTCATCTGAAACTGAAGTCTAAATGACTCCTTTTATCTTCCTTGCTGGCTCATTGTCCCTCTCCAAGTGCCTGAATGAAAGCAAGGAAGCTCAAAGCTGTCAGTGGACACTGTAACACCCACACTTTGACCAGAAGGAGGTGGATTGATTCGGCAAAAAGGATTTTAGGAGGCAAAACATCAAAGGATGGCAGGATGCAAGAAGAAGGAGGGGAGATCACTGGCTAGTTCCATCCTTGGCATCAACTGAATCAAAGGGAGACGAAACCAGATTTAATGAGCCCCTTCCACTGCTTTCCTCAGCAATAGGCAGCTGAAAAAAGTAGGTATGATTCAGTGAAAGGAAGCATTTTACTTAAGTTTAGTACTTTTACAAACATGAATTCAAGTCCTCACGACCAGTACCACCATACTGTGTACCACCATACATGTTTTCTATGTGTTTGTTTTCAGCATCAGTTCGAGTTGGCAGTGTATCTGTTCACTAAGAGAATCATTGTGCTACAATCAGCAAGTCCTCACACCCTTTTCTTCCAACCCAGAATTTGCTGAAGCTTATCCAGCGTATAGATTTGCTGTGATGTGGGTTAACTACACCAAGAAACACTTTAAAAGAGCCCACTCTATGGCACCAGGTTCCAATTTTGCTACTCTGTATGTCCATATTAAATAGGCCTTCCTGGATGTGTTCTGTGTGTCTAGTTCCCAACCTCTTTTGAAATTAAAATGAAAAAGTAGTAAGCCCTTGTACTGTATTTGCTGAAGTAACTGAAGACATGAAGGAATTTACACTACAAACACAAATACTATTAAAACACAGCTTCCTCCACATTCATGTTATTTAACCCTCCTCACCTCCAATGGTAGCAACCTCTAACTTGTCTTTTACCTAGTCCTTGGGCTCATCAGCGTGGTCAAAGGAACTGCAGCTAAACCAGAGCCATGCACACACTGCCAGGTCCCTGGTATTTAATCTGCCAGTCATCCATAGGTCTGACATATATTCAACACTTGAAACATTTTATTTTTTTCTTTTATTTTTTAATTTAAACATATTTACTACATCTAGTACTTATGAAATTGACAGGATGAATCATTAGATACCCAGCAGAGCAAAATCAACAAAGCTTCTTTCAATGCAAGGTTCTTCCCACCCAGCCCTATCAAAGGGCCCCAGACAGCTCCAGTGATAGATCTTTTTAATCACTGCCTAGTTTAGGAGTGAAAGGAACAATGCTATGTAAAAAAGAACATGGCCTATTTTCACCACTAACCTGAGCTGAGACACCTGTATATGAGCAATTAGGACCCTAATCCTGTATCACTTAATTTCCCAATTGCTTTTACAGGGTGTTTAAAACGATGGATTATTGCTTCTTGTTTTCTTCATGAAACACAGACAGTACAATTAGGTGTTCCAAGTGCCCTGTATCTGAATAAACGAGGATTTGTGGTGCTCCACCTGGGGCAACATGCTCACTACCAATATACTCATGCAGAGTGGCTGACTGCAAACCCAGAGCTGCCTGCTAGGGCTCCTGCAGAAACAGTAGGAACCAAAAACGCAGGAGTTACCATAAACTGACTTCGGGACAAGCAGCAGGAAGGGCGGCCGTGCACACGCAGGGAGTTTCGGATGGCAATAGCTACGCAAGGCAGGGCGATGTCTTTGGGAACTCCAGCAACCTTTTCTTCCCACAACCTGCCACACCTCCTGCTTTGTTCCCACCTACTGACTCGTCAGGCAGCCTCACTCTGCCTACCACAAGTTATCCATCTTCTGGTCTCTCTACCAAATCTCACCCAATCTGTTCACTCTCAGACTAGTACTGTCCCTGTTTCTCCATCCTTCATGGACACACCTAGAAAGCCCAGGTGTTCTTTTTCAAGGATTGTCACTGTTTAAATACATCAGTGTAGCATTTCAGCTCTTTTAAGAAGCCTCTCAGGACCTCCTCCAGGCAATGTACACTACAGACATGTAATGTAACAAATCAAAAGCTCTGTCAGAATACAATTACTCCTATAAGCAGTGGAAATACTGTGCAAAACTGCAGTGTGTAGTAAGGACTTCATCTATGTCCATGAAACATGTTTTATCTATGCCTGACTTCAACACGCTGTCAAGGGCCAGCAACTAGCCTGTGAAGGAATCAAATGGAGGCTACAAAGTTAAGGTGGGGCTTAAATTCCTATTGAAAATGTAAAATATTGACATGATTCAAAGGCCAGCAGTAGGATTTAGAGACCAGGGCTGATGCCTTCAGGAGAGCAAGTGATTCAGTCACATAGAAGACAAACACCTCTGCAACTGAAAAGAATAGATGCTTGCTCTTATTTGTACTCAAGAACCTTTAAAAGACTGTCTTCTACCCCAGCCCTCTACCAAAGACAGGAAAAAACCCCAAAACACTTTTCCACCATCTTCAAACACCTGTGTATTTGTAGCTGTATTCATTTCTATTTCCCAGTGTTTGTGGTCAGCCAGTTCTCCCTCACAAACACTGTACTTCATCAGAGGGTGAGGCACTGTTGGCAAGGAAGTATTATGCCATGTGAAACAGAAGGGGTTTTTTTAAAGATTAACAGTTTAGGAATGCAAGTGATGTGGTATCACCACTTCTACCTGTCCATTTGGAAGTAGCACTTTAAACCCTGGTTTCCAACACAGTGCCCTGCCTTCACCTTGTTTCCCTCAGAGAAATGTTTAATCACTGTGGCTCATGCACAGATGCAGGTTCATGCACAACATGAGGCAGAAAAACCAAAGTATTTTTCTGATATTTTCTTCTGTTTTAAAGTAGATCACTAAGAAAATCGCAGTAACTGCATTTCTTTTTCAGATTCATGTGATGATCAGAGATTTTAAACCTCAAAAACGTATTTCACATCTGCAGATTTCCAGTGGCTGGTGGCCCCACTCTGTGACCAGATTTTCTCAGGAAAATCACCTCTGGAGTTGGGTTTTCTCCCTCCCCCACTGGTCGACAACTATAATTAATTAGAAGAGAGGGGTGTGTGTTTGTGTGTGTGTCTGTCGGTCTGAATAATGGAATGAGACACAGCTGGTAAAACTAGCAAAGCATAAATGTAATGTCTTGACCACTTGTCGCTATTACAAAATCCTATGGCATTTTTCCCTTGTGTATTAGTCTTGCAGTGGGGATAATTACATTCTGTCTGCTTAAATCCTTACCTTAAATAGCTACTATGGTCACATATAGAACACATTTGTGTGTCTAGCTCCTACTTAAATGACTTAACTGCCGTTGAAATCAGAAACAAATATACCTTTTGACTGTGGCTTATATATGACATAATTAAAGAAAATAATTTCTATAAAAAGCCTATGCAGTCTGTAGTTTACTAGTGTAATTTTTCTATTTAGCTAAAAAAAAAGAAACAAAACAACACGTTCCCTATAATAACCAGTTATCCACCTAGTTAAAAATACGCTTTTCAGTCAGAGACCACCAATGTAATGAAAACATGCTCTGCAAGCAAGGTCTTGATATTGAAATAATCCTTCACCTTTTTCAATAGAGAGGCCAAAAATTAGAAATATTTTTTAAAAAATAAAATCTAACTGATATGCTTCAAAGCACTAAGTTCAGTTAGCCCTGCAGAATGGAGAAAGAAACCCTATTTATTATTATTACTATCATTTAATCCAGTTCAGTATATTGAAAAGTACTGCAAAATTTTTTATCTGTGGGTGCAATTCACTGAAATCCATTTTTATTGTGCACAAACATTTTTGTACACAATTATTAGCTTGAAAAATGATGTCTTTATAGAATCCATACCAGAAAGTGGGGCCAAGTATATAACTGAAGTGTTCCAGGCAATATGGAGAAACAGTTGTGCTTACACAGAAATTGGGCTCTCCAACAGAGATCTCTAAAGCCCCATTTGTACTTGAAAGACATGTCTCTTGTTTCACTTTATTCTTTGCTAGCCAACAAATATCTCATCTGTATTCTGCAAAACACACCTTTCAACTGTAGGAGGAAAAACAATGTTTTAGCATTCTGTGGGGAGGGAAGATAAGCAGGGGAAGAAGGGGAGGGGGGAAAGAGGGATTATTTCCCCAGTTACCTGGAAGATTAGAAGCACTCTTCTAATTCACAGGTTTTTTCATATGGATAAAGAAGGAAGTTGTTCCAGGAAAGCGTGAGAAACATTTTACAAATGCAGAAACTGGATCAGAGAAAAATCACCTCTGCATTTATGTTCTGGCATCAAATTCAGAGTCAGTCTTTCTGATCTACAGATGTGCCTTTTACCTGGAACACAGCACAGTATAGAGTAGTAGATAATTTATAACCCCAGTGTGGCAACACTAATTGTGCTGTCTGCTACCGCCTGTTCCTATAATGATGTGCAGGACTGAAACGCATCACAGATCCGGACTTCACAAAAGAAGCCTGTTCTAAGAACATATGCTCATGGGTGTGCATGCATGCCTGGTTTTTTTAGGACATATAGCAACTGGAAATACTAATGCTTTGCATCAAAATTCTTAGAGATAATACAGCAAAATGCAAACTTTAGATAAATTGGAATAGTTTTCCTACGGAGCCACTTGTCATACAGGTAAAATTATCATGTAATTCCCCCAGCTATGGCAGCTCAGAAATTGGCTTCTCTTTGCTGACTTGTCACTGAAAGAGGTACAGTGAGAATCACCAAGGGGGTAGTTTAAAGCTGAGATGGCACACACTGGGTTCATTAGCATGACAGGAAGCAAAATGGATGAGTCAGATTTCCTCTCCAGTGTTAACCCAAATGCTGGCCCTTCAAGGGTACAGAAAGCTGATGGCCCTATACTTTCAGCAATCTACACCAAGAAATTAATCTGTTGCAATAAGGAAGTTCTAGATACATCACTTTCAAAACAATTTTAATTGAAGCAGTTCCTTATGGTACTGTGTAGCAATTGAGACAAGTGTGAAAACCAGATGCAGGACTGCACTCAAGCAATCGCACAAACACCAACGTTATTCAACATTCCAGGCACTAATTAGCAGGCGGATGGTATCTGAGTAATAGCTGGCTGGTGCATATATGACCACACATCTGTTTCCCACCTCTCTGCATCACTCTGCATGTTCACAGCCTACACACATTTCTCTCTGAAAGTCCTAATTAATGGAGAGCTCGTGTTGCAATAGGCAAAGAAACTGTTATCACCTCCTACAAGAAGAGAAGATCTACAAGTGCTGTCCACTACTGTTGGGTAGTTACATATGGAGTTCAGTACATCATGTTTAAGGAGCAGACATTTCTGAAGGTCTGGTTTATCAACTACATGAGTTGAATGGGCAGAAGGGCTGTAGGAAACTTCAAAGAATCAAATACCAATCCACATTGCAACACATTTAATTCTAATTCTTGCTTGCTTAAACTGGCTTCCTTTGCAATTCCTAGTAAACTCTTCCTGTCAGCATGCTCTCCTGTGCTGGAGATGTGCTCAACACCCCTCCCAGGGCTACAGCACGGTGTGCAATAGGGAATCCAGCACAGGCTGGCAGAGATACCGCCGTTTTCACTTGTTGAGCAACTCAGTGTGCCAGCCTCCAGTTAACCACCTTCTATGAAAGACGGACACACAAGACAGTCCAGATTTCTGCTTTGTAAGATACGACAGAAGGTTGTTGCGTGCAGTATCAGTAATTACTTAAGTCAGGTAAACTGCACTTAAAGACTTTGATCATAGCTGCCATGAGCAGTATTACAAGCCACTTACTACGGGCTTAAGTTTCACGCCACACTTAGGAACCCACATGCAGTCTTCCTGGATAAGGATGTTCAGTTCTCCAGAAGAATGAGAAAATGTCCTCCAAAGCTCTCAACATGATCTTGTAGGTAGAAATTAACTGAATGCCTGAAACTTCAGCCTTATACATTTCTTAACTACTACCCCCTGGACAGATTACACACAAGTGGACTCAGTGTTGAGAGGCTTCCTTTCTCTAAGTATTGCTAAATCCTGGCCTCAAAAGCATTGCATGGTAATGAGGTATACAGCCTAAAGACAGAAAGGATGAAAAAATTTCTTTTGTATCAGCTTTGAATTGTACTGAGTGATCTTCTAATCTTACCACTCAGCCTAAGTGCCCGAGCCGCCTCTGTTCCACACTCATAGTTCTGTGTACTTTTTTATTTCCCCACCCTTTACCTAGACTCAAAAGCAAACAATTCCAAACTTTTTGGGCTCTATACATATCCAGGCCTGTTCACAGCCTCTTTCCTCATTTTTCCTATGTTTTCTACACACATAGTATGTTTCTGTGCTGCAGCAACACAGCATTCTAAATAAAGGTTACTTGTTGATTTATGTGGCAGCATTATAACATTTCATATCCTATTTTTATTGACTCAAAATACTTTATCTGACCACAGTTATACTCTCTAAAGAGGCCTTCATTCAGCCTTTCATAGTGATGCTTTTTAGTGGTCCTTTTCCTTAAATTACACAATTAATTAGGACCTAATAAAATGTATTAATACTTTGCCCTCGAGTATGAATTACTTGCATTAATCAAGATTGAATTTCATCCATCATGCTGTTGACTGCTGACCTCAGTTGATTAAATCCTTCCAAAGTTCTCTTTCAAACTTCACTAACACACCACCAAACATCATTACATTGCATTACATTCACCACATTTTAGGATATCCTGCTTCAATTGTGAAATTATAGTTGACTGATGAAACTCTCTCTTCTTTTGTCTCCACTCACATGTTAATGCAAATTTTGTACCCACTTTTTATGTACCTACATAGAAACTATCTGGCATATCAGTTTCCTTGTTGACATACAAGTGAAAAATTAAATATACATGTATTACTATTGGATGATGCGTGTTAACATTAATGTACGACACAAGGCACATGCTTCCAATTTTTTTAATTCTCTCTGTCAACTTATAACTGCACTTTTTTCCAGTACCTAATACCCATTTCCTGAGATTAATACAGCTTAACATCCCTTTTCATGTTTTTCAACCACATAAAAATTTCATCTTCTTTTATTACTTCTGCAAAGTAGATGAACATCATTATCTCCATTTTTNAGTTATAATTCCACAGTGAAATAGCACCTTTTATCCTTCTCTGAGAAAGGTGTTTGTACTATTGTTTTAACATGCTGATATTTAGTAGATTTCCTTCAGTTATGTACCTATGCACGAATTTTACAAAATGTGTATATCATAAGGAAATTATGAAAGAAAACAGAATTATTTCAACAAGATTGTACAGGAAGTTGGTGGCAGAGACGTCAAGCAAACTTGGAACTGGTGGCGAGACCTATTCACTGATTGACAAGTCTTCCATTCCTCATATAATTTCAGCCCTTCCTTTAGTTTTGTAACAGCAGTGAAATTTATTTTCCTTGCACATTATCTAAGATGCTTGTCAAAAGGGGACATGGTTTGAAACCTGTGTTTTATAGTGCTGGAGAAGCACCACCAGCCCCAAATACTCAGGGCCAGTTGACTGATCACCTACATTGCAACAGTCTGTCAAAAGTGACAGGTATGCACAGTGAGAGCTGCAGCTTATTACAAACAAAAGCCACATGTACCTTTCCTGCTGGTAATTAAAACAAACAACCCAGTACCTTTGTTAGGGAGAGTCAAAAAAAAGGAGAGGTTTGCAACATAATGATCCCCATCAACGTCTAGCAAATCTTTGACTGGTACAAAAGGTAATTTCTTCAGGAATATCTCAATCTGCTGGAAGTAAGTCAAGATCATTTCCTATTGAAAGAGCTGAAAGTTCCCACAAGATAGCAGTATCATTCTCAGCATCAGCTGCAAAGCACTGGACACAAAGGAAGAGCGTGACCATGTGAAATGCCATGAGGTGGGTGGTGAGGCTGAGGCACTGGAGTGGAATACAGACCATTGTGACTGTTCTCCAGGAGACTATTGACTCTTCTCTGGAAAAGACAGGGAGTTGCGCTTTATATCAGACCATGGCTCTACAGATTCTCAAAGCAAATGGTTTATTCTGGCCAGATGAGCTCAGTTTTGAAATGAACAACAATAAAAGTATCTGAAATTTAGTAATGTGGAGCATGAACTATCTGAGAACTGGAACACCAATCCCCATCACCAAACACAGGGGTACACCAATTCTTACAGAACCCCCTATCTGAATAAANCATGGTTTGAAACCTGTGTTTTATAGTGCTGGAGAAGCACCACCAGCCCCAAATACTCAGGGCCAGTTGACTGATCACCTACATTGCAACAGTCTGTCAAAAGTGACAGGTATGCACAGTGAGAGCTGCAGCTTATTACAAACAAAAGCCACATGTACCTTTCCTGCTGGTAATTAAAACAAACAACCCAAGTACCTTTGTTAGGGAGAGGTTTGCAGCAAAAAAAAAGGAGGGGTTTGCAGCATAATGATCACCATCAATGTCTAGCAAATCTTTGACTGATATGAAAGGTAATTTCTTCAGGAATATCTGAATCTGCTGGAAGTAAGTCAAGATCATTTCCTATTGAAAGAGCTGAAGGTTCCCACAAGATAGCAGTATCATTCTCAGCATCAGCTGCAAACCACTGAACACAAAGGAAGAGCGTGACCATGTGAAATGCCATGAGGTGGGTGGTGAGGCTGAGGCACTGGAGTGGAATACAGACCATTGTGACTGTTCTCCAGGAGACTATTGACTCTTCTCTGGAAAAGACAGGGAGTTGTGCTTTATATCAGACCATGGCTCTACAGATTCTCAAAGCAAATGCTTTATTCTGGCCAGATGAGCTCAGTTTTGAAATGAACAACAATAAAAGTATCTGAAATTTAGTAATGTGGAGCATGAACTATCTGAGAACTGGAACACCAATCCCCATCACCAAACACAGGGGTACACCAATTCTTACAGAACCCCCTATCTGAATAAAGATGGCCCTAGCCCAACCAGCCTTAGTCATACTAATTTGTTTATACATTTGTTATCTTAGACCACAAAAAAGAACATTCTAACTCTTAGTAAAATATCAAAGAAAGGAATATTGTTTTGGAGGACTGTGCTGCCAAGAACACAATAACATCACCATCAGCCCCCGCACATTTGTTATTGCATTCAGCACAAGTGCTGGATGAACATCTGCACTGTAAAAATTAAGCCCATTAGCTCCTTCAGCTTGTTAGCATATTTTAATACTGTGATCACAGCTTTCTATTTCTATCAAGGTGCTACTAGGTGTCAGACTCAGTATTCACGTAGTGCGTCACTATTACCTCTACCCCCCCCCAGATCTTTCATGTGTCTTGCTTTCATGAAACTATCACACAGTGATACTGAACAGAAGGAACGAAGGAGAAAACTGAGAAGGAAGGTAGAAGCTATCAGTGTAGAAATACTGCTGGAAAGATAAGTAGACCTGTGATCTTATCATGTATGGTTGGACAATGCTGTGTTCGATACATCTCTAGCCCCTTGGACTGTATTGTTAAGTTAGAAAAGTCATCTAACATACACAAAATGCAATTGATTTAACAACTCACTGTCCTGATCTGTTTTCTGTTAGCTCCTAACAGTAACTCAGTATAAAGAATTGGTTCCACTGTCTCATTTACGGTCTAAATAGAATGTGAAATTCTGTTTTAGTCTTGATTTAAGCCTTAACCTGTAATTAAAAGAACAGTTGTTTTTAAACAAAGATAGAAATACCAATTTGTGTTTTCATAGAAGCTGAGTATAGATATTTCTATGTTGCTGGTATTTTTCTTAACTCTAACCAGTCTGTATTCACTCCTTAGGTTTGCATACAACATGCACGTATATAAAACAAAAATAAGCACAAGTCTGCTCTAAGATACACACGTACTCCCACAGTATGTGATGCCTGTGTGCTACATAGTCACAGGTGACAACTGTGTTTTCTACGTGCAGTAGGCTTTGAGTGCATTTGTTTTCTTAAACAGCCAAGACAAATTTAAGCCTGCAAGGTGAACTTGGTTCACCATTAAATATAAAGCTGTCACACAGTCCACAAATCCTGACTCAAAAACCCACAGCATCACTCAGAAAAAAACAGTAAACTTAGAGAAATTAAAAATCCGTGTTCCTCGCAAAATAAGTGAAAAGACCCAAACAGTCTTTCCAGCTGACACGAATTCAGCACCTTCTAGCTCGTGTCCTACATTCAGGATGCCTTAACATGAAAAGTATGTGCTGCATATAGAAAAAGCCAACGGTGCCCACACATCTACTGGTTAGTGAAGGGTTGGTGGATCTTCGCTCATTTCTCACACTTCCAAAATGAGGCATTTTCTCTTTACCCCAATTCCTGCCCTTTCTAAATGTTAAATTCTCTCCAGAGGACATAAACCCCATGCTCTTCATGCAAAGCAGTGCAGCATTCCTCCAAGGAATCGGGTTTACTGGGAAAAGCAGAACTGTTTATCTAATTTGCTTTTATTCTTTCACTTAGCATCTGCAACTGGCTAGTGCTAGATTTGATACTGAGCTAACTGGGCCTTTGATCTGACCCAGGAGAGCTGTTCCTATGTAGCAATTTAACTAGCTGACATTATTCCGATAAAGCCCCATGACTTAAGTCAACCTGGACTTGGTTATCAAAATGGTATATTACGTTGAACTAGCCTAGGTTCAGTCCTAAAGAACCCAAGCCCATGGATGGTTCCGAGAGACCCATTCTGATGCTTCACTCTTCTGTTTCATTTTCCTATTACAGCAAGTGACAAATAATGAGATTTTCAGAATTAGGGGAAAGGGGGAAAGCAACTGTTAATTCCCAAACTCTCATATTCAGGGAAAGGTCTATTAGCATATACTTTAGAGAGGCGGGGACTAAGGCACAGAAACCTTAAACCAGTCAAGGACAAGCCACCACTGAACAGAGTCACTTGTATGTCCCTCTGCTTTTGTCCCTCTCAGCTGAGCTGAGAACAGAATCAAGGACATGACACCAGCCAAAATAAAGTGAAAGTTTCTACGAGTTCATCAGAACCAGACCAGTCTCCAACCCAACTCCTATGTGCCTGCAGAAACACTTGCACAGGAACAAGTGAGGGAGCAACCACATGAGGCAACAGTGGCTTGTCCAGTTTAAAGCACTTGCAAAACTGTGGAGAGCATAAGGGTTTCTCAGACTTTCCAGTCTGAGAAAAATAGCTACACACTAATGACCAAAGCAACATGCCTTGGTTTAAAACTACATGATATGGAAAACCATCATTTCACTCACAATACAGACCACAGTAGAGATCACTGAAAAGCATGTATCTCTTTGAGCATGAGCATGATGCTGTATGTTAACCTACACAGAAACTTCAGACAGAAAAATTTCAGTATGTATGTATTCATACCAGAACTTACAAGCAAACTCTCAATTCCCCTTCAGTTGTTATTTTAAAGCAGAAGATGAGCCTGCTTAAGAAAAATTAAGGTAGCTCATTTCATCAGAGAGATGAAGTGTTTCTGGAGATAAATGGTCAGATGCACATCTGCAGAATGAAAAGCAAACATCACAGTCTGCAGCATTCTTAGAGAAGGAAAGCAATCTAGTCTGACTTTATGTCCCTTTCTTGTAAGGATTTTTTAAAACATTATTTTTTATTAAACCCTCACAAAACACTTTAAACTATAAGAAAATATAAGTTATCTTCATACTGCCTAAGCACCTGAACAGCTTCCAATGCTGTACAGAAGAAATAGTTCCCAATGGCACCTCCAGGCTTATAGCAGCCAAGTGCAAACACAGTACAAATGCAGTGCTCTTCCTAATGAGTATTTACCAGCAATAACCAACGTGAATTGAATGAATGATGGGGAAAGCTGCGGCTCTAAAATTCACACAGCAGGATTTCAGAACTGCATCTAAAACTTACAGAGATTTAGCTAGGCTGTGTCCTAGTGCACAGTACAGTGTGGCCCCTGCAAACGAAAATGTAGCAAGGAAGGGCAGCACTGGACAATACTTACTAATGTGGACTGAAAAGTAACAAAAGTTTCTCAGTTACACTCTATATGATTTCTGATGTCACGTTCGAGCACCTACTAGGTGTATGTGAAATAATGTCTGAAAATAATTGTCTCACAGTTTATTCTCTTCCTCAGTCCAGGGGGAGGATTGTGCTTGTGGTATGAGACTGCATTGTGGTTTTCATACTTGAGTTTTACACCCACAATGACGAAATGTTTATGCTACTGTACACTTCTGGTGGAGAACCAGTGCCTAAAAAAGGTGCCCTCAGAGTTTGTGGGAGGTCATTTCCCTGCCCCACAGTGGTCCAGGAGGAGCTCTGGTGTCTTACAGAGCCAAGTATATCTGTAAGATACAAACTCCCATTGTGCCTGGCAGTACTCCTCTGAGATTTCCAATCTGAAGCTTGATCACTTTCTAAGATACGTAAAAATCAGTCTTTGAATGAAGATTTTATTACACAGTACACTTTGAGCACTTAAAATTCCCTTTTGCATCTGTAAGAAGTCAGTAGCCACAAAAGGGAACAGGAGCAAGCACAAGGATTACCCAACATAATCATGGCGAGCAGTAACATTTAGTATTGGATGAAGTATCCTAAAAGTCAACAGGAACTGAAGGAAGAATTTATGAAATGTGTATGAAGACCAAACACAAACAGATGTAAAGAATGTTTTTTCTAGATCTTGATTACATGTGATACAACTGACTTACACGCTTTGAGAATTAATAAAATAGCATTTCAGAGCTACTGAGATTCCCACATTTTCACCTGCACAGTATTTTGAGTTTTTCTTTCTTTTCTCATTAACTGTAAATATATTATTAATGTTCAGCTGGAAACTTTGTGAAATGGAAATTCCTTACGTTAGCTGAGTGCAGCCCTGTTTGTAAGCAGATGCAAATACCTAATTTTGTACTAGCATATTTCATGGTTTTTATTGGCCACATAAGTGTGTGTGTCTGGCTTGTCCTAGTCACTCATAGTGTAAGGCTCCAGAGGAAGAATAGGTAAACTCTAGCACCGCTGAATTCCACTGCAGTTTTGTTAGAGCATTCATGGGACCAGGATTCTATTTCACTTATTAAAAGCCAGGGAATAAAGTATTTTTAAAAATACGTACAAAATATTAGGAAAAAAATATACAAAAGTCACTTAAATGCTTTGTTTCTTTTCCAAATTTTCAAGATCATCTTAATTGCTAACATTCCATAATGTGCTTTAAAAATATGCAAAGATGAAATTATTTCAAAACAAAGCACAGAACCTGATTATAGCACTTCAATAAACAACTGCACTATAGGCTGAAAACCAACTGGATTTTCTAAATAAAAATAGCTATCTAGTATTTAGTTACACAGAACTAAAATCCAGAGTGCTATGGTTTATTCTGTAATCTGAACCCCAGAGAAGCCCCTGCTTTTAAAATAAATTAGCATATGTATCAAATTGAGTTTTTGTTAAAATTCCACTGGTCAAAAAAATATTTATCACTCCATCTACATTAGAAACTTCCTTATCGTTAATTATGCTTGGTGACAGAGAAGGGACAAGTAGCAGCATGAGAGATCACTAAATAGCACAAGATCTGCCCTAGGCTATGGGTCTCACCTGGTTACCACAGCTTCTCCTTTCCCAAGGCAGCCTCAGGTAACCTCATCTTAACAGCCAGGGACACAGGGAGCCCCGGGTAGGGAAACAGATGAATCCTTCTGAACAAGTGGCCAAATAAAGAAAACATAAGCCAGTAAGTAAGCATTTTCCAGCATGTACTGTGACTAAAGCAACTGATAAATACAGGTGACCATGTAGTTTTCTAAAGCATGTGTTTTATGGCCAGAGGATGACTCTCCCAATCCACCCCCTCCCGAGATCTATACTCCCAGCTAAATCACCCCGCAGTCCCTGGGCAGATGCAGCTGAAATCAATACTGTCGTTACAACATCCCTCTCCTTTTCCCCTCAAAGCCCCATAATAGCCAAGTTTCAGCCGAGCTCGGTATTGACCGGCTCCCAGCACCGCCGGGCAGGATCAGCCCGGATCGCTATCTGGTGAGAGGGGAGCACGTCCTGACTCTCCCCAGTCACTTAAGCCGGCGTCTCACTGCTTGTCCTTAGAGACCACAGCTCCACTCAGGCAGAGAGCGTCTAGACAGTATTCATGATCCATCTGTCTGGCACAGCCAGGCTGATGACAAACTCTATTAGAGCCGAAACAATTTTTTTTTTTCTGCTCTTCCCTCCTCCCATCTCCCTTTTCCTCCGAGAAGCAGTAATCTGACACTGAAAATTACTATCATTGTTGCAATGCTCAAAATAGCAGTGCCAGACTTTCATTAACATCAACGCTAGACTGCTAAATATTTAAAGAAATGGATAAATTTCACCTGAAGTGGGACAGCCCGGCACACATGAAAGCAGAAGCACAATCAAAATGTAAATCTAAGCGGTTGTTTTTATCTGCACAAATTCGGTGTCACAGTCAGAGGGGGATGCCAAAGGTCTCTTTAAACAAAATATTTTCCTTTGATTGAGCTTTTTGTTTTTAAAACAGAATCATTCTCCAACCCCCTGCAGATCCCTACAAAGCTCAGAGCTGACAGCAGTAGGTGGGGGTGGTGAAAGGGAGAGCTATATATTTGATTTGTTTGGGTTTTCTTACCTTGCAGAGGAAAATGAACTCCTACAGCAAACTCTTCTATGCCAAAACAGCCATGACACATCACCTCCATCAATGCTGACAGCTTGAAATTTGATGTAGACATAATTTGCACATGACAAGAAGGATTTGTTCTCACTTATTTTATTCTTCTCTAAATTCTCAAGCATGTCAATATTTGTGTTTGATATCCCCACGAACACAAACACAGCAAAGACAACTACCTGTACTGTTTTTTGCCAAACAATTAAAAAACCTAAGATCTCCACCACCCCAACCCTTCTCAATAAGACATGACTTGGATGCTGCAGTCAGCAGACAACAGACTACACTTTCCATTTCAAAATCTAATTTACTTTTAGCAGGACAAGGTAGGCTGATCGTTTGTTGTGAAACAAAGGGAAATGCTCAGACAAACGAACTGTGTCCTTCTAGAGGCAGGCACATTGTTTCAGTTCTTTGGAGTCCAAATTCTCCAGGTCACATGGAGTGGCAAGCTGCTGCCAAGGCCAGGTCTGCAATGTTTAAAATCCTACTTTTTGCTTCATTTTTCCTATCATGGCTTTGTGCTGTTAAATACACCCTTGACCTCCAAGTAGTCTTAAAAGAACAGTCATCTCCATTATCTCAATCAATAAGCCTTTACAGCTGATGAAAACAAAAACAAGCAGCCCCACTGAAAGCTGACATGGGTTATGCACAAGGCCACCTGCAGGGAGAGATGCTGTAGCATTGAGGTGTCCTCACCAAGGAGGGGAGGTGTGCTTCAACATGCATCACCAAACCTGCATCCCAGTGCTAAACCAAGCAAGCTGTTACCTTAACATGTTCAGCTTAAATGCCTTAGCATGTATTTTAATCAACTTGCCGGACTGCAGCTTGTGTCATCTAGAATCAGACTCTAACACACCTTGGATTTTCCCAGCTGCCCTCCTATTTCTCTGTGCTATACAGAGTGAACTGCCCACGCAGCAGCACGAGGCAGCCCTACCTATAAGTCAGCAAAGGAAAATTAATATAACCAAAGGGCTGCAGAGATAGACATTTTGTTTTCCTTTGCACACGTGAGACACTTGAGTTCAGTAGCAAGGGCATGTAGTGATAGGACAAGGGGGAATGGCCTGAAAGAGAATAGGTTTAGATTAGGTAGTGGGAAGAAATCTTTTACTGTGAGAGTGGTAAAACACTGGAAAAGGTTGCACAGACAAATTGTGGGTGCCCCAGCCTTAGGAGTGCTCAAGGCCAGGTTGGATGGGGCTTTAAAGCAACCTGTTCCAGTGGAAGCTGTCCCTGCTCACAGCAGGGGGGTTGGAACTAGGTGATCTCCAGGGTCCCTCCNCTTAAATAAACTACAGTAGGACTTTCATATGAAAATGTATTTATTTATTTAGACATTGTTTAGGGGCAGTCTGTGTATAACTCTGAAATGAGTATTTTTTCCATCCCAGAAGGACAGAAGGTTTGAATACAGCGTGAGAAAAGGATTCTTTGAACAAACAGCAGAGAGGAAGGTGTACTATTGTAGTGACAATGTGCTGTAGGTAAAGACAAGGGCAGTCCCAGGGACAAACAGGACACCCTGCTTGGATGTAGAGCAGCATAAACTAGTAAATGGCTCCTTCCAACACTTTCCTTCCCGTTCAACAACTGCACACAAGCAAGAAGATGCAAGAACAGACCAGAAAGCAACACTGACCAGAAAGAAATACCTGGTTTAAGATTTCTCAAGTGATTTTTTTTTTAATACTAATTTTCTTCTTATTGAGCTGTATTACTGTCTTGTTACTAATTAGAGGGCAATGAATGTATGTACTTCTGTACATACAAATGCAGTTGAAAGGCAGCCTGCTCAGCTGGGACATTTCAAGAGCATACACTCTGGTGTACTCTGGTAGGGATCCCCATTAAAATCATTGAGCAAAAGCAAGCACATAATTCTTAATTCAACGTGTCATCCCTCTAAGGCCTGGGGACCTCACTTCAGCAAGTATTCCAGAAACATTTTTTCAAAGCTGGAATAAGCCAACGCAACTAACTGATGTGTCCATAACAATGTTGTTTCCTATTACCAACTGGCACTGATTTCTACCATGTAGTAGTCTGTTTAATGGCCAGAACATGATAAACATAATTTAAATACAGTTTATGGTTGTATTATTTTTCTGCCTGGCTTTGATCTTTTTTTTCTAAAGCCAAGGTTATGGGCAAACATGTGACCTTTTGATTTGGACCAAAGCCTATGTCTTGTCCTCGGACTTGGGAGAGAGTTCCACTCAAAACCAAACAAATTAAAATAAAAAAAAAAATGACATAGTCTAAAAGAATATATAGGTCACTATTATTTCAAAGCCACTGATATCACTGCAGAGGTACCAAAGTAACAAAAGTACAAGATTTAAACAATTTAGAGTATAGCATTTAGGAACATATTCACTTAGAGGTTAGAGGGTAGAAGAGGACAGGTGTATAACCAACACCTGACTTCATCCTCTGTCCTGCTTATAGCCCCATGCATTAATATTAAAAATTACAGATACATGCTGCTCATAATTGCTTTTACTAATAACATCATAACAAAATGGATATTCCTAAGACATAGTCACAACCAGAAGTGAAATAGAATACTGAGGGATGTCAGTATGGGCAGAACTAAACCATTTGGAAAGCAGAAGTAACATAATACGACTTCTACTGTACCTATATCTCAGCAACCTTATTGGAAAATATATCTCCCATCCAGAAAGCTGAATTGTGATTTAAAAATAAATTACTGCAGAACAGACAAAAGCAAAAGCAAAGTTTGATTTCAGTGTACATCACTGAGGGCAAAGCATCAAGAAAGCAATTCTAGTGATAAACTCTGGCACTGTGTGCGCAATATTTATGCACCAAAAAATAGCAACTAAAGCTATTTTAAATATATACCTACAAAGGTAACCTAACAAATGATGCTGATCTCAGCACCAATAAAACTAATAGAAAGGATGAATAGAAAGATTATAATTTTCTTGACAGTCTTATTAGCATATAAAGACTCTTAGACAGAGCATAGAATATTTTGTAGAACCTTGGAAAACAAATATTTAATTACACTTTCTCAGAAGCCCCATATGATCCATATGATTATAACCTCAATGACCGTAGCACGAAATCCCTTTGAATAAATACAGATTTCCATGTTTAGAATCCTAGGGAAAGTGTGTCACACATCCCTGCTAGTTCAGAGAAAAATAGTATTTATTTCCTCTGTCTCATACTCCCTTGATATCATACTGCAGACCAAATTTCCAAAAAGACTGATTTCTGAGGTAAACAGACATATTTGACATACATACATACATGGATGCACACAAGGAGCCAGCCAATACTCACAGCTAAAGATGCCTGGAGGTGGATGCTCTGTTACAAGCAGGCAGTTCTCTTCATCACTGTTATCCCCACAGTCATTCTGTTGGTTACAAATCAGTGAACCAAGATACAAGCATTTACCACTGGCGCAGGTGAATTTGCACTCTGAAAGGCAAAAAAGAAACCAAAACAAAAATTTGTGAGAAAATTTATGCCTACCCTTCTTCAGTGCTAAAATGACAAGATTTTTCAAGCAGATACTGTAATGGTGGATGGCTCTTTAGCATTTTAACACCAAAAAAACCAATATTGTCCTCATAGCATTGCATGTATAAATATATTTGTGACACATTCCTGATCACTAGAATCAAACCACTAGCAAACCAGATTTGCCACTTGGGAAAATTCTTTAAATCTTTTTGAATAATAAGCAATATTTTTTGCAGTTTATGTTGATTATAGTTCACTTTGGACGAAGATCGCATTCTCATACATGTTTGCGTGGCACCTTGCATATTTGGGGCAAGACAGCACTATTAATAAAAATAATAATTGTCCCACATTAAAAAAAGTCTTTCATCAGCTGTAAGGTAACAGTATAGTTTGAAACCAGGAACAATCCTGTCCAGACACAATTATTCCTTAACTACCTTCCCAAAGCCAATTTGCCAGTCTCCCACCTAATTACAATCGAGCACTTGGTGTCTGCACATCGAAATCCCACATGCTAGTGTTCTTTAAAAGTTAGTATAGTTCAGACGCCTATAAGGTGTCTGAACGCTAAATGCAGGCATGCTGTAGTTTTTACATTTTGTTTTTACCAAAAAAGTAGAGAACAGTTTCCCGTAAATATGATTCTGTCATGAGAACAATGCCTATGAGAAGAAGCATACTTTATAGCAAGTACTGGAGATGTAATTATGAAATGTTCACAAAAATATACACACAATTATAAAAAGCTTTCTCACTAGACTTGTTATAAAGTTAAATACACTACACATATAGAACAGAGAACACATTATATCTAGACAAATTAAAATTTAATGATTACACTACCAGCATGTTGACAAATTCTGGTGATTGTCATTCCCAGGCAGAGGCAAAGCAGACAGAATTAGAAACACTCACAAGTAGTTTATTAAAGGAGTGCCATTCCCTGAACCCTGGGCTTCCCTAAGGCTGCAGTACGGGTTGGCTGATTCTTCTTCTGAGAGATGATTTCTGGTCCTTCCCAGCAAAGAGATAGAATTTGTTCGTCTTCAACAGGATCAGTAAGAAAGACTTTGCTTTAATCTTAACTTACTCTGAACTGAGACAATAGGACCTCCAATTCTAAAAAGTCCCTAAATCAGTTACCGAGGTGTGACTCTTACTCACATGTGTCTGTTGTGTAATGCAAGCGTGGTAATAGCAAAGGAGAGGAAAAAGAAATTGAGAAAGGGAGCAAATTAATTTTCATTTTTCATTTGCTTTATAGATAAAGCAATTTGCAGACTTCACTCCAAACACTTTTCAAGAGTATTAATGGTATTTTGGTACACGTACCAGCAAGAACCTGTTGCAACAAAAATGTATGCATCAGTATGTGTAATATATAAAATGTTACTTAGGAATATAGACAGAAAGCATGAAATGCAAGGAAAACAAGCATTTCCTGTGGGGGCAAAAAATCCCTGATCTATTTCACTTGGTGAAAGTGCACTTATAAAATTAGCATTTACCTAAATGAGGTCCTAAAATTTAAGGTTTTCAGTCCAACCCTGCAGTCCCTGATCTATTAAAATTGTAGAATAAAATACTGTAGAAACAAATTATTTTCTTTTGT
Source organism: Platysteira castanea (assembly GCA_013397175.1). Lineage (NCBI taxonomy): Eukaryota > Metazoa > Chordata > Aves > Passeriformes > Platysteira > Platysteira castanea. Next base: position 721,454 of record VYXC01007341.1, on the reverse strand, counting down.
TTGTTACCTTGTCTTTCTCTGCTACAACAAAGAACTGAAGAGGCATTGAAGGGCTTAGAATTTTTTTGAGTATAGACTATTTTAAAAATCGCAGCCAAATGCAGTAAGCCTTTGAAACCCATGGAACTGAAAAGGTCATTAACAATTACTTTTGGAAAGGAGGCTTAATATTAGCAATCTAAAAATTACAATGCTTTAGGACTCATTTCTGCAATTTCATTAAGAAACTAGAACAAGAAATGAACAAAGCCGTCTTGGAGGGTTAGAAAAGTCGCCTTGACAGGATTAAAACTTTCCAGGTATCTTAAATGAAGAATATAACACAGGGTTAAATCAGAGTGGTAAAGAACATAATGTTTCTATTGGAAAGATTCAATCACCATACTGTTTCCAGTTAGAATATGTGGCATGCTACACTGGCTAGCCATTTACTGCTTTCCTTTGTGTTGAGTCCTAATGTAATGCTTTCCATGCTTCCCCCATGGCTGATATAAAATGCTCAAGCAAGATGTCAAGTCAAAAGCAGTTAAAGCTAAGAACTCTGGGTGTCTGTTTGCCACCAGATTATACGGTCTTCAACTAAAAGACTAGACAAAGCATTACACTTTTCGTAGCTGTATTAAAGTCTTAAAGTTCTGGGGTTTAACTAACATTATCATAAGAGGACTAACCAGAAGAAAGAATTTGTGATTTAAGGGGCGGGGGGGGGAGTGTCATAGATAACAGACCACACTGAAATTTGGAATCAAAAAGCAGACTCAATCAACTTTTTTTGTAAAATATTATGGCTACTTCCTCATTCCTTCCCACATGTGAAAATTGCCATTGTGAAGGTGCATTTAAAAAAAAAAGTCATCAGGCCTCTTGTCCCCTTTTTGATGTGCCCTCATTAAGTGGAAGGTTGCTCAAAATACCACAGGAATTCTGTGTTGATTTGAAAATGGGACATGTTGTCAAAAATCATGTTGCCTTCTGATCTCCCACCAAATCTCTTTGCCAAGGAAGCAGTCATCCTCTGCTGGGCCTGGCTGGGATGGAGTCAACTTTCTTCACAACACACTCTATGGTGGCTATTTGGATTTGTGACCCAAACAGCCAGTGTTGGGCAGTGTTGTAGGACTGTGTTGATGTCACATCAATGTTTTGGTTAATGCTAAGCAGTGCCTGCATAACACTGAGGCTTCCTCTTTTTCTGACACATGTATGTGCAAAAGTAATATCTAAATCTAACAAAATGTAATACCTAATGGAGGACACAAAATTGCAAAACTTAGTCCATATAATCACATTTTGTTGAAGTCTGAAGGAAAGTTTTCCAAGGAAAAATGGACTGTAGGAACAGAATAAATTAAACAGATTATTCAATGAAAATAAAGATACTTCTAAATATAGAATATACTTAGGATCAGGTATTTGCAACTTGTGAACAAAAATTCTGTACTTTAATTAGTTTGCTTAGTGAATGCATTTAAACAGCGTGTGCTTTTACTAAAACTAGAAAAGAATCCTTCCTTGTAAAGCAAGATGGATCAAAGTCAGGTTGATGGAGGTAGCAGAAAGCAAATATTAGAGTATTGTCAAGCTGAAATAAACCTGCAGAGGTCTGTACCAAAATACAAGGAGTGACCTCAAAACACACCAACCAGGGAATCCAGACCAGCCCAGACTAGACCAATACGCCTAATGACACACCAGAGAGCCCTTTTCAGTACAAAGTCTTGTACTTGGCCTGTCTGGACAAGACAGGGGGAAAAGATCCTGTTCTGAAAACAAGCCAGCATGATCCTTCTTTCATGAATAATGTTTCAAAGCTAGACAGTTTCCCTTTTCATTTTCAAGTGGCAATTAGCGAAACATCAGTCAGTTGGTCAGCAAGGCTCTGACTAAACCTGAAGCAAGATGACAGCTACTGGAAGTTGAAAAATATCAAACCTTCTTATAATTATGTTTTACTATGTTCATAATTACGTCTGAAGCATAATTTAAAAAACTATCTTTATGATACAGTGGCTCTTCAACATAAAATTTTAATAAACATACTTCCAGGTAAAACTTGACTATCTTGAAAAAAAGGAATACTAAGAATAATGTTAGGAAGATCTCCTATTTTTAGAAACTGAATGCAAGCAGTACAAATAAGTATATTGCACACATGTTCAAGGTAGATGCTTGTATGCATAAAACCCTCTACAATTACCAATTAATAGGCATTTCAAATAGTTTCAAATACTTAATTCAAGGTTATGTTTCTGTTGCTACAGCAAAAGATAAATTTGCCTCACGATACAAAAAACCTACCCTGATCAGATTTCTTACTGTTAAATGCAAGATCTGATGTATTGGGTAAGCTTATTTTATACTTTCTGTGCCTAGCCAACAAGATAATTTTATCCTTGCATTCAACTTAATTCTTTTAGACTTCATTTACACTTGATTTCATCCATATGAACAGCATTCCCATTGTTTTGTCATCCCACTTACCGTAGGGCATTTTTAATTATAGCTAAGTGCTGTTTGTTTTTCTAATGTAAGCCCAACCACGGGCCAAGAAAAAAAAGCAACGAAGTGTCATATTTAAAAAATATGGTGGTTTAGGCCACTGTTATGATGCATGTCACAACTCCTTATTTAACGGGTCTGAGATGATTATCTGACCCAGGGGCAGAATTCTCTTCCATCCATTCGAATAAAAAATAAAAACCCATATATGCAGCCAGTGATTTCAAACTGTTGTGACTTAACTGTAGTAACGCGGTTCAAACACACAAAATGAAATCCTAAGTGATACCTGGGACTTAACCAGAGTGGAAGGGCACTCTCCCAAAATCCACCAGACTGGCAGCTCCCCGGGCAGCTCAGCCAGCAGAGGGTGATCAAATACCCTACTGAAGTCACGTAAGTGGAAGGTAAGAATCTCTTTCCCTCTGGGTGGGTGGATCTAGATCTCCAGAATAAAGGCCTAATTTCTAATTTCTTACATAAAGACGCCATTTTAAGTACGTCATCATACTTCTTCATACTCCTGCTCATATTGCAGCACATAAGAGCCTGAGAGAAAATATGTTTAAAGGGCATCATCACCCGTTACAAGGATAATAAGGGGCAGAAGCAGTAAATTGGGGAGGGTGGGAGGAACCACACTTGACTAGAGATTAAAGAAATATAAACCACAAATACCAGAGTCAGTACAATAAAACCCTGTTCAGCCTCTCATAAACATCTGTCTGTGTATTATTTTTAATATTGTAGATTGTAGCTTTATAATGGGAAGTAAATCATAAATAGGAGACATGCACACAAGGAGCATGTTTATTTGGGAAAAAGCTTGGTTAATAAGGAAGATGGCAGGCTGCCATGCGATCTAATAAACCTCCATTGGTGCAGGGAAGGGAGGGATAAATAGGTCTCTACAAAACAAAAAAGCACTTCACGAAAAGAATGCCAAGCAGAATACCAACAAAAATGAAAGCGGATCAGCTTATGCAGGGTAAGAAGCAGAGCTGTAAGCCACAGTCAGAGGCCTGCCCTCAGTGCCCACGGCCTCACGCAGGACCAAGAAGCAAGGCTGCTCTCAGAGCCACGCAACGTGGAGACAGAGACCTTCTCTGCCCAGGGGAGATTACAGCCTTAAAACCAGGCCGATTGAAAGAAGATTGTTACTGATTCGCGACCAGTCTCATTTGCTCTTACAGTGCCCCATGCTCGCTTGCTTATCCAGCAATTATCTTTTCATCTACTTCTTAAGGCAAAGCCTGGAGCTATGCCCTTTAACAAGTTACTATTTATGTCAGTAGCTAAAGGAAGCAAACGCAATATTCTTGCACACAGGTAGCAAAATCTGCTGCTCGGTTCACCAGTTCGGGGCATTAGGACATTTCACCAAGCTTACCTTAATTAACAGCCTGAATGAAATTACCCCAGACATCATGGGGGCAGCCGAAAGAGCTCCTTTATTTTGAGATTGGTCAGTGAAGTTAGTTTTTGCCTGTGATCTTTCTTCACCATACGTATTTCTCTGGTGTGAAAACAAAGGGAAAAATCTCTTCCTGAGGGCCACTGGGGCATTAAGAAAAGAGTTTTCATCAACACTGGGAACTAAATTCAGGAGATTCGCTGTCACTGAGCCACCATCCTGCCCACACAGCAAGTCTCCTCAGCTTCACACTGGGGACCAGCAGCAACCCTGAGCATGTCTCCTCAGGTATGAGACAACAGTTCTGATCACAGCACTCACCACTGATGGACAAGCCTCTCCAAGGTGATCTCAGAGACTATCAGGCTCACCCAAATTGCCAGTTTTGCCAGCATAGAGAAAGGCCAATAAAGGAAGCCTCTTCTATTGCCACCTTCATAAATGATTTGTTCTATTTATCACTTACCTTCCCATAAAACAGCAAGTCAGTATAAGTACAGGTTTCCATTTTATGCCCTTCTCCCCACTTGCTTTTCCTGGCCTGGCAATGTTCTGCCTGCTTATGCCCACAGAGAACTGGAATGCCAGGACTTCTCAGCAAAAGTCAAGAACTGTGCCTCCTTCTCCTCGTTCACGTGAAGATCCTTTACACCCCCACTAAAGCACCCTGACACCCTCTCCAGCCACAAAGCTTCTGCAGAAACATCCTTCAGCAGCGTGTGCCTGGCGCTCCCCGGCACAGGGACTTGTGTCAGTGCCAACAACTCAACCGAGGCACAGTCTTGACTCTGCCCCGTGAGGCACTTGGTTCAGAGCCCACAGAGAGGACACAGCACCACGGCAGACACTCACTCCATCTTATGGGAAGAAACGTCCTGTGAGGAGGGATGGGTTTCCAGGAGCCATGGGAAGGCCTCATGTCTGCCCTGACAGACCCAACAGGAGCCTCTGGTGGCTGTACCATATGTACTAGCTAGTACATAGCTCTGGTGGCTAGTACTATATGTACTAGCAAAGTTTTCCACCACAGAGATGGGGAAGGGGGAAAGGAGCACTGGTAACTCAACTAATGACACTCTCATTTTCAGTTGAGAAATTTCATAAGGAGATGATTAAAGATACATTAAGCATGTACCTTATAATTTTTGTCAAGTAAAATGTCATTATCATGGGCAAGTGCAGGTAAGAAGGGTATGTGCAAATGAGATTTTCTTAACATCTCATTCTCCTTAATCATAATTCAAAGAATTCTTGAATTATGGTAAATATTTTAAAATTATCTTAGTTGGTGTTCATCTTAAGAAATCTTTAATAATCATAAGCAGTGCCACTTACCACATTTGTAGAGTACTGCATATGTAGAGGAATATAAAATAAAAAAATCACATTGCTGTACCAGCTTCTTGTTTTTCTTTGGAATATTGTTTGCTTAACAAACAGCTCAAGACAAGACCATTTTAGCAGGCAACTTCATAACCTTTGAATCCAGAGAAATACAGACTAAACCATGTCCCTTCACAGATGCCTTGCTAAGTTTTGACTGCAGTCCTAAAAACAGGCCCAGATGAGGACACAACAGTTGTTGCAACACCCAAGGATTACCTGGGGTTGGGGAATATGGGTTGATTGGTGGGGAAAAGTACTGTCTTCATGTTTTCTCATGTTAAATTAGGTCAGATTAAGACTATGACCCCTGTAGGGCAGGAACTGTTCTAAGTTAGCTCTCCTAGGAGGTACTGAAGTACAGAACAAATATCATTCTCATCTGATATGGTGTAATGGTACTGAAGCAAGGAAGGGTCTGAGAACAGACCCGAGAATTGAACTTTTCATAAAAGCAATGCATAATGCAAGTAAGAGTATACTGTGTTTCAGGTGGCTGTTCAGATGTCAACCTAATACATGACAGTATTTTTTCATACATCTTCCTGAGCACAATATGCAAAAAATATAAAAGAAATTAATGTATTTACTATGTGTCAGGATGCAGGATACTTATGGAGCTTCCACTGCAACATGAGTTCCAGATTTCAGTGGACAACAGTGTTCTTGTTTCATTTCTCAATGGCATTTGAGTTGTGCAATGCACACTAATGTGAGTAATGAGAAGTCTGTTATCATCTGGATCATGTTCTCTGATCAACACCTGCAAAGATTTGCATGTCCCTGCAGTAAATACCTTGTCACTGTTAGATTTTGTACTTTAAAAGTGATTTCACCTAAAGTCCAATTATCTAAGAAGTGTCTAACTCAGTTCACTGTGCCTCAGCGTTCACATAAAAATATTAATAAATAATACCTAGATTACAGGAAAACAGATTGCTCTCAGTGGTTTGCACCATACAGCATATACAAAGTTTTTTACAAACTAGTACTGTCTTGTATCAATTGTTACTAAACTCTTCCCTCCTTATTCATCTCTATCTAAAAAATGAGTCATACACTCTGTTCACCTTAGTATATTCCCCAGAAGGCTGCGTTTTTTTCGCTAAGCCTTTTAAACACAATAAACAAAATAATTATTTTCTACCTTTCTTCAGTTCTTCCTTTCTACCAGTTTCCACGAACACTTCCTCTCAGGTATGTATTGCACTGCAAATGTATACAAACTCCCACATATATGCATTTCCATATAGTGGAGCTGGTAGTCATTTGGTTCGCCTAATATTTTCCACTACAAATACCTTGGAGAATCCCTCCCATATTTGCTGCATGCAGCAGGTCTGTGATACTGAGCTGGAAGAACACCCCCAGCCTACAGAAGTGCCTCTTCTATGTCGGAACAAATTTTCTTCTGCTTTTATGGAAATAAAAACAGTTTTTAAAAAAAAGAGCAGTTTTCTTCCCATTGTCTGCATCAGGGGAGTCTCTGGCAGCACTCCCAAATAACGAAAAGGCACAGACACTGTGAGGCTCTAGCAATACCACTGGCAGAGCAGCAGCCCAAGCCATACTGGGACAGCAGGGGAAGAGGCAGATTAACTGCGGGGGGGAAGGAGGTGAGCTCTGCTCCCCCCTCACTTTCACACAAGATTTCCACTTCACTTCCAGGTACTGCTAAGTACGGCCATTACTACGACCACCAGGTGCTCCTCTTCTGTCCGAAAGTGCTCCCAACATCAAGTGCATGAGACAGACAGACACAAAGAAGAAATGTGAACACAGAGCCGGTGTTTTATGCATTGAGAATGCCTCATTTAGCAAACTGAGCAGCACAGTTTCAATAAAGATTATTTCAAAGTACAATGATGCGATTTTGTTTAAGCATCGGCAACATATTTGACCATGTAGCAAGTATTTAACCAAGATTATTTAACTATTGCCATGGCCAAAGTGCTTACAGAGCAGACTGTTCAGAAAACACTGATACAAGCACCCCAAAGAAATCTCTACCAGTTGGATCTTTCTGTTGTTGCAACAGTATCATTTAAAAATGGACAGTGTGTTTAGGACAGTGCATTTCAGGCTGTGAATGTGGACATACTATTAACATGATGCTGGACGGAGCTGAGACTATCCTTGCACCATGCATTATCTTGGGAACCAAAGCAAATTACTTCCCTTTCCCAATCCACACTGCACTTTGCAGATAGACTGCGTGTTTAAGGGAAAAAGTACCTAATAAGTAGGCACAAGCCTAACACAATGCAAAACTTGCATATAAACAGAGCCTCTAGTTCACAAGCTCAGGCCATGACTACGTTGCATGTGAGAACCAACAAAAACAAAAACAAGCTGGAGCACCGTGTGCCCAAAAGCAAGTGCTTTTGGCTGGCACTGCTGTCCAGGGACAGCTGGCTGGGGCATGGCACAGCCTTCCTCTGACATCAGCTGTGGTTCACATCCATGTGCAGCCGCTTCTCTGGAAAGAGACAGAGAAACTAAGGAGGTTTTTAACACGTCTGCTTGAATCAGGGGGACCACCTGACCCAAGCTAAGTGTTGGCATGGTGGGGAGGAGAAGACTAGAGTGGGGCACCAAGGGAGGACTGATGGTGCCTGGGTGTCCAGGTGTGACAGTAAGGGCTTTTCTTCACAGGTCACATCTACATATCTGGCTTGGGTGAAGCCACACAGCCTGGCACCCTCCTGGCAGAGCTGGCTTTGAGAAGTTAAGCATGCTTGTCCCTTCCTGAACACAGTTTTGCAAAAGGAGATCAGTCTAGTGGCCACCTGGTGTGCACTGTACCAACACACCTGAGCAGTGCCCACCTGCCAGGCACACATCCAGGTGACCTGGGCTTGAGGTACCACTGCTGGTTGAAGCTGCTTTTCTGACAAAATCTGCTTCGCGATTGAGATCCAAGTAGCGCTTGATCTACAAGCCACACCCCAAAACCCTGACACATTACCTCATGCCTACGGCTGTTCTGAACATGATTGCTGTCTGTGGTTTATCTTAATACACTGGAATGGAAACGACTGTGGTTGACATACAGATCAGTCATGCCATCCTTGAGACAGCAAAGTCTCTCAGAGAGGCAGTGTAGGCAGCCAATAGCAATAACCATTTCAGACTTCTAATTTAAACCTGCCACTGTATATCTGTCAGAAGCCCCACAGAATTTCTTGGGTGGGGACAAGAGAGGGGACTAGGATAAATCTCCAGTTACAGCTCAAGATATCAGTGTATCAGTGTATGACAAGTTAAAGCACGTTAAAAATTGTACAAATGATGCGCTGAACACCGAGAACCTCCCAAAATCCTACCAGCCATGAAAGAGAATAAACAGCCAGAGCAATGGAAACTCAAGACCAACTAATTGTGTTTTAGGCAAGGTAGGGTGTAATATTGTACCAGTTCACTATTAATAATCTGTTCAAAGATGGTGATAATTTTCTGTGTTTTTATAAGTCAAGATAATTGAACTGAGGTCAGTTTTGTAGCACCGGTCCCTCCTCAGAATACTTCAAATAGGAAGCTCATAGTAAAGCAAAAATCCAGTTAATACACCACACTGCTCATTTTCAAGCAAAAACAAAGGAACAAAGTATTTGTGAGAGCTTCCTAATAGCCCTCTAATTTAGGGTCCTTATGCTTAAAAATTATTGAGACAGTAAGAAACACCACCTAAATGGATTGATTTTCCTTGTCACTAGGATGTTATTTCTTTAAAACACAATGTCTTACTATTGAATGTTACACTAACATACAGAAAATACTTCTCCAGAGAAGAGACCAGCCTAAAATCCAGGATGCAGATTAAGAATATTTTATAATTTGCAGGCACTGTGTTCAGATAGATGAATATAAAAAGAATGATCCTCAAGAAAGAAAACAGAAGTCCAACAGCTACCCGTACTAGGAAAAGAGCAACCTAGCACACAAATATTTGGAAATCAAATTCAAAGGTGGGTGAAATTCTACAGCAGTGTAATACAGGACTTCCTGAGTTTTTCTTAGTCCAGTTCTCAGCTGCTTACTGAAACATAACAAAGGCTACAATGAAATGAGCGCTGTGAACATATTAGTACATTCTAATGTTTGCACGTCTAATCTGTTGTTTGCAAGGTCTGAGCTGAGATGTGGCTTCCAGTGTGCAAACATCGTCTGTCCTATGCAATATTAAACAAAAAGCATTCACCTAAAGTACTTCAGCAACATCTTAAACAAACCCTTTGTACTTTGTATTACAGTGGATTAGGAACAAACTACCTAGAGAAGTTGTAATTAACAACAGTGGGAAAATAATAACTGAAATACATCTTTTTATACTTCATGCAGTAACTGTCTTTGAGTTGACAGTAAATTATTTAAATGTGCTCTACTACCTAAGAGACAGAAGCAGTGAGGGCAGGACAACACATCCTGATAGAAAGTCATTTGAAAGGGTAGGAAGTCCCCTTCCTAATGGATCAAGGTTATAAAAAATGTAAGAAAAATTTCCTTAAATGACCTATTTGTAAGGGGATTTTGTGAAGTTTATCTATTTTAAATAGCAAACGCACACTTTAATACTTATTGGTATATGGTATGCAGTCATCAAAGCCTTCAAAATGGGATTAACCATTTAAAAAAGATGAACATATTTGTAACAGATACGCATGTATAACAGTAATAACTGACACTCTTCAGAACATATTGCAGTTGTTAAACTCATAGCTGCAGTGGTAGCACATTTGAGAGAAGGATATGATTTAGGTTTAAACATGCTTTCTAGAGTTCCAAATATGACCTCACACACTCAGTTTTACTTTTGTCAAAGCTGAAAATACAGAATGAAAAAATCTTACTCTTCAAGCACATACTAAGCAGACCATTAATTAAAGAAAAATTAGATTCTCTTGTGACTAAAACATCAACATTCACGTGATGTCACACGGCACAGTACCTGATTACTCTTCTTGAAAGGCGAAATTCTGGCAGAGCTGCTGTTAGCTGAGATGGATGCCATTTGCTTTGAGGAACACTGTTCCTCAGTGTTATTCCTCAGGATGCTATTTTTGATTTCCATGGCAATTTCTTGGGAATACAGCTGTAGGGTGCTGTTCTTTGAAAAGCTTAAATAACTAAGTTAGGGCAAACATCCTAAATGCCAGGTGTTTGAGAGACACTCACAAAGGAATAGCTGAAGAAAAGAATTCACTCTACTTCAGATTTCCAAATAGAACATTAGGGTCCTTCAGAGAATCACCAGCCTACAGCATTTTAGAAGTGTAATTCCATCAGATGAAAATTGGGTAAAAATTAATTCTATTTGATGACATCAGTGATGGAAGGAATTCACATACTTAGCCTGTCTACAAAGCTAGCATTAAAACTGTAAGCATCAAAGAAATGGGCAGTGGATATGGAAGGCTAGGCATCCTTCTAATAATATGCTCATATTTATTAGATCTGTCTCATTTTGACATTTTGGGGGCTAATCCCATGTATTTTAATGATAACTCGCTTCACTGAATTCAACCCCAAAACATGCATTTTAAATAACTTGCTCACTATTTTCTTTGACACTAAAGGTGACCTATATATATTAAGATTGTGGAAAGATACTGTGAATAGAGAGAGAGAGAGATAGGAACATGGAAAAGAAGGACTAAAAAAAAAGAGAGGAATGTTTTGCCCCTTCTTATTTTTTTAGAACATTAATTATTTCATTCTCTCATATTACAAGTACCTAAAGATGAGAGAGGACTACTCCTTAAATCACTTTAAAAACTCTCTAAATAATATCTTCAACCTTAATGGGGCTTCACATATTTATTTCACTTAAAGCTTATTTATATCACATGCCTAGCAATCAGCAGCCTACATCTTGTCTTTTGCATAAAGATTTCTCCAAGTGTCTTCTAAATATTTTTTCTCTCTCAAGCCACATATCAACAGCAAAACAAGGAAAGAATAACCTGATTTTAAAAATAATCTTACCAGTGTTCTGTTCTTATAAAATAATTTCTTTTTTTTTACAACATACAGGCAAGTACCTTGCAAAGAAATAAAATCAAGGAACAAAAAAATCCAATTTTTCCATATTCTTTCCTTATAAAGTTCACCTTTGATTCATGTACCATTACATAAACAGACATCTACTTTCACATGAATATATCTAACAGCAAACTCAAAGCATAGGCACTGTAGGCCAAGGTTTGAAACAAAATCTGGCCAAAGATGTACTGACCCAGGGATTCCTTCACAAAGTACTCAGCCTGTGAATCATTTCATGCTTCTTAAACACAAGGACAATGTAGAGTTCAAAATCTCAATGCAGAAATATCATTAAAAAAGCATTGGCTTGTTTTATACGGAGATTTCCAGGAGTCAGTAGGAAACACATTTTTTATTTTAAACGCAGTATCATCTGATTTTGAATCCATGTATCAACAATATATTATATAACATATGATGTGACAAAGCAATGCAGGTTGCAAAAGCACATTCCAAAAACACATGGAATAGTCCTGCCAGACTGTACTACAATTTTCCAGCTTCCGTTTTAATACTTGATGTCTGCATACAAAACCAGCAGGCCAAACAAGAAGACTGGCCTGAATTATTTTCATATAATATTCAGGAGAAAAGAGATTTGCTGGCTGCTGTACAAGGGAGCTGCCTGCAGTACTGCACTATTACATTTGCAAAGTGTGCAAGACTCAAGTCCTGTAAAGAACACAACATGGAGCAGCAGAAAAGGAATGCATAATGTTGTGTACCAGAAGATCCAGGGGGAAAAACTATTATGCTGCCTAAAGTAATAGTTCTAGAAATTTGTCTTTCAGGAAAGGCACAGAAGGTTTTGTAAGATCTTGAAACAAAAGCATTACAATTCTTTTCTTAGCTGCAGTTTTCCCACTGTCTATATGATGCTGGGCATGCTATTTGGATCTTCCCAGCATACCTAGAGTAATAATAACAATAACAATAACGATGGTTATGGTGATGATGCCACTACTGCTGCTGTGATATGATGTTGACACGTAAACCTCGTGATGACTGTAAGAAGGAAGGTATTGAGGCAAACTGAGCAACATTACCATGTGTCCCAGTATAAAGGAGAATCTTTATTGATCAATAATTTTAATAATTTGCTAGTTCCATTCCTTTTTTAAAATCTCATCAACTGTTAATTCATGTCTGTTACATGCACAGATTTTCTTAGTGGGAACTGTGTTTCAGTTGGGCCACCCAGACAGCTATCAGACGAGATAAAATACTCCTGCTCACTTCCATTTAATCCAAACATTTATCTCTAAAGAAAAAGTAAACCAAAACAGTTTTATGTCTCATCTTGCATGACAAGCCCCTTTTTATTGTTCAGACATGGTTTCAAGCGTCTCTTTCCAGCCATCTACAGAGAACAATTACATCAGTACATAACTAGCACTGCTGCGGTGGTCAGTGGAGCTTTGCCTTGTTTATCTTTCATTTCCTGAGGCAGGTACAGCACTTGAAGAAGAAACCCTGAGCAATATTCTCTTAGAGGACTAATCCATATTCTTGCTTCCCAGGATCTAATCTCTGTTCTCAGTGAAGACAGTAATAAAGAGGATCTTCACTACAAGACTGCAAAGATCAGGATTTCAATGAGGAAGAATTATTATAAATTCTTGCACCGATATACAACGATGTCTTTGTCCCCGATGACACCTCCCCTAAATATTTCAAATTAAAGTAGTCAGAAATATGAAAATGCTTTATCTCTGTATGAAGGAAAAGAATACTAGCAGGGTATATGAGGCACCCTGAGGATGGAAAGCTGCCATGAGCTCTGTCTAAAATACTGTGCGTCACAGTCCATGTCAATTGTCCATGACCCTGTCACCTCTCCACCCTGGAGGCCTGAAATTGGGCCTGTCTGAGACAGCCGTCATTTCATGATGGCTCTGGGACAGTTCAGAACAAAAAAAATTATTGCAATGTTAAATTACTAATTTATGAGAAAAGCGTGAAGGTTTGAAAGAACTGCTCAGAGATTACTGCTGAACCTGAGAAAGGTTTTGAAGAGGAATAAAAATAAAAGCACAATTAGTGGACAGCTGAGTCTAGCTACACATTGCCTTTGGTTTATTATTCAATTCCCCACTATGTTAGGGAAGGATAATTTTAAGAACTACACATGAACAGAGACCAGTAACTTTTGCTCTAACTGCTACTAAAACCTGAACAGCCATTTTACTTTATTGCCAGTTCAGCCACTAGTACCAATGGGTCAAGGGCTCAAGTTCCCTTTGACACTGTGTCTTCAGTCGCAAACTCAGTCATGATAATACGTCTCTCAAGAGCCCAGTTTCAATGGGACCACAATAGGATCACAACAGGAATTTCAACAGGATACAGGACTACACCTCAAAATAGGGACCATGCTTTCCTGTGACTGCATGCAGCCCTACACCCTACTGATGCTCCCCAACTCCAGGGAACAAGCACTGCCCAATGCTGATGGAATGGAGTCTCCCCTGCAGTGGCAGTCGCAATTGTGAAGATGCACTTGCAGCACATGACAGATCCAGGTGCTTCTCCCAGTTCTCCTATTCCAGAAAAATGAACAGGATAATTAAGCATGTTTGGATTTACTGAGCTGGCAGATTTAGTACTGAAGGAGAACACCTTGTGCAGTAAGCAAAGTCCTGATGCATGCTACATTACCTGCAGGGCAAAAGGAGACAGCCTTATTTGCATGTCAGCTTCCCCTCCATCTTGCATCCAGTGATTTCCCTACTTTCTCCTACCATGCAGAAAACATCCTTATAATACACAAGCTTTCAGTCTGAACTAATATTGGTAAGGTCACAGTTTTGCTGGCAATGCCAGTTAGCTTCTGAAAGTGAGCTTCATGTATGTGTTTTTCCTTCCTTCTTACCACAGACAGCCAACAGACGTTCCAGAATTAAAACTAATTCAATCTTTAAAATATTCACAACTGTTTTTTTAATTAATCACTTGGACACACAAATTAGTGCCAAACATAATGAAAAGAGGAAAATCAGAAGATTTTGTGAGCTGTGGAATTGCCACAGTTGGTTTTTTGCCATGATAGAAATAATGCATATTATATACAAATGTCATAAGAGAAACTGCCTCCGCTGCACTCAGTGTGAAAAGCAAACATTTTAAAAATCGATTAAAAGTCTATCATTGATATTAGCATATTATTTGACAATGTCATAAATTATTAGTTTCTTAGAAGTCCTCACTCTATCTGCACTTAGCACCTTAGCTGTATCTTCCTTATAATTGATATTTCTAGATTTTTCATAGGTATCTCCTTGCTTCCTCCTGAAATTTACCATATGCTTGCTGTAAATCTCTAGTTTCAGAAAATTTTCCAAGGTTTCAGGCTACTGCTTCAATAATAAAAGAAAAAAGATACTACAGAAACAACAAAAAAAAGCGCTATTCTAGCATTAAAGCTTCCTTTCTTAGAAAAATTTATAGTTTTATGGGGCAGTAGTGAGAAAATTTTAAATGCCAAATATGCTTAAGTAGTTGCAGAAAGCTGTGACCAACAAAACCCTCTTACAATATGGCTCGTGCAAGTTCTTCATGTACTCTTTATAAAAAAATAAAATTAAATTAAAGGGTAACACATGACATCAAAGCACAAAATCTAGGATTTCAAGAACCACATCCCATTTATGCTCCTACTGGTGCTAAGTTTTCATCACTTTACACACATTTGAATCATAAATACTTGCATACCTTGCTGCTGCACAAGGAAAAGTGTTAGGTGGCATAAGCAGAGCCCCTTTAGACAGTCTGATGGCAATAAATTTTTAACTAAAGCTTACAAATCCCAATTTTGTAATAAGTCTCCTTAGACATGATCATCTCTCCTGGAGGAAGAGAAACTGTGGTCTTAAAAAAAGATAAAAATATTGCTCTTCTTCAAAATGTGTTGCTACTCCAAACACACCCACACCCACACCCCAGTTCGTGCACCGCTGGAAGGGATCTCTCAGTCACTTACTCCTTAGCACAGCTCATCCACAGAAACCACTACAGTTGGCTTGGTCAGGTCTTGGCAGGACCACTGAAGCCAGCAGAAGCCACTCTCCCTGGCTGTAAGCTGGAACAAGAGTGTCGTGATGGCTTCCAGGGGAAGCTCATGCTTGACTGCTGTTCCCTTTCCATGGGGAAGAGGGAAAAACCCACAAAGTCAGGCTCCCAAGCTACCAGCTGGACCACAACCCCTGAGAGGAGATGGTGAGTCTTATCCAAAGGCTCTTCTCTTTTGGAACAATCACCAGCAAGAGTTGAGAAATGTGGCGCGTGCACAGGGCAGCTGCCAGCAAACTTGTGGTCCATGTATCGAATCCATTGTGTGCACTGCTGTTCGTCCCAAAAAGCTTCCTGTGGCAAATTTACAAGTGGAGCGTAGGCAGAGCTTGAGAGGAGCCAGGGATCAGAAAGTAGGAGGAACATTCAAACTGACAGAGAACTGCAAATGCTACAAAGAGGAAAGTGACTTACCTGCTCTAGGAAAATTCCCCTTGCAAGGATGAAAAGCTGTATGGTCTGTCCCTGAAGCCAAGGTGATTTGACTGAGGAGCATGAAACCATGCCTTAAATAGATTGCTTGCATCACATATGACAGGCCACAAAATAAATACTTTGGCTACCAATAAGGTCTGTGGTGAAGTCTCAGGGATGGGAACAACATAAAAAACTGAAAAGCAAATCACAGGCTCAACTGCTTCATCGGGTTTTTAGCACAACTTGATTTGAGCTTAGGTAGAAGAGTCAGCCCTTCTGGTGATACCCAGTGAGAAAAAGTGAGGGGAGAACAAAGCGAAATGGCTGAAAGTAACTTTAATTCAGGCACTTCAAAGAAAATACGGATATATGTCCTGAACGGCAAAGGCTGAAATTACTAAGTTGTGGTTTATTGTCGACCTGGCAGTTTAGTCAAGGTAAGCTTTATAAAGAGACAGGGTATCTTTTAACTGATCAACAGATACAAGTGGAAAAAACAGGCAATGTTCGGAGCATGCAGACCTGTAATTCAGGATCTTTCTCAAAGACCTGAAGAAGGAGTTGCAACGCACACAGATTGTCTATTTTCTCCAACTAAATCAGATGGTCTAATAAAAGAAACTACCACCTTCTATAATTTATGCCTTGTAGGAAGAACTGATATAGGGATGTATAGCTCCATGTGATATATTTCACAGCAAATGGAACAGCTCTTCTCAGTAACAAGAGTACCCATGAGATCATCACACTTGCAATGTCTTCCAAAGTCAGCATAAGTCATTACAGGGAAACTGAATCTCCAGACATCTAACAATAAAGTCCAGCAGAATAAATCTAAGGATGAACATTTCAACTGACACACTATGTAGCCACACACCTGCTATTATAAATATCCAAACTCTAAATCATATGCAATTTAGTCTTCATGACACCTACAACAGTTGGTCAGGAGAAGACACAGGGCCTTTAAAAAAGTAACCATTGCAAATTTCAATTACACTATCATAGGACATAAAAAACAGTCACCTTTTTTTCCCAGAGAAATCACACTGAAACAAAGCAACCGTTATTACTACTGAGAAACAAAAACGGAAGTTATGTCCTATCTTCAGCATGACAACTGTCATAGCTTTTCCAATCACCTTTATTTTTGCCTTTGTTCCTTCAGTTTTTATTCTTGTAAGTTCTTGTTCTAATATAAAACTATTTGCAACTATTTTTAAGGATGTGGTTTCAGTTCTCCATAATTCTTTCTAGTATAAAAACTCAGACAGCTAAACTCCAATGATTATTACATGTCCAGAATACAGAAATCTAGTAAGAAGGGTTATAACCCAAATAACTTCTTGTGGAGACTGCTTCTGTTGTAAAACTTGACAGAAGAAAAAAAAACCCTAACAGTATTACTTTCAACCAAGCTGCAGAAAAAACTGAAAGTAAGGAGGGAAAGGAAGAGTTATTGTCCCACTTCACACTAAACAATTCAGTCATTCTTAAACAGCAGTAACAATGGCAGGTAAGAATATTCTCACTATGTTAGAACGTCTGCACAGTGATGAGAGAATACATTTCCACAGTGGACCAGAGCAAAAATGTATCTTCTCCTATATATTTGAATCTTTTTAACACTATGGAACTTAAAATACTCCTTCCTAAATGGACATATTATTCAATTTTGTCCCTTCTGGTAGATGCAGTTAGAAAAACTAAGTGTTCTTAACAACTATTCAAGTGTTATTAAAATGTGATCTCTTGTACCATTTACACAAAGACTACCTTGTTGTTTATTTCATTTCTAGTTTCCAAAGAACGATCTTGAAAGATTCAAGTACAATAAAGGCAGGAAGGTCCACAGATATTCTACACATTACCCTCAAAGTTTAAGTTTCACTTTTGAAACCTCGTAAGTCGTAAGATATTGACAATATAACATAATATTAATCAGTAAAAGAATTCACTTTGGAATGCCTTTGTAAAATTATTTCTATTTTTATATCTCAAGGATAACTGCTCCACTCAATTTAACGATTCATTACTACCACAAAAATAAAACGAATATGTGAGGTTAACAGCTATAGCTATTAGCTGTAACCTAACCAGTGTTACACTGCATAATTGATCTATTTTCTTGAAGAATAATATTCAGGAAAAGGGAATTACTACTACGATCTCTATTAAAAGTACAGAAAGCCTGGGGCAAGTGCGTGGGATAATAGCAAAGACAAGAAAAAGGAAAATGGGAGCGCACCAAGAGTTTATTTATAAATATCTGGGAACTCATTGCTTGGCATTGTGTAATGTCTACCCAGTCTCACACTGATCTAACTTTTAGACTGTGGCTCCATATTTAAGAACATAAAAACTAAGAACAAGCACACTAGACTTCTGACACTCTTCCCAAAAATGAATGTAGCTCTTTCCCAGTTGAAACTGTTTCAAGATTGTCACGACAGGGATAAGATTTCCAGAGTTTGTTCCCTGTACAAGTATTTTTCTAATCCAGTGTTGGCAGAACTTCAGTGTGGTTGAAATGACAGCAATCACTGTTAAAAGAATCATGTTAACCACTGTACACACATCTAATTTTATCTTCAGCTTTACCTTCTACAGCCATCACAAGTCAGGCTTTGATGTTCTTCCGTGTCTCCAGGAACACTCTATCCAGGTGGCGGGCTCAAGCACATATTTCTTTCAGGATGGAATTCCACAAGTCCAGCTTAGTTTTAGATACTGTCCCTAGGTCTCACTTCTCTTCCTTCTATTTTGCATTAACATATCCAGCATCCCATTGTCTCTTCATTAGGTTACAGGTACTGAACAGCTGGAAAAAAGCATTTTCACTTTCTCTAACCTCCTGTTAGCAGGAAGCTACTGACTACTCTGGTAACAACAAATCTGTCTTGTGACCTGAACCACAGTGCCATGAATGGCAATAACTGGGAGATTTTGTTCACAATCGTAACACTAATTGAAAGCAAAATGCTGATATGGGAACAGCCAATTTTACTTGCATGAGAATTTTCTCGTCAATGGTTGTCCAGGTCTGGTTTTAATGCTGTTTTGCTTATGTAGCAGAAGATGGCCCTTAGCAAACTGAAGAATCTTGAATGCTTATTTAGAGATTTCCTGGAGGTGAAGAGCTCATATGCCTGACTACTTGTGGGATTTGGCATCATTGGTTTGCCTTCCAAACAGACCACTAGTTGTAGTGTGAAATAGGATCTTTCCACAAAACTTGCCTTTTTGTCCATCAGATAAAGCAAGTCACATAAAATCCAGGACCTTCTGAGGCTCTTCAAATTATGTCTTAGGATACCACATCAAGTCTGATCCATACGTGTATAAAGCAACAAACCAATGAGCCTGCCTGCATTACATCAATGAAATTATATTTTGCATTTAAAGACCTTTGAAAAAGAAGTGACACTAATATGGACAGCCTTATTTGTATTCATCTCACTAAATTTTGTTCTCATAAAGTTCAATAATCCTTCTCTGTAGTTGGCAATTCAATGACAGATTTTTTTTAAGCCTTTAAGTAACACCCCATATCCTTTGAGCAGTCTGGTATCCCAGAACCCCCTTCTTCCCAATGCACAATTAATACTTGCAGATGAGAAGGGTTGTTTGCATCACATATTTTATGGGCAGCTGTAATTCTTCTTCAGAGAAATTCTTTCCAGCACTGCTGGCTTAGAGCAAGCCTGCAGTTTCCACAAGAAATCTACTGACTTACGTTCTTCTCCTCATGGCAGCAAGTAAAAAGATACAACAGAGAAAATATGATAAAATAGTGCATTAGGTACAGCAGTACTTTTGGTTACAACTTCACCCTTCATACTGCATCTAAATTCAGAGGCTGTAGCTTTAGTCCTCAGGTCTGCCAAGCTCCCAACTCACTCCACATCAATACTGCATCTGTGTCTCAGTTGCCTATCAGTAAACACTGGACAGCAATACTTTTTCTTTCTGCTTCTACCTTGTCTTTTTTAGATGCTGGGGTTTTAAAAGGAGCTGTCCTTCACTGTTTTGGCACAGCAGGGTCCTCATCTCAGTTGAAGGTTCTTTGGTGCAACACTGATCACTACAAGCAGAAGTCATATGCCTGAGAGAACATTATCTTGTTTATATCAAAAAGTAGAATAACATGGTTTTAAAGCAGTGCCATACTTGAAAGATTGGACAAAAGCCACTAAGGCAATGCTATGGCACTTCTTCCATGCATATACTATAGAAGCCATTGAATAAAAACATCTTCAAGAACCATACTTTTTGCCTTTCTTGTTTGGGCTTATCCCTATTTCTTTTATTACACAGAAACTCTCCAACAATTTATATTTTCGTTTTGAGCACAAAAGTTATGATTGCTACAGGGAGAAAAAAAATACCTTCAGTTTAGAGATGACACCTACTTCCTGAGTTAAGAAGAGTGAAGTTTTTCTGAACTTACTCTTGCACTGTTATGGCAGGTCATGTGTCTCTTCAAATGCTCGCTCTGAGCAACTGGAAGCAGATATTATCCTGAAAGTATTTGTTTTGAGATAAACAAATCAAGAATAATAAAGATCAGAAGGAGGAAAAATGGAGACTCATGCCCAGATTCCAATTTTTTCGTTTAAATCAAGGACTGACTGTGTGCACAGCCAGGCTGTGAATCCATCTTCAGCCAGTATAAATTACTGGTTTGTATAGTCTGAGCCTCCAGGATAAACAGACAATTGTTGAACAATTCATACACAAGCCAGTCTTCCAGGCTTTTCTGAAGCCATTATTTTGTCCTGAGTGTACCTACCACCACCTCAGCATATGTACACCTACAATACAGGCACCCAGCACTGTCAGCTATCAAATGGCATTGAATAGTTATTTTACCCACTAACCACAGAGACAAATTTATCCTCAGAGTCATGGATTGAAGGTGCTGCTTAGATGCTGGCTGTAGAGTAGGATTCTTCCTGGGTGTTTTCATCATGAAAACTCTTCATTGCTAACTCCTCACTCCTCAAAAAAAGCTTCCTCTATTCTTGCCCTTAAATCAGAAGGCAGTGACTTTCTAGTGAAGAAAGCGAGAAAGCTAAGAACACAACAGGATAGAAATTTTTAAGAAAAAAATCAAACCCCACAATGTATGAAAGACCTCCTGCTCAATCTGTTCTCCGTTACTGACAGATTGTTAATCCTGGCATGAGGGAGCATGGAGACAGACCTGTGGATGTGAAGAACAGGGCAAGTGTCCTGGCTTGCCATCCACGTACCGCTACATCTGCTTAAACCCCTGGGAAACTCATCTTCATGGCTTTCAAAATTTAAGGATTCAGCAGGCCAAACCACTGGGTAAGTTTTATACCCAAATGATAGTGGGATGATCATAATAAATTATAGTGGAAAGGATTCAAATACGATACAGAGGGATTTTGGTTTGCTATCAAAGTCCAGGTCTCTGGGCTCCAGATACTGTCGAAGCCCACCTGCTTGAAGCCCCCTTGGTTGAGAAATCAGCACAAGCACAGCCTTGGAAAAGATGGGTCTGAGAAAGCAGCAGTGTTATTACAGGTATATCAGAGTGTTGTGATGTATTCTCACAGGGAAAAGTGTGTCTTTTTGTGTTTGTAAGAGGCTGGAAGGGCTTGAAGGCTACACCATATTAGCAAGTAATGATCTTAGTAGAAACTGAACGTTTTGGTTATTCACTGTTGCCGAGGGCTGAGTAGAAATTAAAAAGGGTATGAATATCCCTTTAGAAAGGGTTTGGAGCAGAGGTTGGGCAGCCCCCGGGGAGAAAACCTGGGAGGGGCACGGTATGGGCTGCGTGCCAGGGTGGATCCGTGTTGCTCCCTAAGGAAGTGCTGCTGTTAAGAAAGCCAAGCCCCAGGATGAGAGACGTAGGCGATACAGGCACCGGAACACGCGCGTTCACAGAAAGGCTCAGAGGAAGGACTGTGTCCACCCATAAAACCCAAACCAAACAGCAACAAAAAAAGGCTTAGCTACGAAGTTAATACCCACGCCTCCTGGCCTCTTTTGCTAAAAAGCAAAAGGTTGTAAATATCAGAGAATTAAATGTAGCATTTAATCTGTATATAGGGTATTACCTTCTCCTCAGTAACTTTTAGGCTTTTCCACCACATTTATCCTGTAATGTCAAATACTTTCACTTCTCTGTTTACCCAGACTGCAGTCTCTGATTTGTAAAGGCATTACTCCAGCACAGAGCAAAGAAACATAACATTAATCCATACTATTTATTTTATGGTAAAAGAAAATTGAGAGAATATCAAGTCAAATGGGCCTGTTTGACATCACAGAAAAACCAAACAGCACAACATTAGACCAAAACTTCACCTCACCTCAAGACAAGTGCAAGGGGATATCCTGCATTATTTTTACATGAATAAAATTAGGCTTTTTCTAACAACACTTATGCTTCCACTCGGCCACTGTACCTCTTCAGCTTCCAAAAGGGCACAGTCAAGTGCTTCAGTAGCTTTGCATTGATTTGGGGTTTAAGCTTCCTCTTTTTAGCACTTTTAAGTCTGTAACAAAAAGCATTTTCAGCTTGCCTCACACTGGTGCTCTGAGACAAGGAGGCAGCCCCTCTCCCACTGCTGGAGACCACTAGCAGCAAAAGCTAAAAGGCCTTTTCAGCAGTAAAAATACCCTCAGCCAGCCATGGGCACAGCCAGACTGCCTCTTTCCCCCTTAAAACAAAACAAGCCAACCAACCAACCAACCAAACAAACAAACAAAAAAAAACAAAACAAAAAAAGGCAGCCCACCTAATTAATTGGAAGGAATTAACAGAAAGCAAACACTGCCAATTTAACAATCAATTTTCATCACTTTTTATTTTCTGAGTTTTACTGGATGGACTATGCATGCATTTCGTCCTTCCAAAAAGTCAGCCTTTTTATTATGATTAAACACTGAAACATAGCATATTTACAGCTAAATTTATTGTCATATTCAGTCTGGAATTGGCCATTTGGCTGATTAAGTTGTACCACGCGAAGGCGCCGTGACATGTACTATTATGAAATGAGAAATGGCAGATGGGCATTTCCAAAGAACCGTCAGCTTTGCAAATGGCAATGCTACAGCTGAATATCATCTGCTAAAAATGATTATCAAAGGTGAGGATCCAGGCTTAACATCCTCCCGGAACATGCTGCAGCATTTCCTCCCACTTTGAGAAGAAGTTTGCCATTTGCAGCAATACACTACTTCATAAAATAATTTTAATAATAGCAGCGGTCATGATGTTTCTCTCAATTCTCTCAATTTGAACCTTCTTTTGCCCTGGTGTGCCCAATCCACTGCTTTTCATTTGATTCTGGATTGTCAGAAGAACAAGCAGCCCACGCACACGTACCCAAAACTACACCTAGACTGAAAATTAAAGGATGTCTGAATGGAATTTAAACTAAATCAAATATGAACAAAAATTTAATTAAAAATCATTTTTAAAAAAATTCCCAGATCAGAGTAAAAAGGATGTTGCTTGATATGAATGGTGTTATATGATGCAGTAGTCTGCAATTCCAGGTCTGCGGAGTTTTCCAAGCCCAGTGACCCTTGAGTTGCTTCACAGGGCACCACACCACTGCATTTCCTCTGCAGTCTTATTGGCTTCTTTCCTGCCTTTCTTTGACTGCCATTCATTGAGCTCCAGGTGTCTTCACATGGCAAGGCCACCTTCTGGTAGTGACTGCCACCCAAATTTTTCCCCTTAGCAAGTGGAAAAGGATGTAGTATTTCACTGAAACAAACACACAGGGAAGGAGGTCTCGCACCCCAGTTAAACATAAATTTGAAAGGAGATGCATTTAAACTGTGAAATCCTTGTGTGACATGCCTCTCTATTTCCATAAGGACTGCCATAGCTCAAGCAGCAAAGGCAGTACCCGGCCAGTTGCAGATTAAACAGTCCTCCACCCAGACGTTTTGAGGAGAACTACCCATTTTCTTGAGGTGAAAGGAAACAAAGAAGAAAACACAATGTTTCACCTGCGTAAAGTTTGGGATCAAAACTTAAAAGCCAACCTTCTCGGTTTGAAGAAAAACCTAAAGCAGAAAGCATGCTTGTTCTAATCACTGATCATGAGGAAAAGGAAGAACTAGGCTGTGACAAAAGCTATCACTCTCAGGTGACAACAGTGCTCTCAAATTCATTTTCACAGTTTCACACTCTTCTGTAATTCTAATAAAGTTTTTAACCCTGAAGAGGAGACTCCCAAACAATGCAATATTATACTTCAAACAGTACTGCTGGATGCTACTGAATGTAACATATTTAGATGGCAAACTCTTAAGAGACTAAGGTTATATCGTCTTCCATGTATTTTTGCTGAGAATACTGTGTGTACTCCAAAAATTGCTTACCTTAAATAAAATATCTAAGGAATACAATGGAATGTGATCTGTTACTATCTGTGTGCTGAGTAAGAGGCATTGCAAAAGCCAATCTGTTTCTCCCAAGAACTAAGAGACAGTCAGAGTTGTGTGCGAGTGACACAGTAACCTTGAAAATTCATAAAATAAGAATGCAATTGTTAAGAAAAGAGCAGAGATTTTAGTAAGGCCAGACCAGTTTCATGAAGCAGATGAAAACAAAATTGGAACAGAGGGGGCTGAGAATTCTCTGCTACATATTCAAGCTGCATTTTTAAATGAAATGTTTATCTGTACTTGAAAATCATGCAAATAATGACAGCAGCAATGTGGGAGATCTGTATTAATGTATAAATGAATTTTCAACTGTTTTCAATATTAATTACACTACAGACTTATTAGAAGACATTTCAAACCTGTTTTTCTATTTTACATGGAGCCTCAATTATAATTCTGAGGAAGAAGGCTACCTTCAGCAGCAGATATACCAGTTACATATCAGTTCTGCTCACAATAATGAAAACAACCTCAGGGGATTGTTGATTTGGCTTTGCCCTATTTTTGGTTATTCTTAAAAATTACCTTTTAAATATGCTTACTATCTCTAAGAGTGGCAAAAGTGTTTCTTAAAATACTTGCATACTGTGAAACGGAAGAATGGATGCAGTATTTCTGTAACATTAAAATATTTCTATACAAGTTGCACAGACATAGAAACATGTCACATCCCCCAAATTAAGGATGTCTAAAGAAGGGCAAGCTATAAGGAAAGCAGTAGAGTAATGCTCCAGCAAAAGGAGAGTTAATACTTTAAACACCCACGACTCCTAATCTATTTTTTATCAATTATTCCAAGAGCTCAACAGAATCTACTTAACACTGAGATGATAGAGTGGTACAGGTGGGTTACTAACTTTAAAAATGTACATTTATTATCCAGGGAACCAGCAATAATAGCATCACAGAAAAGTAAGGCTGGAAGTGCTCTCATGAAGTCCATTCCCCTGCCCCAGGGCAAAATCAACTATACATAAACCATTCCTGACAGATATTTGTCTAACTTGTTCTCAAAAACCTTCAGTGACAGAGACTTTACAACCTCCCTAGGCAATCGGCTGCAGTCCTTAACTATCCTTACCATTACAAAGATTTTCCTAATGCCTAACCTCAATCTCTCCACTACAGTAAGCTTGACTGTTACTTTGTGCTCTATCCCCAGCAGAACTGGAAAACAGTTTCTATTACTCTACTCTTTACATGAAATTTCCATATATTTTTAAATGGTTATCACATCTTCCCTGACTCTCCCATTCTCTAAATGCATAATGGCCAACTAGGTCGTATGCAACCCGCTGGAGCAACTTACCTGGTCTCCCATGTAATCCCCTCAAGGAGCTTCTCTATTCCGGCACTACCACCCCTGTACCAGAGACATCTCCACCCAAAATGCCAGCAGTTAAGCATAACAAGATGCAGGGAGAGATGCCAAAATGGATGGCAGCCTCTCAGACTGCCTTCCTGCAAAGAAAGGTCCCACACAAACCAGCAGAAGCCACTGTGGAAGAGAGGTGATGTGGGGAAATGTACTCACCCCAGAGAGGGGCGGATGAAGACAGAAAGGGTCGAGTCTAGCAAAGAGGGGGAGAGGCCCTTACACAACCTGGAATTAGGTTACAGTTAGTTGATCGGGAAGTGGGAGAGGTCTGGAAACAAAGAAAGGTGAAGGAAAGCAGTGAAAAGCAGGAAGACTACCAGAAGGGTACGCAATTTGGAAGGGAAGTAAAACCAAGTATACAAATGGGGAGGGATGAAGGAGCCTCAATACAGAGAGAGGGGATGTGGGCACTGATGGGAGAAGAGGCAAAGAGAGGTTGGGACAGCATGAAACAGAACAAGAAATGCAGCATAAGTCCTGCATGCCAGGAAATACAGCACAGAGGTGGGGAAACTGGAGAAGCTCCACCAAGTTGTGTTTCTACGAGCATGAGGATCTTCTAACAGATGAATTCTGTTTCCCTGCTGCAGCAGGGCCTGTGGCAGTACCAGCCAAGCTGAGGAGTTGCTCCTTGGGAGTAACGTAGTCTCTCTGGATATGGCCCAAGGTCAAGCTTCAAGTGACAATGACTTTCAGACATAAGGCTGTGAGGGATTATGGAAAGATTTGAGGGTGCCATCACTTTCACAGGGAAAGGTGTGAGGGAGAAGATATGCAGCTATGACAGAATGGGATCAGGAGATGACAGGAAAAGTCAGTGCTAGACTGAAGGGCAGGGGCCCACTGCACAGAGCAACCTCCTACATTTTATTCTGGTTTCCATAGTGCCAGAGCTAATAATCCCTCTAGCAGTGCTGAGGGTCACAGGGCAGGAACGCCTCTGAGTCAGCCCAGGTCTGACAGAGCTTGTCCTGAGATGGAGTTAATAAAATCCTGATGAACCTAAGCCAACCTTGCAAGGTCAGGAGGCTTCATACACTGATTGCTAATCCATCCCATAGTGTTCCCCTTCTCTTTTGATCATCCTGGATGTCCCTGTGCCACACACTCCCCAGTATGGACAGCTGACTTCAGAATCACACTGTTCTCCTAAACCAGCACTCAAAACACACACTAGTGAATGAAGTGGCTGATTTTAAAAGCAGACCTCAGCTGTCCAGAATCCCCACCACCGTTATCCCAGCACTGGCATGGCACTGAGTGGCCCACACAGAAGGTGGAGAACTTTGTGTGCAAGCGAGAAGGTCCTTCTGACCACCACAGCAAAGCGCTGCTGCATCACAGCCACATCTTCTCATGTAGCTCAGGGCACCAGACATGCTCTGAGACAAATCTGCACTGCTTCTCGGAACCTAGGAAAAAAAAAAATCTTCAGAAAGTTTGAGAGTTACTGCTCTACTCTGAAAAAGACTCTTTATTCAGTTCCCAAGGGTCATGTTGTCTAGACCTCTGGCCATCCATTCTGCTCTTCTCTGGATGCTTCCAACGGGCCCACTGAGCACTGCTCAGAGCAGAAATAGTACACCAGCCACAGAAATGCCAAGTGGAGTGGAAAAATTATTTTGCAGGCACACTCCTGTCCATATATTCTAGCATAATATTCATGGCATAGTATTGTTGATTCATAGCCATTTTCTGAACCTTTGCAACTGCCCATCTCTTTTCTGCAGACCTGGTGTCTCACCAGTTATTCTGCATTTTGATTTGCACAGCTGATTATTCCTGTTGAACCACAATTTAGAACTTGTCCTTGATGAACTGCATTATATTTATTTCAGATCAGTTCTCCAATATACCACATTAATTTTGAATTCTAATCCTGTGCTCAGAGGGTTTACATCCCTCCCCTGGTTGGTGTCATCTGGAAATTTTGCATGCAGATTCTCTCATCTAAATCATTAATTAAAATATTGAATATTTTCTGGCAATCCAGGGCAGAATCCCATTTGACAGATCCTTCTAGTTTGACTGTAAATCACTAGTAATTATTCTGAGAACAGCTTTCCAGCTAACTGTGTACCCACCTTGTAGCCCATTGTGTTACCTTGTTCCTGAAAAGGTGAAAGACTTCCAAAAATCAAAATATATTATTTCTCTACTTACAGGAAAATTAGGCTCCACTGACAAGGTACCTTCTGGGGAAAAAACCCCATCCAAATTCATTTATCATATTATTATCTACAGGCTAATTATTAAAAAATTCAGTTGACTATTTGATTCAAGCTTTTTTCCCCAAGAATTTAAGATAAGCTAGCTACTCTGAAGGGGACAGGGAAGGACCCAGAAAAGTTTACATGTAGTTGCAGCATTTGCCCTTTCGCAGATTTTGTGAATCTAAACTGTCCTCCAAATATTCTCCAGTGTAGCCACTAACTGTTCAGACATTGCTTCAGCTATTTCACCCCATGTTGAAGAGATAATTTAATAAGCTCCAGCTTGTTCTAAAACACCCATTTTCCTATCTCATTAGTTTATAAGCTATTCTTTTCCTGCTCTAGTTGGAATTCTTACCTTTCTCAAGGTGGCAGTTCTTTTCCTGCCACTTGATTACAGATCACCCTTTTAGGCAAAGAATGATGCAAAAAATTGTATGAACTACTCGATTCTCTCTGCACCATCAGATCATGAGTTTTGCAATTCCCTCTCAACTAGTAGCCCAGAAACTCGGTCTGCCTCTTATTACTACTGAGAATGTAGTATGTTTCTTTGTTACCATGCCCTTTATTAGTTGCACCTTGTTCTGTGACCTGGCCTACATGATTTGACCCTTGCATTTTTCTCATCTTCTTTTACACTCATCTCCAGTAACATGCCGAGTTTCTGTATGAGAAACCTTCTGTATGAGCCCTCAATTATCAGATCATACAATTTTGTCTCTTCTCATGCTTTTTTACTGGAATGCCTTTCATTATGGCTTTTAATACTCTTTATTATGACTGGGAAAGAAAAAGTAATCTCCTTTTAAAATTGCCAGCATTTCTCAGGTTTGTATCCCAAGAAACACTACCTGTCTGTTCTATGAGCTCAATGCAATGTACTTTCCTGCATTCTATTGCTTTTATTCTCAAGTTCTCTCTTCTCACCTTCTGAAGAATGATAGGCTCACTCTTTCCTGATTGCTACCACTCAAACTGCATTGTACCATCATAGGCTCAGCCATCTCTTTCCTAATCAAGCCTAGGAGCACCTCCCTTCCACTGCTCTTTCTACGTTCTGTAATCCTGAACCTATTATACTCACATGATCTACTGAATTTAGTATTTAGTATTTCACTTTGCAAAGTGAAAAGATGTTAAACATTTGCTATTGTTTGATAATACATGATAAAACGATTGGGTGAGCCCATCTCCTGGGACAAGAGCCGTCTGCAAAAAAAGGGAGACTTTGGCATCAGTGCCAGTAAAATACAGACAGTATCAAAATATCTCCTAGCCATAACTGTAAGCCTTTCCAGGTCACAGCAGCTAGCAAAGTGAAAAGGAGGTTTAGGAAATACTCTGAAGGTGGCTACACAGAGGCACTGTCCTCCCAGGCTTCTTTTGCCAGCACTCTGGTCAGCTGTAAATTGAAATGGTTTCTCTGATTGCTGCAATAGCTGCAATCACTTAGCATGTCTAGATTCAGTGTTGACACCACACAGGCTTCAGATATCAAAGCTCTTTTCTACAAATTAGCTCCCTTCTCATGTGGCCATGCCCCCTCTGCTGCTAGCAGATATTGTTCTCTCCTACAGCTAAACTGGCACTCCAATAAAACAAAAGGAGCACTACAGCAAGGATCAGAGAAGCAACCATATGCACCTACCATTACACTTTTATTGCAACTCTTAAATTAGCGTAACACAGTCCAATGGATTTCTCTGAGAAATACATACCTACCCACATTGCTGAGTATATCATATAAATCTAACACGGAACAAGAAAGATCTCCAAAAAGCAAATATGGATATCAATTTGATACAAGTTGGAAGTTTTCTCCTCATTCAAATAAAATATAATTCAACCTGTTTCCTTAACAAGTCTCCTGAATGTATGGTACACCTTAATGCTTAATAATTCTTTAGTACAGCTGCCAAGATTTGAATATGTTTATTAACATCTTTACCTAAGGGCAATTCCAAAGGAATATAAGAATTTCTTAGAGAAGACCAAGCAATCTTCATGCTTTTAAGTTTCCAGAATAGGTCTGAATCTGCTGGGTTGCCATCACAGTCTGACTTTTGTCCCGGGCTTCCAGGGACCCATCTCTCTGAATATTATGCAGCACTATTTGCCAGGTCTTTTCCATCCAGCAGCAGTCAGGAGGTTACCAGCTTTCCAACACATCCTTGCCCAAGCACCCTGGTCACAGTGCAGCTTATGGGAGCTAAGGGATAGCAGGCAGTGGCAGAAGTGTGTAAAACTGGACAGAAAATAATGTAATATTGCAAGGGTGTTAGAAGCAATAGGGTTTCCAGCAAAGGAGAGATCCAGGGTAAGGCAGAGAGCAGATATCCTCACAGCTGGAATTCTAGTGGAAAGCAAAAGAGTGACAAAACCCCTAGGAAAGAGCTGAGGACTGGCAGAGAGCAGCGAGGACAAACAGGACAACAGTGGGGAAAAAACAGCTTTAGGAGTGTGCTGCTGGCTAGACAGAGGAAGGAGAGCCCTGCAGTTGTCCCAGACTTCCCATCTCCCGTCGGCACTGGAACACATGTGAAGGAGAGCTTCCTGTTTCCTCTCCTTCAGGATGCATCTCACCGACACGCACAGAAACCATGCTGTAAATCAAAGCAATGCAAGGCAGCGGAGACCGTTCGGAGCTGCACCACCACTCCAAACTGCTGTGCTGGTGCAGACAGCTGGACACAGAATCGTACCCCACTGCAGCCAAAATTCCTTCTAAAGGCAAACATTTTCTGTTAGAAAAATAAATGTCTTGCACATCACTAGTTTACACTGTGGTACTAATCCATTATCTAGACGTACTAAAACAAGAGCAATATCCAGTTGATTTTCTATGCACTTCTTGCTGCATCTCATCTGGCCGGCAGACATGGAAAAAAAGCAGCAGGATCTGCTCATCCTGTTTTCCTCCTCCCGCCTCTCAGATCAGAAACCATCCCATACAGGAAAAGCACTATATGAACTCCAGCAGACTTTACACTAGAGGGAGCTTTCCTCAGAAAGTCACACCACTGTGGCATCCTCCTTCTCATTACATTATTTTGAGTCCATCAGAGAAATACACCAGATCAAGGTGAAACAGTTACCACTTAAACGCTCCAGTTTAGCCAGCTCAAGCATTGCAGCAGGTCAGGGAGGAGTACAAAGAGAGGGTACCTGGAAGTTCTGCCCAGAGATGTGCTCCGGCAGACGTATCAGAAGTTCTGCCCAGAGATGTGCTCCGGCAGAAGCTTTCTGATATGAACCATGTCCATCCTGCAGCCTCACCAAACTCCTGTGTTGAGCACAAGAGCAACTTTACTGACCCAAGAGACCACTCATGGTCAAGCTGTTAATGCGTACTTTAAAGAGGAAAGCTGAGATAAACCTTCCCCAAGGCTCATGGCCATCCATTTCTGAAGGCTGAAACATGGATAACTGTGTTCCTCACTGCTAATACAAGTGTTGAACTGGTCTTCAAGTGAATTCTTTTAAAACACTATTTAAACTGAAAGTACTGCAAGATGCTAATGACAGTCAGGAGCTATTAAATTTATTTTCTAAACTCCGGTAAAGTGTCCCAAGACTATGAGTGGAACTAGAACAGAAATCCTTACCTGTGAAAGCATTTGTGGCCTGAAAACCAGCTTCCTGCATACTGCTCTTCCAGAGAAGCTTGAGATTCCCGTCTCAACCTGTCCTTACTGGAGACAACTGCTGAGCTTGTTGCTGTCAAGTCACTTCCATTTTAGCTTGTCAGAGTCCATTTCTCTTTCCATTCCTGTATTTGGCACCATCCAGTTCCCACCTGTTCCCAGGTCTTTTGATGTGTAGGCAGAAGGGATCTGCACTGAACCTAAGCAGAAGTCTTAGATAGTCCCATCAACCAGCCAGCCAGAGGATTTGTGCCATGATGAATGTGAAAATGAAGTAAATCGCCTGTCAACACTTCCTTTCCCTTTTACAATTAAGTTCTAATCCTGTGTTCATCCAGCACCATTTTTTCAGGTCTCGGTCAATGGTGATGTTCAACTGTCTCTCCTCTCTTGTGCTCCTCTCCCCTCAGGCACGTTCACTAAGAAATTAAAAAAGAAGAGATTATGTTTCCTGATGACCTGTAGCAACACTAAAATTAACAGACTCCAGGGAACAAAAACCCAAAATACATTATCAGGGATTGATTGTACACATTAAAGGAGATCTTCAGAAGGCAAATCTTGCGATTTTGCTGAGATGCAAAGTGTGACCACACAGCTCTTTGAAGTGCAAAGAGGAACAGTGCTGAGGGTGTCATATGCATCTCTGAGAACATGATATGATTTACATTTCAAAAGCCATATTTAGCAGAGATGGGGGCAGCAATACAATAACAAAATTGCAGTTAAAAGAGAAAAGAAAAAATACTCAAGGCTCTCAAGTCTAGTCTATTCAAAACCATAGTGAAATTATTAGCATTTCATATAGCTGCTTCCCTCCTTTTCTGGAGTAGGAAAAGAGAGAGCTGAGTGCCAGCACTATATACGCCATTCTTACAGTCTTCTGTGGTTAAAAACCTTCGTATTTCTTCCTGTTGATTATCAAACTTTGTATGTCTTGCTGTCGATTATCTTTTAAAAATCTCAGTTGTAACACAGATGATGCAATTCAGATGCCTTCAGACATTCAGTGAGGTTAAGAACACCCACAGGCTACACAGCAGAAAGGTGGTTACATTTTTCTTGATACTGCTACTCTACATAGCATGGATACTTGCAGCTCACTGAAAACTACAGTTGTTCCACGTCCAGCTTTTAAAAACTAGGATACAATTACTTTGATGGGGTGAAGGCGAACAGCAGACAGGCACATGTTTAAGGAGACTACAATTTTAGAAAGCAAGGAGGAAAGGAAAGAGGACTTGCAGGAGAACCCACTCACTCCCCAGCCATCCTGTTCCCTCACATAATGATGCTTGGCTCACTATCTCCCAGCTCAGCGGCACAGGCAGGTTGAAATTATATCTGTGAAGATCTTACAACCTAGTAATGGATTTTAGATGATGAATCCAGCCAGGGCTTGCAGTACTGGATTGGACCCAAGGTCCCCCTGCTGGAGCAGCCCATTCCAGAGTATGGCAGCGCCAGCAGCCGCTGCTTTGGAGAACAGCGCGAGAGCCAGCTCAGGGAGCAGCTGGGAATAACGCACCGCTTGCTCCCCTGCCCCACTTCACCCTGACCTGCAAGATCTAGAGATGAGCTTACGCCTGAACACAAGTCTGAATATCCCAGATAGTCCAAAACTGCAGAGAAGAGTCTCATGCTGCTTGGTGTACAATCAGCCAGGCCTTCAGGGCTTCGTTAGGGACCCACCTTGGGGGACAAAAAGGATCTCAAGTGTGCCACTGAAACCAAGCGAGCCTGACACCTGATCAATGTCATTTCCCTTGGAACACAGTGATTGAAAGCTAGTTGCTAGCGAAGATGAATCTTAATGGTATTGCTTTTTTTGCCCTGATTTTGTTATGCCACTATTACTGAAGAACACATGTTTTTGTCTCAACACACAGCACAGGAATGACTGATTAGTTACTTGTATTCAAATCTAGTAATTTGCATTCAAATCAAATAAGGTTACAGAACAGATTTAAGATGTTTTCCCCATTTCTTACCCAAACTTCTCAACCTAATAGAGAAGAAAGTGGAAATTAAAAAGGAGGGGAAAAAAAATTACGTGTAGTATCTTTTATCAGAAAATACTGCATAAAAAAATTTAGAATAGTGTTTAAAAAGCCATTATTCCTGAATATTATATAGGTCCTTGAGATGCTTTTTCAACCCTTTGAAGTGCTTTATGCAACTAATAACCATTTTGTATGAGGTTATTTTATTCTAAAATATATAAAACTGAGCACGTATAATATACATACACAGCAGCACACAGTTCTTTTGGATCTTAACACTGTGCTAATTATTCTATAATGACTATAGGTGGATGCTGCACTCATTTCTCAAGCTTTTTCTCTAGAGGCCTGAGTTTCCTCTATATTTATAAGAGCAGGTCCATATTTGCATTCACATTTTCAGTCTTATAACTTTTAATTTTGGTTTATAAATTCAAAATTGTAATGCCTCTATTTTCAACATTCTTATTTCTCATCTTAGAGATGCTCAAGAGATGTGCAGTAATACCTTAGCATCCAGGGAAATTCTCCTATTGTTATATCTATGCATTAGATACAATAAATTTCTAATTCTTAAAAGAATAAAATATTTCCACTTTACTGAAAATTAATATTTTATTAAAAGAATAACTATTCTCCACATCTTCAACAGTCCTGCTGAACTAGTTAAGAACCCAATAGTGCTGAAGAAATGCTACAAACACAGGCACTTTCCTTGTGCCTGAAGAACCACTGCTTCTTCAGAGAACAACATTACAGGACACTGAAACATTAAGAGAGTTCATTCAGACCTTAACATTTAAAGGATAGTGCCCTGCATCAGGTTTAAGTCCTTCCTTAAGGACTCATGCAAAAGTAGATGCTGGTATCTCTTGATTGCCCCAAGTGAACATTTTCTATCACTGCAAAAGTGCTCTTCTCCCATGCCAGATAACAGACTCGGAGGTGGCTGGCAGGATGTAAGGAACTGGAGCAGGCTGTTGGGGTAAGTCTGCACAGTGCTCAGCGCTTGCTGGGCCTTGTCACAGTTCACAACCAAGTTCAGTACTTATGAAACACTTCTAGGGTACAGCTACATGGGCTATGTAATGATCACTTTCATTAGGCAGACTTTAATTAGTCACATTTGCACAATTTCAGGCTTCTCAGATTACAGATTCATCCAAGTGAAGATGACAAAGCAGCCCAAATGATACCACAGCAAATCAGGAAAACTACAAATTCCACTTAAAGCAGCATGTAGAGCTATAACCTTTCTATTGTACTTCACATTATCCAGAAATTTTCCATTAAAGCTGAGCCTGTGTTTAAAGGGAGGAGGTTGGTGTTTGTTTCCCAACAGACTGGCATGTTTGCATGCATGGAAAGGGTCAGGACCTCTGCTGACACGTTTCAGTATGGCTCAGCCAACTCCAGTAAAGCCATGTGTTTATCCTTTTGTACCAGCGTGGTGCAGAAATGCTGAAGCAACCTGCTTAAGGGCCCAAAAAGTGAAAACACATACCTGAAAAAGAAAGAATAAACAATACTGATAGAACTATAATAAGGTGTGATCTTTGATGTAATTTTTTCACAACCTGCAGAGACGCCAGTGGGAACTGATTAGATGGCAAGAGAAAATGTGGACTACAAAGACAAGAGATTTTCTCTTTGCTCCATCTGTTGCCTCCTTTCCAATATCAACAAGAACTCCGCTTCTACTTCTGCTTTCATTCATCTACTGCAGCATTATATGAGTCGAAGCAAAAGAAAGCAAACCACTGTATGGTATAAATATGTAGCTGTGCTATAAAGATCTTCGGCTACTGTGCACTTACACGATGGAATACCTAGCAGAAAAATCAAATCCATTTGTTTTCATCCTCTCCACTTTTTTCAGATTTGGTCCTGGGAAAGACACCATCACATGAACCTCACATAAACTGCAAACAGAAAGTATTTTGACTATTTAACACCTTATGTGATCTACATGTTCTCACAGTATATTTAGCTAGTAAATCTGTTATTTCCCTTTTCTAAACATTCGAAGATGCAAAAGGGTTACTGTAAGAAAGAATCGGAGAGAGAAAAGAAAGCAAAGAGTATAATTAAATTCTGCATTAATATTGACATTTTATGAAGTATTATGCAATCATCAACCAGGACAAGACTGGAGGAACTTGTTCTGAAAGAAGAAGTGAAATACTACTTTTTCCAAGACTGATATTTCTGTAACATCTTGAAAAACTCAAAAGCACTGGCTGACATGTAAATGCTGCAAATTGGTTTTTTTGTTTGGAGAGGAGATTTTTCCATTTCCTTTCACTATATAAAGTCTGCTTCTCTGGCCCCATGCTTTGGTTCCCACGCAGGCATTAAGAACTCACTCTGTGTGTTGCCAGAAGGGCTTTGGCCATGGGAAGCATTTCCTGTGATAGCCCTCGGCATCCTTTAGGATGCCAAAGGACAGCATTTCACTAAGGTGTATAACACATTTCCTAACAGGAATATCTGTACAGGAAGCCCACGCATTCACATTTTTAAGAAAGTTACTGAACAGCTTGTGAGCTATGTGCTTTAAATTAAATTAATCAAGGGAGGACTCATGCTTGGATTTCTTGCTTTCAGGTGAACGAGTGTAAAAGGGGAGAGAGCTGGAGCTACCTTGCCCTGCTCTCACTGTGGTCCCTGCAGAAGGCGGGTGCCGACAGGGGCAGACCCCAGTGGGAGCTCGGATGCTGCCGGCACCGACCCGCTCCGTGGATGAAAGGAGAGCAGAAGCACGGCAGGCTGAGCTGGCAGCAGGACTCCAGCTCAACGGGAGATTTAAGCACATCTCCAAGGAAAAAAGTCTTCTGACTGAAACCCAGACAAGTACTGAACTAGCCACATGCTTACACACTTTTCTGAAGTACTTCCCATAGGTTAAGGCAGCATAGACTTGGATATATCTTTAAGACGTTTCTGGCTAGTAAAACACTTCCAACATTTTGTTTTTATAAAACTGGGTTTTTCAAAATATCTTTTAAACTTTGCTAAAGCCATTTAAAATGAAGCTCTTGTGCACACATATAGCTCACTTCTCCAGCTCGTTTTGGATTTACCATGTTTTCCAAGCTTTGGTTTTGCTTCTCATAGAGATTCTAAACTAGATAAATTAATATCTACCAATTATACTTAATCTTTTTCAGTGGTTAGACCCGTGTTTTACTGTGTGATCCTCATTTATTTTATTTACTCCTAACTATAATTCGTCTTCCTTCTAAGATATCATTGCACCAGTGCTAAGTGAATCCTGGTTCTTGGGAAATACCGAGCTCCATAACTCAAAGACCACTTAAAAAACTCAAGGGGACTTTCACAGGAGACCATACACAAATCAAGCAGAAAACCAGATGTTCCAAATATGTTTATCTAAGCACATCTTTCTCTCACACACACATACATACGTATAATTTGTTTTTACTTTCAGTCTTCAATATTTGCATAGGTCAGCTGTTTTTAAACAGCTGCTGTATTTTACTATTTTGGTGCATTTCAGTGACATACAAAATGAGTTGGTATGTTAAGTTATGTTATACACATTTATATTCCTACAGATATTTTCAGATACTCTTAAGCTTTTCAGGAAATTGTGTCCAAGCTTCTTCTTACTTCGCTTTTGTTACAGCACTCCCTGAATTGGGGCAGCTGGAGGACAGCAAAAAGCAAGGTGTGGTCTTTCTTTATTAGGTAAAGCAGGAGACAGGTCTCGAGAAGAGGGCGTATGGCCAAACCCCAGCAGTGTTTTTTCTAGCCTGTTAAGAAAATGTTCTATAAAGCAAAATATATCCCAAACACCAGCACACAGTGCAAAAAAAAACATTGCAGACAAGATCCAGTTTAAAAGAAGGATGACTGTTTCAGTACAGACACTTCTCGTCGTCCTCTTCCTCCTCGTTTATTTCTTTCTGGAGTGAAGCAACAAACTGAAGCAATGGTAAAACATTGGCCTGTGTGGTAGCTTCATGCTGAAGTAAATAGCCTCTGGTAACCATACAGAAAGTACTATTTCACAGAATTACAGAATATGCCGAGTTGGAAGAAGAATTAACAAGTCCCACTCCTGGACCTGCACAGCACCATCCCCAAGAGTCACACCATGTGTCCGAGAGCATTGTCCAAACACTTCTTGATCTCTGTCAGGCTTGGTGCTGTGACCACTTCCCTGGGAAGCCCTTTCACATAGGAAGAAATCCTATAAATAACTGATAACACAAATGAACATGCCACATTCCCTTCCATTAATCTTGTTAAATGAAAGAATTAATTTATTTCCTCTATTTTCTATCTCTGCAAACAGGCTAAGGAGCCATACATTTTACCATAGCTCTGCTGACAGAATGCAGTCAGTGGAAAACTTTACTAAGATATCCACGACAAGCTCCCAGATTTGGATGAGATAATTATTGGGAGAAATTGTACAAACTGTGTTACACACTGCAACTAAGAAGATTGCATTGTTTATTTTTGGAACTTAATAAAACTATAATTACCAGAATCTGTCAAGAGAAATCATTAATCATGCTGCTCTATGAACCTGACCAGTCAAAGAAAAACCTGAGCTCTGAATTTTATTTGCCAAAATAACAAAAAGGTAGTAAGAGCAGAATCCAGTCTCAATATTTTTGCAGAGGAACAAAGAGTCATTATTGGAATTTGCAGAAGGCTGGTAAAAGCAAAAATTACTAAGCAGATTGAAAAAAAGATGGTAAGTTTTCGACTGGTATTTCTGTGACTTGTTTGAGAAATAAGCAGTAGACAGAAAAATGGGAATTCTGCATATCTCAAGACTTTGAATATCCAACATCCAGCTACAACCCAAAGGGCATTTAGCAACCCTGCACACCACTGGAAGAACTGTGGCTGTGAGTCACAGCTGCAGAACCTGACCACCCTGACAAGCAGCAGTAGGACAGGGAAGTTACTCTTTTAACCCTGCTGTGCCACGACGGATGTGTGAGCAAGGAGGGGACACCTTAGGAGAACATGACACGGCCACTGCTGATCTGCTGTTAGACCATCATCAATGTGGAGCCGAGCATAAGATGAGACACATTTCTCTCCTTCTCCACTCCCACAGAATCCCATTGCTGCTTCAACAAAATGTTTCTTCTGGCTCCCTTTCACCTCATCCTGAGAACCCACCGCACAGACACACGCACTGTATGTTGTTTACAAGCTCTCCGTTTCCCAGGTTCCTGGCTTTTCATCAGCCAACACAAGCTGCCCAAGCTCTTTATTTAGGCTTTTAGGTGTAACAGGAGCACATGGTTATTTGCCATCTCCGCGCATTTCTCTTGCATAATAAAAGCAAACGGGCAGTGTTTCTCTTCTGGAGCAAATTGCAATTATGTCATACAGGCCCATAATCCCCAGAAGATCCAATGGCAGGCTTCCCCTTTCCACTGACAGCATCTTCTGGGCAAGGGCATCACATCCACCGAAGAAAGGGTGCACAGTTGATACCAGCTTCTGCCACTGCATTGATTAGAGCAGCCCAAACTCCTATTATACACAAGAAAGACACAGACACACATACCTACTTGGCTCATAAAAATCAGACTTTTGTGGATCTAGCCAAGCTGCACTCTGTTTCAGAAAGCAGAAATATCTGCACTCTGACTGTTCTGGAAAGAAAATGTAGAAGACAGCATCTCTCATGTGAAAATCTCAAGCATCTTACAGACACAGAATGGCACAGTCCTCCCACAGTACAGGGGACTGCGGAAGTAAACATATACAGGAATCTAAAAATTCAGGGGTTAATAGGAGTTACCCAAAATTATTCCAATTTACATCAAAACACTTGGTACAATTGAAAAAGCACAAAACAGTGCTCATTTTGACAAATGCACAATTGAAAAAGCACAAATCAGTGCTCATTTTGACAAATACAAAATGCAGAGGAGAACAGTTCTAACTGTAATGAAAAAATGACCTGATGCTGAAGAGATGCTCAAGGGGAGAGGAAGCTGCTTGAGAATGAAACTACTGTCCTGGAGTATAAAACTACCACTGCACCTTGGTTTGCTATGCACGACTCTGGGAAGTGAGCGTGCTCAGCCAGACGGGCACGGTGTCCTGTGCACCTGGGCCATCACCAAAGAAAATCCTCTCCTGCTAAAGATTAAAACATGAATTATACAATTGAATTAGCATGAACTGACACCATATTATTTGAAGAAGCACTAATAAGAATGCCCTAACTTTCTGAGTGCTGTATCAGTCAGTGCAATTAACATCCATCTGCTGTGAGCAGCAGCTGTTCAGGAGGGCAAGGAAAGTAAGAGAAAAGTCCACTAGTATTTTATGCACATTGCTACACAGAGATAGTTCTAGCTTCCTGTGAATCAGGCCATGCCACAAAACTTCATTTGGTTTATCGACAGTGTCTCACGAGCCAACATCATCTGCATGCTGCGTGAAGAAAAGCAAATGGAACATTATCCAGACAAGAAAAACCCAGTTTGAAGAAAATGTTGACAGCACTGAGCACATCAGCTGCAGGGTGTTCCCAGCACTACTTGGAGCAGCAGAGGAGACACGGGCATTCTGCAGTGTAACTGCAGTCTGTGCAATGCAGTCTCGCGTGTATGCCTCTCCTAGCCTAAAGAAGGCATGCAACTATTTCTGACTGGAGAGATCCACTTTACTTCCAGTATCACAGAAAACTCTAAAAGATGTATGAATATATCCAGATGGGATCCTTGTTACAGCAAATACCTAAAACTTCTCATATAGAATGGCACCAGATTTTAGGTGACTGAAAAAATCCTGAGGTTTGCTGATG
Organism: Platysteira castanea; assembly: GCA_013397175.1. Lineage (NCBI taxonomy): Eukaryota > Metazoa > Chordata > Aves > Passeriformes > Platysteira > Platysteira castanea. The sequence goes on along the minus strand of VYXC01007341.1, from coordinate 681,134 downwards.
CATACTTTACCAGTTTTGATTTTCACACTTAACTACAACAATCTACAGAAAGTACTACGAGTTTTAAAATCCTGTTTGCCTCCATTGCCAGCAGGTCTCCATTTTGACCAGTTTCTAACAAAATTGGTATGTTTAAACTGGATCTCCATCATTTCATTACGGCTGAGCTCTGAACTTAATGGAACAATCCAGAGATCCAAACCATTGCTGCAACATGGTCTCCCCACTGCTCTGCTTTCCAGACCATCCACTTGAATGCTATCCTCTGCATGACACTAGATAACAACGAGATTAATATGTATCAGAAGCCATATCCGAGCAAAACTTTCTCCTACATCCATAGTGGTTTTGCCCATGCCAGACTAAAGGAAAATGAACTCTGCCGTATTACTCAATAATCCAGGTAACACTGAAGGAAGTGCTCTCTCTGCATTTAAATGTGTGTGGTTTTGAGCCCCACAGTCAATGGGGCATAAGTAATTGCCTCAGCAAGTCTTAGCTACAGCTAACAACACAATTTTACTCCAGCTTTCAACATACAAATGAAAAAAGGGACAAAATAAAGGGTTAGCATTTCTTGTGTTTTTCTTGGACTTGGTACATCGGACTTCATATTTCTGGGCATGTTACACGACCTCTCTGGGAGTCAGATCTGGTCACTAAAGTACATATAACTTCTACTTGTGGATTAAGGAGACATAAAATGCTTAGGGAACAGAAGTGTTACTGGTAAAACAGACAGAAAATGCTAAAGCAGAGCTTTGGTTAATTTGATTTTTTTCTCAAGAGAGTATATCATTCTGCCAAAATCCAAACCAACTCTATTAGCACTGTAAAATCATGCCAAAGAAACACTTTTAACTAAGTTAGGGGTCAATGATTCTTTATTTCCAGGTAATATCAGCAATACATACTCTGCTTTGAGTCTGGCCTTCTTCAAAATATTTACTGGAAAACTACTCACAAAAATCACAAAAATTCACATGAAAAAAACATCTGGGAAGCAGCATCCTGAGGTGATCAGATAAATTTCATGTCCTAGAAAAGCACACAGTTCATCCTCTCCAATCCCTCACTACTCAATATAGAAAAAGCAAAGAGGTTATTTTTTCCTGTGCTTGAAGGACAGCTTTTTACATAAACAACTGCATAAAGGCATGGGAAGCAATGCTGTTACCAGTGAAATCTGTGAAATTCCCCAAGTCGAGAAGTTCTTGCTTAGCACAAATATAAGAGAATTTCAACTCGCGCACTTCAGCTTTAAGTCATGAAGCATTCCTAATCCTAACTGGCAAAACCAGACAACTCCAACTCATTAAGAACACCATATATGTGTTTGTGTAAGCTAGTGCCCCATCTATTTTCTACCAATGTTTTGTAATAGTAGATATATTTTAACGTACCCTTGTTGTATTTTAAAATCACTCTTGCTATGCTCATGTACAGTGTCTGGATGCAACTGAGGCCTGTAACTGCATGGAACTGAAGAAGTGTTACTAACGCAACACTGACAGCACCTTCTTTACTAACAGGGAGGGGAGGTTGACCAAACAACTCAAAAATTGGTATTTTTATGAAGGAAAATTGGGCTGGCTTGTTTTTCTCAAGCTAACATCCCATTTAACTGTTCTCATACTATCCATGCATACCATACCTTAGCTTTGTGCTTTACAACACCCTTTTAAGTATAAACCCACAACTTTTACTTTCAAATGTCCATGAGATTACATGTGTAGTTTTTCAAGCCTACCTGTCAGTCCTCTCCCTCACCACCACAACCCTCTGCAATAAAGACAGATTCCTATAGGAAGGGCCTACAGTCGTAATTTGTAAATAATTACAAACTGTAATTAAAGCTTCACAGCCACAAACGGAAACACTGCAATCTTGTATTAGAAGAAAATAATGATCTCTGCAGATGAACAATCATTATCTTCCTTGTTCAGTCATGGAGTTGCAGCTTTGCTTTCCCAGCTGTTAACCTATCATCATAACCTAACAAAGAATACTGTTTGCCTTTCCACCCCACCACCCCCCCTTTAAAACAAGTGGAAAATGTAATGAGAGTCTGACTTTGTGCCTTTGATAATTAAGCTTCCAATATCATGGAATTTGCTCTAACAGGAGCATCTGCTTGCTGCATTGCAGCCCTACAGCTAAGAAAGCATTGGACTTATTAATGAAATACAATAAAGAACTGAACATCTGGGCGGGAAAGATTCACAGAAAGGGAGAAGCTTGTTTTCCTCTCAAAATATTCAGGAGACAGCAAAGCTCATCCAAATAAAATGTAGTTTTTCTGTTGAGGAAGCAGCTGGAATCAATGATGCTGATTATTCTTACTGCACTATATCCTGCTGTAAGAAACAAACCTATTTAGAGGAAACAGAGGGGAAAGCAGGAAAATCCCTCCTGTAATAATCTACCACATAGTTAAAAGCTCCTGATAGTGCAACCCATTCCCATGCCCAAGGAACAGGCAGATGGGTATACATAAGTTCTTTCTGCTAACAGCGCTGGCAGAAAAGGGCTTCGTATCAACACTTCAAATACTGAAAAGAGAAAACAGGACAAAAATAAAACAAGAAACACTAAGATCCCAGAAGAGTTAAATAGCTAGAATTTTGGATCAACAATTTGAGCATCTTATATAACACAGTTCATCATATGGTACCCAGTCACTCATGCATCAAGAGCAGAAACTGGGTTAACTACAAAATTTCTCAGAAACAAATTGAAACCTTGATTTTAAAACACTTCTAAATGTGCCAGATATTTCAGTACACTGTTCAAAGTTAATTACCATCAAACTAAATATCTGTGCCTCGCATTCTTTTTAAATGCAAAATTCGTGGGGCTGTATGCGGATCCTGCAAATGGCACTCGCTTTCTGTAAGGCTATGCAGTATTTCTTCACACCCCTGAGCTAAGGGAACATAAGGGTGTCAAAAAACCTTTCTCAAGGAGGATGGTCATCCTAGAACCCACAGGTAAACCGGAATCCTTTGTTTGGCAATGATGCACAGACTTGACTGCATCACCCCACCTCTGGCTGAAAGGGATATACCCCATGACCTGGGGACCACTGCCTGCCCTCCTATCTTCTGGGACAGCAGACAAACATTAAGGGCTACTGTCAGCGAGGGGACAACCCCAGAGGACCCGCATCAGGTCTGTCTTCCTATGATCTACATAAGATTCACTTTTCTGAGTCCCATTTTTTGGAAGGAGTACGTTGCTACCCAGTACATGCATAAGGTAGCAAGATTGATCCTGATTTATCTAGATGTTTTTCTGACTCTTCTTGTTTCTTCCAGCTTAAAACTCCTTGTCTTGTGTTTGTTGGTGTTCTTTGTTCTTAAACAAGATGCAAGAAAAAGGAACCAAAATGATGTGTAATAGCTGCTCCCCACCATGATGACAGAACTAAAACCAAACCGACCAACCCCAGTATGTCAATTCTGTACACATTATGGATTGGTGATGGGCCATTTTTAGTCACATATATCTTTACAATTTTAAAAGTCAAAGCTACTGTTTGCATCATGTTATACGTCAAAACACACCGATGTAAATCCTATTTTCTATCTGTTGAGACTTCATGATATGACTGAAGCTCCACATTTATTTTAGAGTTCAAAAAGCGTCTGGGTTTTTTATGAAAATCATAGTGAACTCACAAGGAAAAAAATTACAAAATACGCATTGGTAGAGAGAGCCATGTGGATTTTTAACAAATAACCAAACCAAATTTACATTGTAGCCAGAAGCAAACATCAAAAACTCCAGTTCAGAGGGGTACTTTTTTAGTAACACAATCACTTTGGGAAACTATTAAAATAGCACAAACTTAAAAGCAGCATTGGAAAAATCTGAATGTAGTTCAATTCCAGTTTCCAACTCAATGCCTTTTTTGCACACATATGCTTTGCCTTCCATACTTAGCTGCATAATATAAACGACCAAACTGCACTTACAACAAATCTGAACTGACAATGCCAAATTTTAATTGAAACAAACGAGAGAAGTTGGGCAATGCATGAGCATTTTATAGGGAAGTTAGCAGCACTCACAGCTGGCATAAACCTCCACCCCTACAAGTGAGAAAGGGATCTAGTTTCCTCCTTTTATTTTAATCCTTCCTTCAAAAAACCAGACAAATCTGCTAAATTAAAAAAGCAAAAAACACTGCAAATGAACAGTCTGACAACTGGTGACTTCAGGAGAAAAAAGTTATTTTCTCCCTCTTAATGAATGAAAATGCATTCTGTCTCCCAATTCAGAGAAGCTTTCTTGCAGCCTTTTTTTATGTCAGCACTTGCAGCAACCTCTCATCATTGTAAGTGCTATGCAGAATGTCTCTGAAAATGTCGGTGCATTTGAGTACACACTTGTGTGTAAATGTCTTCGTACAAAGCCCTAGATGCAAACCATGCTGCAGTAAATGCTCTTTTAGAGCACTTCATGGCATCAATGCAGACGTTTTTCTGCTTAAAAAGAAAACTAATTTACACTAAAAGAAAAAATCACCTCACAAGAATACAAGGCAGTCCTCCTCCAGGTGGTTTTGCTGCAGTTAATAAATCAATTTTGTCAAGAAAGTGAATGGAATAGAGGCAGAGAGACCTACAGAAATATCAGGAAATAAACACACAGTATTCAAATTAAAATCTATTAGCAATACCTCAAATCTAATTTATAAAATTCAGACTCTTCTCTGTTATTCCAGTTAGCTGGATAAAAATTCCCTACTTCACTGTTACACCTGCTCCTTAGGAAAGCATGCACGAGGATTTTAAGGCTGAGTGGGGACAGCACAAGGTGGCTGTTAGCCACACCACTGTCAAAAACCATTTGCTTATACTTGGTTCTGGGAAAGCAAAAACATCATCTGAGATGGAGGAGGGTAAATCTGTCTCTACTTCCAACTGGTTCTTGACTCCTTGGATGAGCTCATCAGTAAAACATCACTGCTTGTAACAGTCATGTGGTCCACAGAGAACTACATTACAATTATGGATGTCACAGCCCTAAACTATTTTTCAAATGTATTATGCAAATGTAAGTAAATGTATTTATTTCTGTAACCAGCTGAATCATAGCAGAAGTAAACTTCTAGTTTTGCTTCCTTACTGAAGTTTTTAACTTCAACTCTTACTTACAATCTCTGAAGTACACTCTAATGCAGCTGCACAGAAATGCACCTCTGTAATGACAGTGAAACCGTAAAATGTAACTGCTGCACCTATTCCCCTTGGGAATGCTGAAGATGCTGGGCAAATGCCCTCTGCTCACATCATTAAAACAAACAAAGCCATTGTCATGAAATCATTCACTGTGCAGAAACTTTATAAGCTCTTCTATTATCTTTTATAGCTTAATTTCAGCACTGAGAATCTCTAGAGTGCTTTGCAGCACATTAATAAGAGACATTCGCTTTATAAAGTTTATCATTATTACTGTACTGCCTACATCAGCTCATTACACTCAAGTTTGGGGGTTTTATTTTAAAAAATTTTCCTCAGCCCAAGACTTGACTTTTTCAGTGAATGATGAAGGTGGTGGTGGTTCTTGAGGTCTCTTTCACAAAACTGCTGCTTTTTTTCATAGAGCTTTAAGGGCCCATTATTAATAAAACTGCTGAAAGAATCTCCTCTGCAGTCGTGAGGCAGCAGAGCTTGACTGCACTACTATTTCCCTCACTAAAATCAGGGGCTACTAGAAGTGCTACTAGAAACTAAGAAAACAATACTGGAAGTGGCAGCTGGCAAACAAGGGAACGTTTCAGCTTTTAAACAAACTCCAGTGTTTCATACAGTACTCTGGCTACTTAAATACTTTAGAGCTTACATCAATCTTTATCCTGTAAGTAAAGCTGAACCTGATCTAGATCAGTCATTTGAGGGGTTTGAAGACAGACACGGAGGAACACACGGGCAGCAGAGGCCAGACTGATACCAACAACTTTCACCAGCACCACAACAATCCCTCAGGGCACGGTCCTTTCCCGCTTTTCTAACAAAATCTCTGTGCAGCCAAATGCACTAACACAGCGGTGACAGTACACAGATCCACAACTGGGATGGCTTGGTTTAGCCCCTGAGGGCTTAACAACCACTTTGCCTGGAGTCAATTCCATGTCGGCTTTCCCCTTGCCGGTGCAGCCAGTAGTAAGCCCTTCCTGGGCCTCAGTGCCCACGTGGGAAACACAGGTGAGACCCAGTGTTGGGTCACCCAACTCCACCCAGCTCCCACCAGGAAGGATCCATAGGGGCGTCATCAGTGTGGACCTGATGCTTCTGGAGCCCTCCCCGAAGATGTCCACCTAGATGTGGAGCACAACCTGTAACACAGCACAAGGCACTTAGGCAAGCCCTCATGTGATGACTACAGCACTTCAGAAGCAACACTGCAATGCTTTCGGCAGAATTTTCCCAGTGTCTGATGCTGTGTGTGATGCCTTAGGTTTTAACTTTTATATTTTTTCAAATTCTGTATTGCCTAGTTTGTAACTCTGAAGTTTCTTGTAGCTCATTAGCTGCTCTCTTAGGCCAGATAGACACAACAAAGCTTCTCTGAGCTTGCTATTCAAGGACACTCAGGCTGTCCTAGGCCCAAAGGTGTAAACTAGGGCCGCAAGAGAGCTGTAGAAATTGAAGAAAGCTAAAGTTTCAATTGGTGAATTTATGCTGATATGCAAATGGACCAAACCTATAAAAGTGTGAAGAACTCGTGACTCGTTATCCATCTCGGGGTCCATTTTGGATGTAGCCTCTGGTTCCCCAGGGTGGTACCTTTGAAGGCCTTTCAAATAAATACCTACCTTTATTCTCTTACTCTTGTCTAGTCTCTGTTTCTAGGTAGCTGGAGAAGGCATCATGCGTGGCTGGTGTATTCCTGTAGGATGCCCAACAGTCAGATCTCAGCCTAAATCTGCAAACAAACTGTTTCAAGCAAATCAAGTACACAAAGTGTCTTTCAGATCATTCTTCACTTTTTTAACAAATACTGGCTGTCCACAATCTTCCATGGGGTTTTTTTTCCCTTAATGCTGCATCGCAACACATTAACCACATTGGATTTCTCCCAAAAGGGGTACAAGAAGGGACAGAAAGCACATGCAGGTTTGCGGGACTGTCAAAGGCATATAACATTTTTCATTTTTCTTAAACAGTAAAAAGCATCATTTAAACTTCCATTTCTTCATAGAACTTCTTTGAGCAGAATTTATTTACTCAATTAGCTCTAAAACCCAATTCCCTAAGCAAATAAATGATTGCTTAAGTATGATTATGTGTAATTAATATTCTCCATTTAGTTGCCAGAATATTAACTCATTTTTAACCATAAAATCCCACTAAATCATTTTAAAGCTAGATAAGTGCAAAGAAATTTTTCCTCTGTTTCTATACTCAAGAGAGCGCAGTAATTGGTTCCAAAAAATTAAGAAATTTTAATCTCTTCAATTTATCTAAAATGGGACTAAAAATAATACACACACAATCAAGAAATATAAACAAAAGCTTAAAAGGTGGACTTTTTCTAGTTTGAGCCTGATAAGGCTTGCAAAATTTCTCCGCGAGCTCTGATACTCTCAAACAGTAGAGTCACATCAGTCTCATGCTGATAAAAGCATTATGAAATACTTCTCTTTCTGATCAAACTCCTGAAGACACAGTACAGAGAACATTATTAAGATGTTCAAATCATGTTCCTAAAAATGATCTTGTCGTCCCCAGTCTATTTGGGAACATGCACTAAGCTAATCAAACTGACAGGTGTAGCAGCAGAATTCAAGACAACCCTGCAGTTTCAAAAATTCAAGACAGGTCCTGCAGTTCCTGGAGCCCAGCAGTCCAGAAGCTCAGATCTCTTCATATTGACTATGTCTTCCCAGTACTCCCCAGCACAGCATTTACTTTACACAATTTTTGCTTTTCTTGGAGTCCAGGATAAAAATGCTTTCAGAAATGAAATATGAATGTCTGATACTGCTATTTTTCCTCATCCTCAGAATACAGCCTCAATCTTAGTTAACAACTATGTTCAAACCCTGCTCTGACAGGAGAACCATATACCCCCTCAGGGGCTTTTAACAGAGTTCTTTATTGCATCAGTTAGAAGTGGGTACACTTAAGTGAGACAAGGAATGCTTTACTAGTCTTTACTGGTAGCATGGAAAGTTAAGAAGAAAAAACCAAATTTCTGCCCAATTTCTATATAAGCAAGGACCATAAGCTTCTCAAGAAAAGTTTGCCAGAGTATTTCCTTTTCACAAATGCAAAACATGCTTTATATTAATCCCATTATTGTAAACCATGGAGCCATTTTGACTAAAATAAAACACACCAGAATGCAAGCAGCCAGCATGGAAAACTTCAGTCCAAAAGTTAAAGACATACAATGGCAAATATTTAATACAGAGCAGTAGTTAGATTACACACAGTTGTTTTACAGTATGTGCATGTGTATAGTTCAAACACATTGCCTTCTCACTTTTGGAAGCCTGAAGATTAACAAAGCTTCCCTGGAAAACTTCTACGAGAAATATTTCCCCTAATAGCTAAACCTTTCACTAATAATACAGAAAAAGGAAGGCCAAGAATATGAGTGTAAATCCTTAGGCAGTAAGCAAGGTACTTACCAAGACATTATTCTTATACGAACACACACAACCCATCCAAACACGCAGCGAGTCTCCATGATCTGTTTACAATTAAATCTGATGCATTTCCTTGTACGTGTAAAATATGTATGTGAAAGATTTGAAATCTCTGAGTTTAAAAGCCTGTTCCTGTCTAGTTGGGACATTCAAGGAGATCTTCAAATCTCAGAGGAGGCTTCCCCAAAGATGTTTCCCAGAAAAAAAAAAAACATACAAGGAACAACACTAACAGATTGTAACACTAATGTAATCTATTACAGGGCTATGCTGAAGAATTTTAAAAACTAATTTAATGTGCTAAGAGGGTAGTTCTTTGCTCCCAATGGATGAGGATGTAAAACAATCTCCAGAGTACCCTCAGAGCACTTTCAGGAGCTATCACCAAGACCACCGTGGTTACCAACCACCTTGCAGGCACTGTATCTTCCACTCTCCCAGAGCAGGAGTAGGAGACAATGCAGGCTTGACAGCTCCTGCCTGCTTGTAGGGTGAAGGCACACACAGATGTCATGATTCCGTGGTGTTAGCATGACAATGAAATTACTGCAGAGTCCACTAACCAAAGACAACAAATTTTAAAATTGCAACATCTGAATTTGTTCTAGTTAGAAAAAGTGGGGGAAACAGGATCCTCTGCAGCTTGTCAGAAAAAAAGAGCAAATACTTTTCTGTCTCCTCAAGCTGTCTTCTCACAAGTTTAGTCATAAAAGAGCTCTGCTATGGCAGACAAAGTTTCACCTAAGGAACAGGTGAAAAACCGGCCAAAGCCAGTCACCCTCAGTGACTCTGCCTTGTACTGCACTGCCCACCCCAGCCAGACTGGGAGAAGGGAGTGTGGGCAGGATATGGGCTGGAGCAAAAGTATTTCTTAAACCTCTTATGGTCTGCCAGAAACAGAAAATAGGAGGATGCTAAAATGCAGAAGTTGCCTTGCTAAGCCTCTTTGCTCCTAACACAAGGCCAAAAATAAATTTTAGCACACAGAAAAAAAAAATCACTACTTTATTAGGCATATTTTTAACAAACTGATTGATCAGGCTGTTAGAGTTCACAGCTAAGCAATTCCTAGCAAATGTGAGGGATAAAAACTAAAAGATCTAAAATCAATTTATAAAACAAATCCATTTATCAACCAGGAAAGTCATAACCAAACATTTAATAGTAGACTGTACTAAATCCAGTTGCCAACTACTTAATGCTACTACCTAAATTTGACTTGTTAATCATGCCCTTGTTGTTTTAAACCAGAGGTCTGATTAACAGCTTTCAGGTTAGTGTTTAAGCTCACAACATTAAGTCAAATGCAGTTAACGGAGCAAGTTCCTTCATGTTAAGGAGGATGAAAATAGTTTTCATTCAGAAGATACAGTCTCTGGCTATCTCCAAATTATAGCAAAATTACAAATAACAAAATAAAACATACTAGTGAGTATGTTACTAAAGATCCAATAGAGACCATCTGAAATCGCCTAGAGGAAAAAGGCTTAACTAAAAATACTTGCTGAGGTGAAACAAGCCATCTTTGCTCCAAATGTAAAACCACCTCCTGACAGCTCTCCAGGCGGAGTAGGAGAGTTAAGAAATACAATTCAGCTTTGAAGGGTATGATCTCTCAGGGTTTGTGGAAAGCTATTTTAGATAAATTATGAAAGAAATGACTAGCAGAGATGAAGGTTAGGCAAGAATGGAGGGAAAGAACCAAGCCAAAATGATACAGCCAGGAAAAATATCTTTTATCAAAAACTACAGGACAATCCCCAGTAAGAGCTATTTCCCAAAGCAGCAATGAACAGCAGAAATGATCATAATGAGCATTGCTTTCTAACCTTGTTAGCTGATCAAGCTGCTGCACTTTCCTCAGAAAGCTTCAGCCTCTCTACTTTCTCCTTAAGGGATGAGAAATGGTTTTAAGCCTTTCACGGAGAAAACAGAGGGAAAATCAGTGAGGACTTTCTCACCCCGCCCTTGCAGCAGCTGTGCACTCAGCAGAGGGGACAGGGAGTCAGGGCCTCCTTCCACCCCCACCATCCGCAGAGTGGGTTTGTGCCCTTCACTCCTCTTCATGGACTCACACAGGTCTCTCTGCAGATTTGGTCCAGAGACCACCGGGACCACTTTTGGGACAGTAGCTCCTTTCCCCTTTCCCCAGGATGTGTTCCAGCTATACTAGTAACTCAGCTCCAGGTGGACACAGCACTCCACACTGCTCTGTCCTCCTTAAGAGCGATAAGGATTAATGATTTCCAGGCCTGAAGCACATCTCCCTCAGGTAGTGGTGACTGCAAAGGTGAAGGTCCCACAAGCCAACTACTCCTCCCTGCCTTGCCAGGGCCAACTTAAGTTTTGGCCCAGGTGGCACGGCTTGAGTTTTGTCCCAGGGAGTGTTTAAGTCCAAAGCTTAGGAACAAGCTATAAGGGATTTCTTTCAGTGCTGCAGTCCTAATGATGGGTTGGGTTACGCTCCTCGATTACCTCTTTATACAAGTATGAGAGCTGATAGCTCTACCTTCATCAAAACAAGAAAACAACCAAGGCAGCACCTCTACTTTGGTTTTAAAAATCTTTTTATGAGTCACCACATACCACAAACTAAAACCAAAAATCTATGTTGCCAAGTCACTTAAAGACTAAACACTAGAAAGGCTTTTGTTTTACAAAATGTGGTTACTTGAATGGAGATAATACGAAGAGCTTATATATTTAGGATTAACACTTTTAATACTTTGTGCCAGGAGACTGATTATATCCTTTTAAAGGACAAGTAAATGGACACAGAAAGGCTGTCAGACTGGAAGGGTGTTTATTAGTGCATCATCAAAAAAAACAATTGATAATTCAACAGAGTGAGCATTCATTTCTATAAAACTCACTCTGATTTAACTTAGCATTGTCTGAAGAGAGATGTGACTTAGTTTGAAGAAGATTAAATACATTTTATTTTAATAAGGATGTAAAGTTTATGATACAGAAATACTTTATACTTTTCAAGCATGATTTAGGGTTTTGGGGTTTTTTTTAACCTTGCACTGGATTTTAAGTGTCCCGTGTGTCAGTGAAATTCTGCCCTCACCTCATTCAATGGGAATTTTACTAATAACTTCACTCTGAGCAGAATTTTACCTAGGGGACCCACATTCATTTCATAATTTTACATGTAAACCCAAGAGCATTATGCCTTATACAATTAGGACAGAGCTTGAAGAAATCATTAGATCTTCCATTTTATGCATTTTCCAAGCACGATACTTAAATACACTGAGACTTAGGGTAGCACTGCATATATTTACTTTAGTTTTCAGCCAAGGATCACAACAAACTCCTAAGCTTTGTTTTCGCATAATCAAATGCAAACCTTTTTAAAACATTTGGCATGTTTCATCTGAGCATAAAAAGGTTTGCACAACTACGTTACTTCAAACTCCTATCACAAATTACAACTTCACATTCACTATGGAAACAGACTTCGAGTTCACTTGAGAAATAACTAAGTCATAAGGATTTAACTCCCCTTGCTATTCATCAAAAATAATTATTCACTGCATAAAGGCTTGGTGCTGAGCGAGTGAACGGTCAGGCTGGAGAATTCCCCGTAGCCGTGGAACAGACATCTCAGATGCACCAAAGGTGCCTTTCCTCATGCAGCCCCCTTTATTGCTCAGCTGGAAAGACTGCCTGTAGAATAGGATGAGACTTCAGACACACATTTAGTTCCCCACTCCTATACTGGCTTTTCCAGTAGGAGCACTGATTACCGGTAGGCAATAATGATTTTTGTAATGCGAACATCTGTGCAATGGAAAACAGACTGAGATCAAATTAATGGCATGTATCTCACTATTAAGCAGGTACCAAATAATAAAAATCTTTTTTAATTGCTAATAAACCTAAGTTTCTACTGAAGATTTAGCCAATAGAAACACCAAAAGCTTTATAAATCCACAAGTGAGGTGCTCTTCAATACCCTTCTGAAATAAAAGAAAAACATTTTTTTTAAATTAAATAATCAAACTACTCTTAGGCAAAGCTCTAACTAAGGTCTGAACATACAGAACTCCAAATTATGTTAGTTATTGGTCTCACTGCAACAATAACTCAGCCATATTGCCCACAAGCAGCAATTAATTAAATTTAATAAGGAATGCTACGAGTTGTTCCTGTTTTTAAAATCCCAGCCAGGGCCCTAAACAATGCTGCCTTTCTTATTCCAATTTTCAAATGTTTAAAAATCCAATTTAACAAAATCATCTTCAATGTTGGAGAAAATCCCAATGCATAAAAAGTCACTTAAGTGCTCTATTAAACAAACCAACCAAATCTACGTGGCAGAGGAAATGTCAGTTTTTAACAGGCTACTGAATACCTCCTTTCCAGGAACAGAAATATAATTTATCTTTAATAACACACACAGAAGTTTTTCCCCATCACTAAACTCTGAATCAAGAATTCACTGAGGATTAGAAAGCAAACATTATAAAATACGAACTTGGTGTGCTGAAAATTCTATATTCACTTTTATGCATGCAGAAGATTTTCCCTTTCTCTTTCCAGTGAACAGGAGAGTGATCTTAAAAAGCCTGGAATTATTTTCCTCTCTTTAGTTTTTGAATATGAAACATCATCATTCAACAGAAAGCCAAGGAAAAAAAATCAAGCATTATACAAGTCCATAGTACCCATCTAATTTCCTGGCAACTACAGCACAAGCAATAAATAGGAAACCAGCAAAATTTTTCCAACTGCCTTTTAGAAGAGCACATTACCTGAAAAGACAGTATGAAAAAAAGTGCTAAATGCTCTCAGAAAAGGAGATCAGAGAGTCTTTAAAGGAGTAACATTACAAACTACTGCCTCCTGAGTAAAAAGGTAACAAGTAACTGATCATGTAAAACTGTAAAACTACCAAAAAAGGGACCAGGGTATCCCACATACATTTGGAAAATCCATTGCACTGGAAAACCATTTGATTAATCCAGTGTATTACATATTTACACTGTGATTTCTCTAACCTGATGCTTTAAAACTCTCATCTGCTTCCTCATTTATGCTTGTTATCAAAGCCATCAACATTATGCTAAGACAGAAAAGTTTAACTAGCTTTGCAGAATTAGTACAGAAAGCACTATAGCAGCATAAATTCCATTGGTCTACTCCAGATTGGGAAAAAAAATCAGAAATAAATGGGGGAAAATGGCAAACAATAAGCACTTTGAGAGCTGGATTTATAAGTACCGACAGCTATCTCTCCTGAGCAATTTTTGCGTTTGCTACAAATTGGGCACAAATTCTGAGGATTTTCAAGCCATATTCCACCAGGAAATTCTACATCAGATTCAGTCTCTTTTTCAAATTCCAGGTGCAGCTTTAGCACTTTTTACTTGTTCTCTGAAGAAAAATGTCTACAATGCTGGCTAGGACCTATACCTGCAAAATCTGCTTATGAAGGCAATCATTCCTATTCAGGACCATGGCAGAGTTCCAGATGCTTCGAGTATAAAACAGGAACTCCACCGAAATGAAAGGTCAACGAGCCCTGCATTCCCACCAGGAACCAAAGACTGGAAGGGCTTTATAGCAGCAAGTACCTCAGGAAGGATGCCCTTGCACATGCCCTTGGTGAACTCATCTTCTCCCAGCACTGTCAAGGGCCACAGGTTCCCTGAGACTCTGAGCTCCTTTGCCATATCACCACAAGGATACTTACCCCACAGGAATTACTTGTTAAAGAAGCACCTCATACACAACCTCTTTTAACCAGAAAGGCTGAGAAGAAAGGAAAGAGAAAGAAAGCAGGGAAGCATTCTTCAGACATTTTTCCCTTTGTCGGAAGCTTGTGTGCTCCCCTCAGCGCAGACCCTCTCTTGCCTATTCAGCTTGGGGATCAGCATGCCAGCAGCAATCAGTAAATAAAAAAACTGACTCCAAACTGCACATGTTATTTGCAGCTCAATAAAAAATAATGCTGGGTCTTTGACACATGTTTATATAACACCTAATATAAAAGGCTTGTTTCTCATGAATAAATATGTGGTGCAGGCCAAAGTCTGGAAGCATTTTCTAAGTAAGAAAATAAAATCTGTGAAGTCTAAACTCCAATTCAAATTTCTCCTAAGGTTTTTAGACCTAGGGTTCAAGTTTGAGACCATATGCAATTAAAACGAAGTATACTTGCCAAAATAAAGCATATTTTGTGATGCAGTGATCTTGACTGATTGGGTTTGTTTACTTATGCTTACACAGAATTTGGTAAAGTGCGACAACTGGCTCAGCCAATGCAAGACAGATTCATCCACCTGGAAGCAACAAGTATTTTAAAATATATTAATGAAAATGCTCCTACAGTAAACAGTAGCCTTTCCTACTGGTTGCACTAGTTATTGAAGAACTTTATAAGGCTTAATCTCATCATGCAGCTTCTTCTTATCATACACTACAGTGCTTACACTGGGAAAATTAATATTATAGCACTTTATTTTCTTTATTATTCTCTACAGTTTGGAGTGACCTGTCTCTTCAGCTTTATAAATAACCCAAATATTCTGTACACTTAATTTGCAATCACCACAGTAATTTTTTCAAAGGATGACTCAAATTCTTACTCCAAAATTAAATGCATTTTTTCAATCAAGTCTCTTCTTGTGGCACTAAGCACTGGACAAAATTTTTATTCAAAAATCCCTTTCTTCTTCATTAAAACATCATTACAGCAATCATAATAATAATTTCTTTAACATGAAACAATAAGTCTTATATAAGACGTGTTTACAACCTTTACTACCTGGTTAATTTATTTGTTCATGGAGCAGGCATTTGCTACGACGCAGTCTGTTATTCTCATCAACTCAGTGATTCATCTGCCTTTCCTACACTTATCTTCCAACCTGTCTTTCCTAATTTTTTGTTTATCTTATCACTGTTTTGGTGCTGCTCTCCCTCTTTAGATTCTAAACCAGGCTTCTTCCTTTTCACTATATAAGGTCCAGTGTTTGAAAAGCTTTTGAGCACTGCCATTTGTGGTACTGTGACTTATTTCTGTAATGAGTACGTTTCATACAAAAGAAAACTAGTGTTACTTGTCAAATAATCACAAAGAGTTAACTTATCCATGTGTTAGAACATAGGATGCGGGGAGACAGACACACAGGAGCAGTGGTTAGCACTTACAGGAAGGCAGGGTAGCCTCTGGTGCCCATGCAATGCTCCACTGCTTCGCTTACAACCAGAAAAAACACCCAATCAAGAATTGTAACAAATAATTTTTCAGATGGAGAAAGGGACATCCTTGAAGAGTCAGCCAGCAAAGACTGCAGCCCCCAAAATGTCTGTGCTAATGTGGGTTTTGGCAGGACTAACAGGCATGTAAAATCCTGTTCCGCTCGCTCCTGTCTTTTCAACTGGACAACATCCTGTCTCGGAAGAAGTTGCTTGGGTCACTGTAGTCACTGGAAGTCACAGCTACCAAAGCAAAGACACATGCAGCTAAAACCCAGGTCTGGAACAGTGTGCATTGCCCCTTCACAAGGGAAGGAACTCCAGAAAGTTAAGTTAGGTCTGACCTCGTCCTGACCATTTTAGATAAACACAAATCCTTTGGTTTAATTAACCATCCTTATACAGGCTACCAGGTGTTTGCTTTGTTCAGCTGCTCGAGGCTCTCTATAATAAACATTCCTTCTTTTCCAGAAATTGGGATTTTTTCATGGCTGCTATTCCTAGATAAAATAAAAATGGAGAGCTGTAGAACCCACATTATTTTCTTTCTTCTCCCCTTCACAGACACTGATGAACTTCCAACATTCAGAAACTACTGGAATAATGGGATTTCTAGTCTCATACTCATTTTCATATGCTAACATAAAAACAATACCACACCACTGCTCTCACTCTGCCAGTGTGTATGGTCCCAATTTTTTTCAGTTTTAAACTAAAAGACCACTGAAAGACAACATTCATGACTCTAAGTTTTCAAACCCCAAAACACTTCAGAAACATTTCCCACATGGCTGGCTGGCACTCCTAATCCATGTGGCAAACTGATGATTGCACAAGAGGTCAGTGGCAGGACACTTTATTTTTTTTTTCTTTAAAATAATCCTGGCTTCACAGAACCTCACACCTTTCAGACATATTTGCCATTCAAAACCCAATGGACAAGTGTACACTTCCTTCAGCTTCATTACTTCTTCAATTTAAAATGCAGGCTCACAGACATACTTAACTAAAGACACTGCTGCAGATTATCTCATTAAAAGTAATACTATACTTATTTTATCTTACTCTTTTTTATTGAGACAATTTATCTACAAGACCATCTTTGCTTTATCAAACACTATTTTTTAGAAGTTCAGAATCAGTTTAGTGGGATTCTGTCTTGCACTGAATTCATCCCATTTATGTCTGCTCAAAAAACTACTGTCAGAAAACAGAGCAGCTACTTGCAGACCATCTACTCTGTCAAACACAGAACAATCCAGGCTCTATCCCAGAAACACAAGCACCTTCATACAGTTAATTTTTACTGCATTAAACCCCCTTCTAATACTCACTAAATTCCCAGGGTTAAGGTCAATCAGAGAGAACTACAGAGGAGCTGAAGTCTCAGGAACTTCGTGTTTTAGAGAACATCACAGTGGTTTGCATCACTTTTTACTAGCCACCACAAAGTCAGAAGAGACTTTCTGCTTTCCACACAGACAAGTGCTAGTAGATTTTCAACTGTATTATGGATTACAAAGCAGTGAATCTTGACACTTTTGAAGTTAAATTTCAAAGATACACTTAAAATACCAAAGATAATTGTTTGCATCTTTGATACTTTCAATAAACATTTTGCAAAGAAAGCTATAAGCACTGAATCCTCTGAACGTGTCTCTACTTTTTTTTTCTAGTATTAAAGCTATTGAAAGAGTTGGGGCTGAGGAAGAAAACAAAAAAATATATTTCTGTTACATAAACTGCAGCTAAATCAGACCTTAAGAGGATAGGGTCTTGGCCAATCTGCCTCTCTGATGCTCCAGCAGAATATAAAAATGGTTGGAGAGCTCAGGAGAAAAGTCAAAATTATCCAAATGCCTGAGGCTGTAAGATGCTCTGCAGTAGAAGTAATACCATCAAAAGCCACAACGAACATTACCTTGGTAGTCACAGAAGATTTTTTGCTATTCTTTTGTCTCCTGAAATGACAACTGAGAACCACAAACTTTCTGGCAAGGAACACAAAAGAAAGATAATTGTAACAACATGAGAAGAGCTTCAGAAGGCAGATGAAAAGGAGGAACAGATGTAGAGCAGGTCTCTGCTCCCTGCTTATAAAATGATGGGTTTTTGGGGTCACCACTGAAATAACAGAAACCTGAAGCAGAATGCAAATCCTGAGAAGGTCCCCCTCTTGAGCTTTCAGACATCAAGTGTAAGATTTCAAGCAGTCACTGCTACTGCGTAAAGCCCAAGGGCCATTGCTTTTCTTACTAATTCAGGGAATGACCAAAAATAGAAGACAGCTTGTGGCATTCTTGTCAGAGCCAACCTCTGGAGATCACAAATCCCGAGAAGAGTTGTTGCTTCTTCTCTCACTGAAGAGTGTCTGACATGACAATTCCCTAAAATTCCTACCAGGCACCATAATCCCATACCCTCCCTTCCTTGTAGGCCCATCAAAGACCAGCACCAAACTCTGAGCCACAGGCTGTCCTGACTCAGATGTGCTCAGTAACAACCGCACTGATTAGACACCAGCGGGGATTGAGCCACCTGACTCATCTTCATCACAAAATCTTGGTTCAACACCTTCACGTGCCCAATAATGATTTGCCTCATATTTGAGCTTCTCTAAACCACATGAGGCGCTTTATGCTGCATGAGAGGACAATGAAGAAGCAGAATGGCCCTTGTTCCCATCAACTCTGCAAAGACATTCTTTTCAGATGAAGTTTGTGTCATGAAAGCAACTGTTTTAAAGATCTAGGATCTAATTTAGACATTATGTTAATGACTGTGTCTCTGGTCTGCCCAGGAAAGCCAGTAGAGTTCTATCTCCTGAAGAAACAGAGACCATCTACTGGCACCTATCACTAAGTGTTGCAGTTAATATATCTCTTGACCAGCTACACAATGCAGGACAAAAAACATCACAGCTGTGGCTGTAATGCTTGCCCCATCGCCCAAGGTCATGAGATGTTGTAACGTGTCATTAGATGCTGCCTAGTGTTGAAATGAAAATCCTGGGGCTTACACAGTCATTGTACACTGACCCACAGAAAGATCACATGGCCTTGCTAGAAACCTTTTTTTTAACCTTTTTTTAGGTTTCTGATACATCGTCTCTAAATGCTCATGCACAAATCCACTCATTCTTCAATTTTCTTTAGCTGATATGCGAGAAGGAAACCACCAGTGCCCCTGGCAGAAGTTGCCAAGCAGAGGACAAAAATCTTTGAAGTCTTCAACAGCTGCTTTTCACTGTAAGTCAACAGGGGAAATTTATAAGCAAGGGTGAGAGTTTTCAAAAGAAATGGTTACTATTTTATGATACCTTGCAGTCAGTGGTGGTAAGAATGACTAACAGCTTCGCGACACTTAAACAAAACCTATGGTTCATCTAGATTTTCCCCAGCACTAAGCTGTGTTCTTACACACATCACAGAGGTGCGTGGTGAGATCCTGGGCTCTGATGACTAAGAACAACAATACCCCAATCAAGGAGCAGAGAAGTATTTTTCAGAGCTGAAAGCTTATGCAGAGAAGTTTCAGCAGCTCAGCAACTTCCTCGGAGCTGGCCTGCCTCACTGAGCACAGCAAGATGAATCACCATGTTCTGCAGAAGAGATCTTTATCCCCTCCCCAGACAAGATTAAGACTTTCTCTAGCTAAGTCTTTTTTAGAGGAATGTGTTGTGCGGCAATATAGAACTGGCTGCCTGTAACTTTACACAACTACTATTGGCAAAAAGGGGAAATCACTTGTATCAATGTACAAGTGGCATAGAAACACGTGCATAGAATGATATCCACTAGCAAACATGCCTACAGAATCACAGTATCAGAGAATATCCTGAGTTGGAAGGGACCCAAAAGGATCATCCAGTCCAACTCCTGGCCCCGCACAGGACAGCCCCAAAAATCACACCATAAGCCTGAAAGCATGATATTTCTTGGCTGTGAAAGGTATTCTTAAAGGCAGTCATGAAGCATTCATCTCCGTAAATATTTCTGCATAAAAAACTTGTGGATACCTATAGGCGATGTGATTAAAGGGTTTCAAGAATTGTTGTTTGTGTGCAGAAAATCATCACAGCCAACATCTAACCAGCCAACTGCGTGAATAACACTGACCTCAAACACTCATGCTACCACATACAGCAACACCTAAAATAATTTTCCACATTCCCTCCTGTTATTTTTCTCCCTGCTAAAACATCAGTTCTTTATTCCTGCAGCAAACAGCAAGAGCGAACAACTGGCCTCTTCATCAAAACACAACAGTGCCAGGTAACTAAAAGCACCCACATTTCACGTTTTCAGACTGCAGTAATAAAACTGTACTTGACTGTTACCTGCTGTCAGAATTCAAGCTTACAACATAACACACAGTCACATACCCATTAGTTTAAGCATAAAACATGCTTTTTTCTCTTAATTTTGTTATCTATTTGCTAGTAATGTCCCCACTTCCTAGGTCACGTCTCCTTATCATGACTACAGCAACAAAAAAAGCTGCCAGCAAACAAGTACAAAGATTTTAAAGCTAAAACAGACTACAGGGAAGTGCAAGTTTCCTGCAGCTGCTTAAACAAGGTTTTGTTTCACACTGTGGTCTTAACAGGACACTGTCATCTCAACTCTGCTAAATCCAGTAATTTGAAGTTAATTCTTTTTTCTTTTCTTTTCCTTTTTTCTTTCTTTTTTTTTTTTTTTTTTTTTTTTTTTTTTTTTTGGTCTCTTTGTTTTTAATAGCCACCCCCAGTTCAACTAATTTTCAGTTGTAACTTGTCAGGAGCAAAGAATTTAGTCACATGTGAATGGAAAAACATCTAGCAATTGAAAACAAATTAACCGATTTCCAATTGTGCCTAAGTTGTATTACCTCATTTTCACAGATAATCTCTACAGTAAGTACAGAAATCCAGGGAATATTTACAGCAGGGATGGGAGAACAAAACTGGGTAAAGGTTTTGCATCACTTGGCTGCTGTGCTTAGGCGAGTTGACATCAATAATTTCCAGGACAGGTGAGGAGGTAGTTAATGCCTAACAGTGAGCAGAAATGTTGTGTGCAGAGGAAAATAGTTTCATACACCTGGAGGACTGACATTTGAAATATCAATAAGCAACCTTTCCCTTCAGAATAACATAGCTGGGTTTTGCTAGCATTGCAACTTACTTGAGCAATTATCTGATCAGGGATTAACAAAGAAAAAAATGTAAAAATTAAGCATGCTGATCAGTCACTGCTCTCCATTACCTTGTAATGGAAACATTTGAATTCAGCTTCATGAAAGTATCATCTACTTCATGGGTGTACCATGGAAATACATCAGCTGTCCTGTGAACTCAGTAATCCTGACTGAGTTATTCCTCACTTAGGATAGAAACACTTAATTGATTAGAGATACACTGGCATTAACATGTAATCATGGCTACAAAATTATCCATGTTTTTTAAGTACTCCATATTTTACCTCCTTATTTTTCAAACACTAACTTGCGTTGAATAAATGAAACCCAAAAAAAAAAAAAAAAAAAGAAAGGCAGTAAATTTAAGAAACCCATTTATGAAAAACAGTATTTAAAGATTCCTGTTAGTCTGGAAAGCATTAAAAAGGGGGACATAATAGTTTAGCTCAGGTCTGGTAAAAAGATTTCCTGGCTTGTTATTAAAGAAGCGATTTGCTGAGGGTCCCAAGAAGACAGTCTTGAAAGTCAAGCACAAAACTGGGCATTCCGACAAGTCTTTTTCTTGCCTGATTCTGGGTGGGTTCATCTGACCTCTGGCAGCCCATGTAAGTCAGTTTATCAAAAAGAGTAACTAAATTGGGGTACTCGGTCTAAAAGATTTGAAGCCTGACAGAGGTGCTGAATGCTGTAGTTCAAACCTAAGTGAGCACAAGGTAAGAGCACAGGATTTCTCTTTAGTCAAAGCCTCTCTCTGAAGCTTGGCACCCAGAGCTGATGCCCAAAATAGACTCTGTGAAAAATGTTAGCCTGAATTTCCCTTTCCCTCAGCCTGAGCTCTTCAAACTGTCATCTGATGTGAAGTAAAAACGAAAATTATAAAGTGTATTATTAAATACTTGAGATGTTGCTTGCAAAGAAGGAAGTTTTATTTTGTGAAAAGCTATGTCTCCTATACTAGTGTGGCTGCAGAGGCTGGATAGTTAAACAAAGCAAAAAATAAACTGACTTTCTGCAGAAACAAAAGTAGGGGAACATCCTGACCATTTGCACTGGGCTCCACCGATTCTGCAAAAGACAGACAGACAGACAGCTTTTCACCACTGTATGATATGTCTGGCAACTTCAATGTGCCAATAATGTTTATTATTGGGGTGTCAGGGAATGATGTAGTGACAATTGTCTAAACCAAGCCATTTTCCTTTTTTTTACTTCCCTTTACATTCTTGCTCAAAACAAACTGAGAACAAATTAATGACTCCTACTTTTAATAAGGAATTTTGATTTTTCCTTATAGCACGGGTTCTCAATTCAGACAATAATTTCACTAAATCAGGGGTCATTCAGAAATGGTACAAAGAGCTCTGGGTACTAAAACATGGCTTAAGAATAACTCCACACCAAAAAAAAAAAAATTCTATTGCCATATTCATACATGCTCAAGATAATTCAACTTTACAGTTTTGACATCTGTAGCTTATTAGTCTCTTAAGTATGTAAAAACACCATTGGCATTTTTCATATTGCAAGTGTCTGGAGATAATGGCCGTGCAGATTTTATACAGAACGGTGCAAGTAAACTTGCCAAACTTTCATCATCACTCCTTCGGAAACTCTGAGGGGGCCGATTAAATTGGCATTTTGTTTGACATGTACACAGAATGTGCTTAGCATGCAGAACAAGTATGGCAATAAACCTTGTCTTAACAGCTGTGTTATTTTAACTAATGATAAACATGTATCTAAAGCCACATATCACCACAACTTAAATTGGGGAGAAAAGCTTAGTCATTCCATGGAAAGAGAGGCCATCACAACAGAGGAAGCTGTTTATTTATTCCTTACTATGCAATTATTGTCTCACCAATAAACACAAACAAATACACAAACAGTTGTTCTAAACTGACTAAAATTCATTATCTTTGTAGCTTATATTCTGTCTCGGACCTTGCTGTGTCTGTTCTTTACCGACTCACTCCTACCCACGGGCACATGTGCAACCACCACCAAACTCAGTGGAAGCTGTTATTGCGTAACTGAGCAAAGTTTATTTTCCGGAAAGTTTCCTTACAGTCAGAGGGCTTTGGAGGGCCAAAAGGCTCTTTTTGCAATCATTGTGGCTCATTCCATTGTGACTGCATTCAAAATGTAAAATATCTTGACATGCAAAATGCAGATGTTACGGAGCAAGACAGCGTATTGATTTAGTTAAGCCATTTAATTTTGACAAACTGCCAAAACAACAATAAAAGAACTGCACACGTGAAATATTGGAGATTTCAGCAGCAGCCTATAATGAACAGGGAGACAATGAGTCCCCGGCAACCTCTAGGAAGGGATCGATGCTCTCCGTGGAACTGCAGTGACTGGGAATTTCAGACAGTACCCTTCGATTTTCTCTGAAATCTTATCTTTACAAAGTAAACAAACATGAGATAATAACCTTTAAACTTTCCACAGCCATTCATAAGGGGATTCGTTACTACAGAACAGCAGCAGACATTCAATATCGGTTTCTGTTCAATACTTGGTACCCCATGTATCACAACACTCCATTTTTTAAAAGGCACAGGTTGCAATTCCCAAAATCATGATACTTAAGAAAATAATAAAATTATCAGGGTGCCTCAGAATCATTTTCCAGCTTTTCTCTCCAACAGCAAGGCTGTACACATCCCACCTTTCCAGTGAAAACTAAATTTATCATATAACGCATTGAAGTCTTAAAAAGAAGACCCTGCAATTTGAAGTCTTAAAAAAACACTAAACACTACCAAAAACACTGCAAAAACCAATATCTAAGTTTTGAAAAAGGAAAAATTACCATCATTTTAATGATTTTTTGTAAAAAAAAACCCTAAACTTGGATCAAATTTTAAGCTACTTTATTTTTTATTTAATTGCAACCAATCTAATTTAGGTTCCTATGTTCATAAATACCTGAAGCAAACTGTGACAGAGCTTTTAAAGAGCATGTGCTGTTACATTACTGGCCTCTATAGATATGTTAACTAAATATTTTAAAACATCCTCAAAATTAACTTAGTATCTATATAAAAGCAGAATTTTTTGAACCCAACTTTACATAACCATCTTCACAGAATCAGAAAAAAAAAATATTTTACTTTAAAGGTTTGGCAAAACTCCTTGGAAAAAACAGCATTTAGACTACATTATCTCCGTATCTTCTTCAATCATAATTGTATAATTTTATTACATTGGATATAGAAAAAGAATAAGAGGCAAAAGAAGTAAGTGCTGCTATATTACTCCCTGTATTATTTTTAATAGCAATTTGCAGGACATCAAGAGTAAACACAGCCCTTTACAAACCACATAAGAAAGGTCATTACTCCAGAGAGCTTACAACTACAGCAAACAAATAAAGTACAACAACCTTTCCATTCAAAGGAGATATGAGGACATTCCTCTTTAACATATTAGTGTATCATCATTAAAGGGATCCCCAAGTCAAGCAGCACCAAAACAGCACCCAAAGCTGACAAAAAGGGGCACATTTTTCTCCTTGCCCTTCCTTAATGACAATGTGGATCTTGTAAACAGCAGGCAGATGCACATCAACTCTCTTCTCCATCACAGGCACAGAAGGGAAGGCATGAAAACACATTGTGCCAGAGACACAAGGGACACCTGTCAAAGAAAGTCCTTTTTTTAAAATTTCTTTGGTTAAAAAAAATCTGGTCCTTAATGCTCTCTGCTGAGGTGTGCACTCCTTTCAATTTAAAGAATCTGCGCCTCCATAACCCAGGAAATTTCCTTTCTGGCTTATGCAGCATCATCAAACTCCTCCTGCTACTTTTGAGTGCAATGCTTCATGAATCCATCATCTACTACTGTCTACATCTTACCAGAATTTACCCCACACCTAAGAAAGCAAGGAAGCTTTAAAAAAACTGTGAGGGGACAAATACAACCTTCCACAGGCAGGATATATTTAAACCTCTGGGTGTGAGTGGTAGCTCAGAGGTCAGTGGTGAAGGGAGGTCAGGGAAGTTGTCTTGGCCTCAAGCAGAGCCCTCCAGGAAGAAAAAGGATGGGAAAAGTAGGTGCAGCAGCTTAACGTATGAGACAAAATAATGTTCAGTCTAGAAATAAAATACTTCCTCAAAATTGTTTCTTTCCACCATCACCCCCAATCTCAACCCACTTTCCACCCAAAAACCACTGGAGAAGTCTACAATTTAGCTAAGGGAGAAAAAGGGGGAAGGGGAAAAAAAACAGAAAAAAGGCAGGGCAAACACCAGTAAAGAGAAGGTAAAAATGGTCAATATCTTCAGCATCAGTCAATTCCCAACAGTAATGTTTAGGAAAAAATTATTAATCAAAAAGATGTTCCTTTTAGAAATTATTTCTAGAGATCACTGTCAGACTTACCAACTATTAAGGTTTCATTTGTAATTGATTAATATAGATCACCTCTTCCTATACCCACTGCAGACAATTAATTCTGTATTATTAATCATTATAAACAAAAGGTGGCTATCAATTACCATGGTGTTTTCCTTGAGAGATGTACAGCTGATAATTAACAAGGTATCAATTGTAACTGTCAATTGCTTGCCCATTCATTAAAAAATCATTCCTGTGTTACTTGTGCATGACTATAAACCCGACTATAAAGTGGCACATTATTGTCTGAACTTCTGCCAATCCACCTGCCCAGCCTGCACTGCTAGGAGAAAATTACTGAAGATGTTTTCTGTGGCTAACCCAGGAAAATGTCTAGAAAAGTTAATACTGAGGTTGGCTTTTGTTTAACAAAATCAAGCAGAGATGTACTGCATTTCCCTAGTAACTCCCAATCCTAATGCTTAGAGAAGAGGGAAGATAATTTACCAGGTGTGCACATAATCTTTGCTGAATTACAAAAACACTGGAATGAAAAGACGAAGCTGCTGAAATGCCAGGAAAAAAAACCAACCCATACATAGATGAAAGAATCAAATAGCTTAGCTTGATAGTATGGGAGACCAGTTAAGAGCCTGGACCAGTCAATTACTGCAGGAGTAAAGTTTTCCTGGACTACATTCAAGCTGACCAAATGGCCTATTCTAGGTAGAAGTGTCTTAACTTTCAGTACACCCAAATATTATTTTTTGGACTTGTTATCTAGTCAAGTGTACGCCCATGATGGCAACTTCACCTCATATTTACCCACACTACTTTAGATTTTATTTGCAATTTGCTTCTGTAAATTCAAACCATTTTCAGGATCTTTGTCCTGACTGTTATCAAGTCTATACTACTTTTGTAAGTTTTTGGGTTTTAAATAAAATTTATTCTCATTAGACAGCACTCTTCAAACACTGAGTAAGTGAAACAAAATGGCATGGTTTATTAAGTTTTCCAATGAAGCATTTAACAAGAATTTCAGGAAAAAAAATTTATACCTAGTCATGTTGGATACTGTTAGGAAGACACTTTGTTTACTTTTACTATAAACCAATGTCAGGTTTTATTTTGCTGCTGTTCTAAATTTGTAAACATTTTAAAATGCCATGTTTAACAAATTGTCATGTGATTAAAAGCTATAGTCAAACACAGTCATGCATGATACACTGTTCTTGGTGTACCAAGCAACGAGTAATGTGAATTATCTGTCTTTATGCCTCAGTGCACTCAATGAGACTTGTCCTAGGAGAAAGAGGGGTTTTGATTCTGTTTGATTTTTAAGTTTCATTCTTACACAAAAAGGAAAATTTAAAAAGCTGACAAAAATCAAGCCTTTCTCTTGCCTTCAGAATCTCGACCCTTCAGAACGGTTGAGGCTGGATGAGGCCCAAGCCATCCATGACCCAGCACTGGTCCCCAAAAATGTCAGAAGAGATGTTTTAAAGCAGTGAAAAATAAAGAGCACTGGAGATGCTGATGGCTCTTCCACTGGGTTTTCTAACAACAGAAGACTTCAAAGAGAGCACAAAAGTGCATTGGAAACAGCATTTGGCAGCTGAAGCTAGACAAATATCATAGGAATGACCTTCTGTAGCACAGACCTAACAGAGCTGCAAGGTGCTGCAAGGTTAAGCAGTTGCACCACAGGAGGTTTAGATTGGATATTCGGAAAAATTTCTTCACTGAAAGGGTGGTCAGGCACTGGAACAGGCTCCCCAAGGAAGCGGTTGAATCACCATCCCAGGAAATATTCAAAGAACGTGTAGATGTGGTGCTTAGGGATATGGTTTAGTGGGTGGACTTGCCAGTGCTGGGTTAATGGCTAAATTAGATGATCTTAGAGGTCCTTCCCAGCCTTAACAATTCTCTTCTATGGAGGGAGATCCCTACGCTTTATTTACAAACACAAAGAAGGACTGTCCTATAGGAAGCTGGGCACCTTGCAGTTTGCACGGTGCCTAAATCATCCAGTACCTTCTTTGTGAGTGTTTGACAATAAACTTACCTTCAACAATGAAGAAGCAGCAGTGACCACAATCAGAGCCTCAAGAGAAACAGACAAGAAAATGAAAAGGTAACAGATCAAACTTGGAATTATCCAACATGCCAGTCCTCAGCAGACATCAGGAATGGAAAAATCAAAGCCAAACAAAACACTGACACTGGGCAGTGGCTTGCCTAACTTAAATAAGCAGCAGCCCATGGTGCACAGAAACAACCAGCAAAGTATTTGCTTGAAATATGAACTCTCATCTCATCTTTAAATGCCTAGCAATGAAAACACTGGTTGAACAGAAGAACGAACATTACTTAAACATACTCATAAAAGCAGACTCAGAATGCTTTTCCTTTTTAAGCAAACATTTAGAGAACAGATCATTCTGGTGAAACAGAACTTCTAAACTAACCAAGTGGGGTGAAGGAACAGTTATTCACGGAGAAACAAAAGGAGGAAGAGCGTTTCCTCTTTGCAGAGCTTTGCTTCAGACTGCAGTCCCATAATTATAGTGAAGAGATAAACTTTTTCCTCACTAATTAGGAAATGTCTCTTCCTCACAGTAGAAAAAATGCCAGATCATCTAGAACTCAGAGATTTAGGTCTGAAATTACACACCCTGCATGATGGACACATACTTTTGTAAACAGTTAAGTCCAGGATGAGAGGTTATCTATGAACACAAATGTCCTACAAGACACTAGAAATAGTTGACAAGACTGATATACTGTGTTATAGCTAAAAGTTATTTGAAGATTTTTTTTTTAGTGATATTAACATGTGTTAGTGTTACATATACATGCTTTATGGGAAGTGTTTTAAGAATAACCAGAAATAACAAAAAAAAATTGCAAGAGCATAATTGAAATTATACTTTAGTTGCACGTATTTTATTATGTATTGTTACGTACACAAATTATACACCATGCTCACAATATTTTATGAATTATATTAAATATTAAAAGCCTTAGAGGAAAAAAAGGCATAAGGCTTTAAATAGGAGGGGAGAGTCAAATGCTACTTTAAAATGTAACATTTAAAAAATCCTAAGGTAGTTGGTTTCTTCTTTTGTTTTGTTTTGGTTTTTTTGTGTGTGTGTGTGTTCATCCACTAGTGAGAATAACTACTAACTTTGCTTGGCAAACGGTCCTATGTAACTACCAGGAATCATTGCAAGAAGTGGAAGAGTTTTTCTCATTAGAAGGTAAAGAAACACAGGAAGCCTGGAAATGAGAACAAGGCAATTCCTAGAACAGGTAACATACTTTGGGGAACACCGCAGTAGGCAAGACTTGAAATCAGCCAACCATCCTAACTCAAAGGGCCAGTTAGGTAAGGCTTTAAAGCTTTCAGTGTTTGCTTTTCTTTCCCACTGTCTAATTTAAGACACTTTGTCAACCCTATTGACTTTACCCATTAAGCTGTGGATTTTGAGACTGCAAAGAGCAGCAGAACTTTTCAGAGTGGACTCCAGCCCCACGTGAGAAGGACGCAGTAGCTAACTTCGGCAGACGTGACCTTTACAAATCGGTATTATTCACCCTCTGCTCGCGGGCGCTTTGACACATTAGCACTTTGCGAGATCTCCAGGCAGTATTTTATCAGCAGGGCCCACCCAGGCATGATGTGCACTTTCACAGCGCATTAGCATATCCAGAGGAGGAACACTGCGGACTGCAATGGCCTTTCCTTGTAGGACAGAGTTGAAGTGTGAAACAACATTACTGACATCTTCACTGACATCCAGGAGCTCCTCTGCATATCCAAAATTTATAAGCATGTAAAACCTAGCACTGTATAGGGAAGAGACTAATTTCCAGAGCAGCTTACCTGTTAGCATGTTAATCTTTGACCCACTCATAGTCTTATATTCTGAAGAGTTCATCATCTTAACTTTTTCCTTCTTACCTTGCATGTTAAGAAAATACTGGCCTATATTCTATATACAAGCTGAATGCTGAAGTTTTAAAAGAAATCGAATGTCTTTGACAATGTAAACAGAAACCTTGCTTCTCACCTTACATCTGTACTGACCAGAAGTAACCCTGGTGAAATCAGTCAGCATAGGTATACAAAGAGAGGGAATCTGGTCCAAAGAGTAACATAACCCTTCGCACACAGACGCAACCCAGCAAAAGAAAGAGCTGATGAACTGATCTGAAGTCACACAGAAAGATGGCAGAGCAGTCTGTAAGAGATTTCTGTTCCCTAATCAACGACCAGTTCTGCACTCAATGTTTCTGGTGGCCACTGAATCCTGGTCACCTGAGCAGGGGATTCCCACAAGGCAAAAATTCCCCACATCGCTCAAATCACAAACAGCAATCTACAGTTACTCTAAACCATTTTGTAGCACAAGAGCTTGGGGTGTAAAACTAGACTCAGACCTAGCTCATTGTTATTAAAAACATTTCAAGCTGCTTCAAAATATAACTTTCAAATTTTTGTAATGAAAAATGGTATTTTCTCTTTCCTTTTTTATGAAACACAGCAAATGAGCAGAAACTTGGGCTACAAGCCCTTGGATCTGAGCACTTTTGCCAGTGTCTGACTGCCTTCACCAGTTTCTGAGACACACTGGAGGCACTCCTGAGGAAAGACTGGTTTTGACTTCACTGGCACGCTTTTGTTAACTCCAAGACACAACACAGCTCACTGCTTGAAAAGGCAGAACAAGAGGGATTCTTTAAAGTATTAGGATAAGAAATCTGGTTTAACAGTTACAATATTGAGACACACTCTTTTGGATCTGGATGTAACTTTTTCAGGAATATGCATTAGTAGGAACCCAAGAGGTTCTTCTTAAATAATAGATGCTAAACAAGGCAGAGGAATTTCATCTAACAAACAGAGGCAAACTGACTGTACCCAAGTGTAACTGTGCTTCCCAAAGGATTTGCACCAAGAATTTACCTATTTAGTTTAACATTTTTATAACCAATCCTCCTATTAAAAAAATCTAACTTTTCTTAAAAGGCATTTATATCACCATATCACAGTATGATACACTTCACTCAATTCTGCAGTCATAAAGAATCATGTTTTGGTTTTAAAATTTTGGCTACTATTACACAGAGAAACCAACTTTAATCTGCATAAATCAGTTTCAAAATAAATATTGCAAGTTAATGTTCCATTTTCTTTCTTCTGCATCTTTGTCTTTAGGTTTAAGCAGTAAGTGATGAAGAAGTTTATCTCATACATAAGACATGCCACTAACACTAATCTACTCCCTCCCCAAAACATCAACAAAAGGAGCCGTGGGTCATTGAGCCAAAAAATTAAATGCTGAAATGTACATCCAACACTGTTACCCTTCACTAGCAGATATCCTGTGGAGAAAAAAAGTCAAACAAATACAATTTGAATGTCTAGCCAAAAGAAAACATTCAGAAAAGAATAAGCTGAAATTGAGTCCCACTCTTCAGGACGAAAGGTATCTTGTTACAGTTTCAAATCTTCCATATCATCTGCTTAAGCACAGCTAGAACATGTGGAGAAAATTTATGGTATTTTATCATGGTTGGCTTGGGGGAAGGAAGAGGTTTCTCTTAGAGGAAATTATTAGCTTTTTTCCTTCAGCTTTTCAACACACATTCTCTGCTACTACTAACAGGGCAGTCATTTTGCCCATAGAAAACTGACTGGCCAAAGCAGTGCTAAATTAAGGTTAGCCTACACTATAAACAGGCTTCCACTTCAGTGAAATGCACACTATTTTCCACTCAAATTCCAGTCTGTATTTGAGCTGTAGGTTTGCACCTGATGAACTTCAAGCACCATATACAGGACAAAGTGCTGTAGTCTAAAGAAAAATTACAATTACAAGTGTTTTGTCTGTCCCCTACAACAATTTTACTTTACAGACCCTCTCCTTAAGCAGGAGAGGGGAGACCGGGACACAGAAGAAAAAGCCTAATCAAAAAATATAAAAATAAATTATTCTCCCAGTCAAATTCATCATGATTTTATCAATGAGGAAGAGATTAAATTTTAAAATTATGTGTTTTCTAAAAGCTGTGTCTGCAGTGTTCTCAGTTCAGCAGTTACTCATCCAGCAACTCAAGTCAAAGCTCAAGACAGCAAGCTATGAACAGGACATCACCAACCTCACAGGAAAACAGGACTGGAAAACATTTTGAGGAAACATTGGGGAAAAAAATAACACTTACTAACTAAAATGAAAACAGAAAGATCAAACAGAACCATACAGTTCATCCTTTTCTAAGCCCAGTAGGAATTTAAAAGAATTTAAAAGAATTCTTTCATATTGAATGGGACAAAGCTGCGAGCAACTTCACCCGAGTTTGAAGTGGGTTTCGGATAATTGCTGTCAAGAAAGTTGATAGTTGGAATGGCTCTAAGCACAAAACCACAAGTGTCCTGTAGTCACTGAATAGGAAAGAGCGGAAAGACATCATATGACATTTCAGGTAGCTACAGAGAACTAGATGAAAAATAGATACAAATGCTTGTAACTAAAATATATTTACTAAAAAAATATATATCAAGGCCTGGAGTCATTAACAGGATGCATTAATGGGAATATTTATAATATATTAAAACAACTCTCAAGTAATGCACTGAAGAAGACCAGAGAACAATAATCAAGGAATGATGAAAGAAAACACACATATACTCAGCATTGTTTAAACAGTTATGATAAATGAAATAAAATTTTGCTAGGCAATACTGCAAGATATGCTATCAAACTTACAGTTCTACTACCCACACTGGAATATTTTTAATCACTAGAAGGATAAATCCTGGGCGCAACACAGGAAAAGAGAAAGCAGAAGATTCAACATTTGAAACAAAAAAAAATTTTATCATCTAGTCTATTTTCTTACTTAGTATTTCAGTATCTTAAGTTCAGGTTGGAGACAAGCAATTCTCATCGCCTGCCCTCCAAGATCATCAGATCTGTATATTTCTTTTTCTTAGAATTCCCTTTTAAATATTAATTCCTTGTGATATATTTCCCTTAGTACATAGTAATAAAGCAATGTGCTACTATACACTCTGTCTTTTATCTAAAAGTTTGACAGGAATTCTTTAAATTAAAGTGGTATTTTAAAAAAAGCAGCTTTGAAAGATGCATCATTTTTCCAGACAGTTCCAACAGATACCAACTTTGCACCTATGATTAACAAGACCAAACTTCAGCTGTATTAAGATGAAATCCAAACCTAGTATTTCACTTTCCATCAAGAAGATGGAAAGGAAGAAGGACCACTAGAAACAACCCTCTGTATGTGTGAAAGCTACTCCACCACCACTACCAGTCTCCTTTGCTCACATTATTGCCAAACAGTTACACCCCCACCACAAAATCCAAGCCAGACTGATCTCAGTTTACTACATTTTTTCAGAAGACATGATCTTTGGCAGCAGTCTGTCATAGATCATACAAATACTCTAATTTTCCATAAGGAAAGGAAAACTAAAACATCTCTCTGGCAATTAGTAAACAGTTCAATATAAAATATTAATGTGCCATCAGAATTATTCAGAATTCTTCTTTGTAAGCGCTTTGAAATTTGAAGTTCATTTTTCACTAAATGTGCTTATTTCAGTTTAAGCAAGAAGACTGGTTATAAGCCAGCAACTGAAAAGTTGAATGAAATTAAACCAAAAAACTGTATTAAATTTTTTTAAGTCCCGTATTTTAAGGGTATCTCTCTGTTTCTCTTTAATTTAATCCTCAACATTATAATTAGAAAATTTAGAACAAAGACGTTATGCTGAAACACAAATTCTTCACCTTCCAAGGCTATTCCTTGGTGTCACTTTTTTATAAATGCTGTTAATGTCACACACTGTCAGTGCATGGCAAAGGCTGCTATTACAGCCTGGAACACCTCACCAGAGAGTGCAAGCCCAAGAACTGCCCAGCAGCTACAGTTCCATAAAACAAGAGTCATACCAAGGCTTCACTTAAGAAACAGTAAAACACATAAGCAAGAGTTCCTCTGAGTTTTGGGTTAAGGGGTAAAAAAAAAAAAACCCAAAACCTTTCTTTTGAAAAGCAAGTAAGTCTAAAGCACAAATAAAAACTAGATAGCTGGCAAGAGAGTAAGTTTTTATAACAGAAGTGTAGAATTAAAGCAAGAGCATTCAAATTTACCTACATCTCAAAGAGCCTCCTCAGAACCTTGAAAACTCTATCAAGTGGTAATTTGTTGAGTGTGCTTTAGCACTGCAATTTGTATTTAATTACAGTTCCACAGTTATTCCTTACTTAAGCAGTAATGCTCTCCAGGCAGAATGCATCTCACCAGGTTTATTGCATACCAAGGGAAGAAAACCTTGCTTCTTCAATCACCAGAAGGGCACCAAAATTTCCCATGTAGTCACTACTACATTAAAGAAATAGCATTTTTAAATATTACTTTCATATACTTTGACTGAAATTCATACATGACATGAAATCAATGAAGATTTAATCAAAAGTTTAATTTGCATATAGAGTCTAAGCCTGCAATAATAATTTAATATCACTGAAAATGTAATCAATTTCGTAGGTGATAAACAAGGGGGCAAAGGGTAATAATATCATAAAAACAGAGCAACTGCCAGATTCAATCTTTTGGGATTCTTTAGATCCCACTATACTAGACACTTACAATTTATTTAATCAAATAACTTCAGACAACAGCCATAACTGTATGTTTCACAAACAAATTAAGGCCCATCACTCTGCACATGTATAAAAACTTTTCCCACTTCACTGACCCGTGTCTTGGGTATTTGTTAAGCCTTGAAGCACAAGATTTTGTGTCTCTTCCAATGAAAACTCTTGGCATTTTTCCCGTTACTGACATTATTGTAAATAACTGACATTATTGTAAATATTTCCTATTCCAATGACATCTCTTGTTTGTTAGTAAGGAGAACATGATCCACCCAGCAGCACATACAAGGTATGGAAGATACACAGTGTTCACACAAAGGCATTCAACTGATGAGCTGCCCAAAAATTAAAACAACTATTAACAATGAGGAAAAGTTCCAAGTTCAGAAAAATCTTAAATTACATTTTTCAGTTCTGCAAGAGTGCAATTTCTTCCCAAAAACAAAAAAAAAAAAAGCTAATGAATATGCACTGAACTGAATTTAACACAAAATCACCCCTCTGAACTTAGGAAGTGAAACACATCTTCAGTAATACAGAGAAAAACAGACAGATAAAACCAAGAAAAATTAGGGAAAGTATAAGGTCTTCTAACAATACAGGAGAAATATTCCCTGCTCCTTCATCACGTTTCCCTTACAAGACCATATCAGTCATTCCTGGTTTAAACCAAACCCCATTTCAAAGCAAACTTTTCTATCATTAGGCTCTCGTCAGTCAAGCTGTGCTCTCCTACAAAGAGCACCGTGTTAAAAAAAAAAAAAATGAAGCCAGAATACCAGGTCCTGTGAATTTTCCTTAGAAAGGAGATCAAACTCCTGAAGTCTTAACAAAGCCACATCACCAAATAAAATAAAACTTAAACCAGGTAAAAGAAACAACTAGTTCAGGAGACAATAATAAATTACTAAAAGCACACCAGGTGCAGATCTATGTCTGGATACAGGTGATGGCTACAGGATTTCCATTTTGTGCTGAAGTTCAAAACAGAACTTCCCTGATCTGTGTGCCAAGTTGTAAAGGAAAACCAGAAAGGTTTGGTTGTCCCTAATATACATCTGCCATAACTAAAAATTTATGCTGCCAAAATATCACAGATGCCTCAACCAAGTTGTTTTTCATGTGTAGGCAGTGAGAGTCTAGTCGTGTTGATACCTCTACCCACCTGCATCTGGGAGACCTCTCAGCATTCCCAGAGAAGATGCCATCATGCCTAACATTCAGGCCAAATGGATGGCCTTGGACAGGTCTAATCATTGTATTGACTGCAGGGTTGAGGAGCTCAGTGAGGTCAAAATTAAAGGTAAACAGGAAAGATTTACTATTCTTTCACATTTAAAGTCACTTTTTTTAAACTGAAGTCTTTGTAAGATTTGCCTGCTAAACCTCAAAAATCTCACCACTCCATGACACTGCGGACCCACTGTGGAACAAGTTCAAACATGTCCAACCACTTCTGTAAGAAATCCTATCTTTTATCATGTTTTGGATATTGGCTGTCCTCACGTGTGTAAACATATGTTCTTCTGAATTAGCTTAGACAAAAAGGCAGACCAGCTTGCGAGTGAAGGAGTCTAGGTGGTGCTGAATTTTTCACATTTCAAATGCAAATTATTTATTCAACTACACAATGGCAAGTCATTAAAAAAAAACCCTACAAAACACATTCCCACAGCTAATCCTTTTGTAAGTGCAGAATGGAGCAACTAAATTAAAATGCTACCTAAAAATGTTATTTTCTTAGTACTGATGGGAA
Organism: Platysteira castanea; assembly: GCA_013397175.1. Lineage (NCBI taxonomy): Eukaryota > Metazoa > Chordata > Aves > Passeriformes > Platysteira > Platysteira castanea. The sequence goes on along the minus strand of VYXC01007341.1, from coordinate 645,286 downwards.
GTAAAATAAGGTTTATACAAGGTCCTTTGCATAATAAATATAAAACCGGTGTTAAATAGCAATAGTTCCTTCTAAAATGGCTTGTGACGCCTCTTCTTCTGATTTGAAGAACATTATACAAATACGTGCACATAATTGTAAATCGGTTATAAAGTCGTAAACACTTTTTCCATCAGAATAATCTTCATAAGTCTGATAAATTATTAAGACAACATTTAAGAAGCAATAATAATAATAATACATGCAGAAACTGTGCTTATCTATATTTGCTAAGCTTTTATATTAAGGTTTGACCTAAAATTCACAGCAGATATTTAAATGCTTACTATAAACAACAAAACCAGCACCATGTCCAGAATTTTGGAAAGAAAACAGAAATTATCATTATGTAGAGGAGACAAGCTGGATGCAGTAATCTAACACACACCTTCAGTAGAGAAGGGACTGGAACATCCCAAGTTATCACAGTTTATCTGAAAACATTATAGAGCCATTGTTTCATAAATAGATAAAGTGTATTTCCAGACAGAACAAAAACTACACAAACTTTATCAGAATTTATTAAATGACAACACAACACAGTGAGTTAGTTACACTTCATGACATCATGACTCTTCAGTATTTTATCCCTGCTGCTTTTCCTCTCCCCAGAACCAAACTGAGAAATGTGTGGATATGAATGAAGAGTTCATGTTTTCATCTGTGATACCTGAAGACCAAGTATTCAAGAGAGCCTGCAATTTGCTGGGACAACTGCAGGAAATGGTTTTTTCAGCCACACATATTCAAACCACTGCTTACTTTATAAACATTAATAGAAGTGTTGATGCTTCTGAGACCTTTACACAAAAAATTACAAGCTGACAGCAGTAGCAAAAATACCGGAGGTATGGCTAGTATTAGAAACATGGATGTGAATTCAATTTTTCAAGACGATCCTTCTTTAAGAGGCAATTTCAGATTTGCAATCCAGCACGGAACATCAGACCTCATACCAGATTCAGGGGATAAGCTCTGTGATCAGCTGAACAACATTTGTCCTCTGTAATCATGATGCCCTGTGCTTTCAAGATTTACACTAATTAAACTAGAAAAGGTCACACAACTGAAAATGTTCACAATTTAGGCAAGACTTAATAACAAAATCTTTCCTGTCTATCACTAATCTTTTATACACAATAACTGTCACTTTGACAAAGTGTCTCTGTCAGCCTGCTTGTGATTATACACAAAAAGCTTCAGCCTTTATCTGCTGGAAGAGTTCACGAGCTTTTTCTTGCAAACCTCAGTGAGACAGAGCCACAAAAGAGAGGAAGAGGAAGCAAAACCCAGCGCTCCTCAGGATTACTCTGTCATCTGCTCAGGAAACAATTTCTTTGTGGTTTAAGAACTTCAGATTTAACTTAAGAATTTCTGTATTGAAATTCCAGAATAAAAATATGTCTATATTTACACAGATAGGAAGAAGAGGAGACAGAAAAAAACACCTTGGTTCTAATCCCAATCTTTAAAGATTAGCTGCAGTGTGATCTGCAGTTCTTATGTCTCTCTTTCCCCATAGGCTATCTGATAACATTGTTATTCTTCCAATTTTTGAAACCCTTAAGACCCTCTATAAAGGGTCTGCTCCTTCCTCATCCCATACAGGACCTTGGAAAATGGGACCAGAAAGCATTAATTATGTCTTCAGACTCTGACAACAGCCAGCAAAACTGCCCTTAAAATGTTTCCACATTTATAGACAATTGATGAGAAATTGATTTGTTTTTAGTTTAGTTAGGAATTTGAAAAGATGTTGAGGTTGAGCCCTCTGTTCTGAATCTGAATAATCCTCCAGGCATAACCTAGAAAGCTGCTTCCTCTATGAATCTCTTCTTCTCCAACTTTTCTTATTATGTAGAAAACTTTTTTCCCCAACAGCCTGCTTTCTCTCAGATATTTAATGGGTGATTTGAAAGAAATAAAAGGATGAGGAGAAAAAGGCTCCTACCCTTCACATCACAGTGACTGCACAGGACCAGGAGGAAAGCCCGCATTGCAGCACAATTCTATCAAACCTTTGGGCCTTTCAAAGGCTGCAGTAATGCCGTCCAATTGCTGGAGGAGGTGAAAAAAAAATAAAAGTCACACAATCTAACCAGTCTGGGAACAGTGGGCTTAAGAGTAAATGTTCATTCAGCAAAGACGCTGACAGATCAGGTGAAAATAAAATGCTTTCAGAACCTTTCACAATCTATTTCCGGATCAAGTTCTCAGCTTCATATGGTTTTCTGCCACTTTGAACTACACCTTAATGTAGCTACCTCTTCAAACAGTATTCAGTATAGCAGACACAAAGAAAAAGGACAGAAAGTATCCAAAAAAACCCCACAACTACATATGAACCCAAGTACATGTGTTGTTGCCATTCAGCCCAGACCCAGGAAGTTTTTCCTACAGAAATAAACTTTAACTTAAACAACTCTTACCTGCTGCACAGCATAAAAAGGAAGCTCCCACAATCTAACGCCTTGTGTAAGGAAATCATATCCAAGAGTGGAGGAACTAAGAGACATACATCAGCACATACCAGAAATCTCCAATAAACTCACTTCCAAGACAGCCATGCCACAGCTCTCTTTCAGCAAAACCCAACAATCAGACTACAGCTACATTCATTTCCCTTCTCATATGCAGGCTTTCAGGATATATTCCTCTTTTGTCCCGATCCTCATTTTTCCTTTTTTCCATTAGGACACCACAGATTGCAAAGGCTAAGAGGAAGCATGCCTGAGCCAAAAGAATTCTCAGTCTAAAGAAAACTGGTACAAAATGAACTTCAGAACTGCAAGTTAAGAGGAAGCTGGTCAAATTCAGTCTTCAGAAAATAGAGCATAAGCTTTTTCTGCGGGAAAGCTTCTCCATAGTAACTAAAACTGCAATCTGAGCACTGACTCCCTGTCAAAAATACCCTCAACATAAAAACAAAGTACAAAAGCCTCTCAAAAGCAGAGATTTCAATGACCCAAAAAAGAGGACAAGAAGAGGATCCTCTAAGCATGTACAACTACTCTGCTGATCTATTTTACTAGCAAGGAATGACAGAAAAAAATATAACAAAATATTAAACAGCTATTTAACATGTACCAGGTAACATTATTGTGGCAATTAGTAAATTGGTGGTAGTGCTTCTCCAGCAAGAGGTAGGATCAATGAAGCTGACTCTCAGCATTACAATTAGGGATCAGAGAGCTGTTCATCCCTTAAAACTGCTAAGCTTTAAAAACTAGTCTGTATTTCTTCATGCTGACTCTCTGCCTTGTCTTAATTTTTAAAGTATTTTAATTTCAGTCAGAACAACTCAGTTGTTTCACGAAGGAAGAGAGAAAAATATCTTGTTTAGTCGGTGTTAAAAAGACAGACTTTATAAGAAAAGTTTTAAAAGACTGGTGTTTCCTAGGAAGGCTCTGGGGTAGTTTGGGACAAACAAAACCCCTTCTGTGAGCCTCAGGATAATTTCTAAATACATCTCACACACTTTTCAAAAGATACCAATTGCTCCTCTTCTTTAAAATGCAGCTAGAGGTTTGCAGCTGAGGTCCCCAAAGGGTCTGCTCTGACTGACCATCCCTTCTTTCCCACCCCACAAGGGTGAAGAAACGTACACCACCACAGAGGGCAAAGTAGTCCAAGCAGTCGTCATTGCAACTGTGGCTGCCTCCCGTAAGCATCAGGACGTGGTATCATTAGAACTTGAATTTTTTGCAAATATACATAGTAAGCAGTCTGCTTTTAAAGAAGAGGGGAGTGTTTCTAACACTGGAGACCAAAATTCTAGTTGATCAATATTTCAAAGATTTATGTGTGCGAACAGTGTCAGGCACTAAAGCGCTGCACCCTGATAAAGTGTACCTCTATCAAGAGTGATCACATCGTGCTTTGCAGCTTTTCTTAGGATTCACAGCACAGAAGAAACACCACACACGTGCCAGTCCCCAGGCCACCACAGGAATAAGAGGCACAGCCACTACCATTAGCCGGGCACATCCCACAGAACGCTGCACTGTAACAAGGACAGTAGGGAGAGTAAGCTTGCTGCACCTCCAGCTTGCCTTTGCCTCCCTTCTGTAGGGAGTCGATGAGCACGAAAAAACATGTTACTGTCATTCTTCCCACCATAAAAACCATACTAAAAAGCATAGTAAATGATAGGGACAAATGAACTATGGCCGAGAACACTCCATTAAGTCGGCACTCTGAAAGTCTCGTGGTTTCTTTTTGCTTTATATTTTGTACATCATAGAAAGTTTCCCTAATAACACACAGCTCAGATTCCCACATTTCCAATGCCTTATTAAATTAGGTAAATCTGAACATTTTCCTATGGAAATAAAGACAAATATTCAGAATTGCAAGTGAAAATAAAATAATATCTGACCCAGTACTTAAAACACAAGGAATAATAATCTTGATTCATTACTATCACTGAAAAATAAAGTAGATGCTGATAAATTGCATATATCCTGAAAAATCAGGAATTTTCGGGGGACAAAATTGCCCCCCAAAACATTGGGGGACAATGTGGAGAGAAATTCTTTCCAGTTATATTGAAATTGAAAACAAACAAACAAAAAAAACCCCCACATCACAGGCCACTGTATTTTTTTTTTTCAAAATCATTAAATACAATCTTGAAACAACTATCCAACCTTCAAAGAATTTCTCGACCCTAGCAGAAACCAGGACAGAAACCTTCCTATTTTTTCATGAAATAATTTTTGCAGCTGATTTCATTTGAAAACTTCTTAATTGAAAACATTAGTGGAGCCAAGACAAAAATGCGATGCAGCATAAAATCATGCAAAATCAATTAAATTGCATATAACTGTCAACACATCCATTTTTGAAAAATAATCTTCCCCATATCAAGAAACTACAAAATAAAATCTTGATGAATTTTCCTTAAAAATCCATAATCCTTTCCTGCTCTGTACAATTTGTAATAAATTATCCTCAGCTTCAAAATAGTTCATTCTTGCGAGACTGGTTTCAGTTTCAGGATTGCCACTGTGTGGTAACTGCTTCTCTTTCTGTTGTTTTCCATTTCTAAACGTAGGCTTTGATCCCCTCGGTCTTGCTGGTAGAGCAGTCGCCTCACACACACAGTCTCCCTTTGAAGCCTTCCAACAGTGCCAAGAAAGAAGCAGGCTATGGCAGCGGGCTCAGTATTCTCTGGTTATGCAACAGATTAGATCATTATCAACAAAACTGGATGCCTCCAGCAGAGAACAGAAATGGGGAACTTGAGAGCAAGGTTTTCTTTACTTTTTGAATTAAGGACGGTCAGTTTGAAAGGAGGAAAAAGTTACCTGCAATTAAGAGCTGGTCATATCAGAGAAAATTACATGTGAGTGAAAAGCTCCATAATAAATATTACTGTCACATTTATCATTCAGTTCTGTTCCTTCCTTGGCACGAATGTTTTCCCATTCGTTGTGTAATGCGAAAGAAATATTTGGCTCCAACTAACGCCAATAATTTAAGAAGTCTGACTTAACCACATGGATTTCATTCCCCATAGCTGAATGACCATGTTCCAACAGGATGCAGGAGAAGACTCTGGATTCTCACATACCTGCAGAGAGAATCTGTGTTTCTTACCTACAATGTATTCTTTGCCCACAGCCTGTGCACGTGGATATCCTACACATCTGTCACATTTCTGTCTTCTCTAGTTGCTCCAGCAACTTTTAAATCATCAATTAAAGATATTTCAGTTCAGAATTCCACTTCAGTTAAAGGACAGAGTACCTACTGATTGGGCATGGAATGAAGATAGGGATTTTGAGTCTTCATATGCAGCAGAAAATACATACTTTAATTTCTTAAGGGAATGCCTTGTATAGCTTCATCTTACAGATGATTTGGGGAAGAAGTGCTACACTGCATGAAACAAATCCCTCGAGTCAAGTTCTGACAACAAATGTATAGTGAGGAGGAGAGATTAAAGAATATCAAACAGATTAAACAATTTACTGTTTGTGTGTAAGAATTCAGTCACTGACACTAAAAAACACATGTAAATAAAAACACAAGGCTTTGAGAATCCTAACTAAAAGCTTTTATAGCTTCTACAAAAGACATTAAGACTATTTAGATACCGATTACAGGAAAAAAGTAAGTACAAAGCTGTTTAAGATAGAAAAAACTATATAGTTGCTCTTAATAAGAGAGAATATTCTTACTGTGTTTCAATGTGTTAAGTCTAGATTACTAGACTTAAATTTGTAAACTTAAAAAGCACTACAAAAGTTAAGTTTTGCTTTTCAAGTTCCCACAAAATTAGCACTGAAAGTATTGTGCATCTGGTTATACTACAAGATGAATGTAACACTAAAAATAACATCACCCAATAAAAGAAGGATTATTAAGAATGGCAGAAGTTACATGACCAGTGTAATCTGCATATAAATTCATATTATCATGCGATCATCAGTAGCTTAAAGAAAATCCAGAAATCAAAAGCTCTGTGTTTTGGGCTTTATTTGCAGGAGATACTTTCCAGACATGAGATTACTTCTTTTTTTTTTTTTTAATATAACTTATACATCTGGAAAATATTAGGTCAAAGAAATTATGAGCCTAATAATGAGCTCTTAGTACTAGCTTGTTACTGTCCTTGCTTGATATTAACATTGAAGAATCAGAAAGTTGTGTCCCCCAGTCTCTCCTAAGCAATCATATAATACTTTATTGTATGACAGGACTCTTTAGAAGCACAGACCTAAATAAAATCTGGTGTTTAGCTGGACTGTCTTCAGCTCTATCTTTATCCCACAGTCAATAATAATTAAAAACCATATATGAAAAAAATAACTGGCGTTCCCCCCAAATCATGCCGGAAGAAAAATCACTGATGAGTCAAGCTAGCCTGTAAGTGGGACACAAAGTATGATTCACAAGTCATTGCTTCGGGTTTAATTCTTGAGAGAGAAAAAGCTCCATCAATAACATACAACAGAAACTCAAACTCTCATTACAAAAACATAACATTAAATTCACTGTGTCTTTTCATTCGGAATATTTCTGTTATGTGTGTTCACCACAAGGGTTTGAAGCCACAACCAGTAGCCTTCAGCAGCTCCTGTCGGCAGTGAAATCTCGCAGAGGACACTGAGTGCGTCAGGACGCATTCCTGAGTTGTCTTCTACACAGCTGCAGGGCACAAGCTCTGTGTCCACCACTGGGGCAAAGGGAACAGGACCTTTCTGACTGAAACCACAGCAGAAGACTAATTGTGGCTCAACTCGGTCATTCCCAGCATCAAATTTATCAAAGCAGATGAGATTCTGTAAAGCTGGTTAATTTGCCTCTCCTTTTTTTCTTCAAATGTAATATTTAGATAAACTGGACTACGACATTAAAAAAAAGCTGAGTCCAATGAGATGATGGCAGAGGAACCAGGAAGAGCAAGAAGGATCACCACTACTACTTTCAGACAACAGATCAGATACTAAGCACTATGTCAAAAATGACCTCTGGGCCACAGCTTTTGTAGTAAACTGGGTTTTCAAGGGCATTCCCCCTCTCTGCACTGCATATTTATCTCATGTCTTGCTTTGCAGCCCACACCCAAAAACAGTGTCTTTGTGCAGTAATTCCTTTTTAGGCCCAAAGGACATTTACGACAAGAATACTTTTAATATTTAAAGTATAGTAGAAAAAACACAGAAGTCTAAACCTATAAAAAAACAAAAAATAAAGACCAGGCAGCCTTTTTCATTAAGGAGCTAGTAAAATAGTAAAAGGATCTAAAAAAACTCTCTTTCAAAACCCTGTATGACCTTGCTGTTCACTCACATCCTTCAAGCTAACCACTGAAGGAAATATAAAGTAATATTCATTTTCTCACATGTTCATCACAGTCCAAAGGCCAGGTCTGACACTGGAGACAGACTGACAAAGTATTTTATTTATCTTTAACCTCAGCTATGAAGCATGTGAGAAATAAAAAAAAAAATTAAAAAGCCATGCTGCTGTAGGGACATTTCACAATTTAATCATATATCGTACCTGTACTGCAGAAAACATGCAACAAGACTAAACTTCTAAAATGTAGCTGGATTTAAATGCATGCTGCTTCCCCTATACTGCCAGCTAGCAGGCCTTTAAAGGAAGATTATCAAAGGCACTCCAGTCACTGTGATGTGAAGACAGAATAAGTGAGCACGACCTCGAGTTCTCCCTTCGTATTTCATGGCATTTTTTCCTTAGTATTTTTAAATCATCCAAACAGTAAGTACTAACATGGACACTACTGAATACACATGCTTTTGAATAGGATGATGACAATTACTTGAATGAGTGTCTTTTGGCTTATGTGCTCATTTACATTCCCCTCAGGAATAACATATTAGCAATGTCACTGCTACGAACAAGTAGGTGACATATCAATAACTACCATTTATTAATAAATACTTCACTCATTCCATGAGGTTAATCTTCATATGCACCCATGAGGCAGGAAATTACAGTCAATATTTCCCATGGGGAAGCTAAAGTCATGTTATAGACTGTCCTAGTCTATGCAGCAATTCAGGTGTCAAAGCCATAAGTAACAAACTGTAAGAGACCCTGCCTCCTAATCCTATTTTCTAATCACTGAATTTTGCCCATCTGATGAAGGAAACTATAAGAATTATGCTGTCTGATCATAACTGAAATGTAAAATTGACAATTATTAAAAGCTGTTAGAAGCTTAAAGATAAACTTGCCATTAAAAGGGGAAACAATAAAACCCCCATGATTTATCAACTGGTCTCTCCATCTTCCAAGGACATACGTGTGATAACTGCTACAGAGTTACTGCTCCCTCAGATTAGCACAGACCTTTATTTGGAATAAACACCTTTTATAAGAAACTTGAGAATGTTTTCTCTGTCTAAATTTATCAACTTCTCTTTACCTGGCTCCTAGTCCTCAGATATTCCCTGGAATGTGAACAGAACACATATGACATACTACTACTGTTGCCAAGAAAAGCAGGAGAAATACTGAGTTTTTTTTAAAAAAGATGTTTTCTGCACAACACGAATTCACTGCTCATGTCCCCGGTTTGTTTCTAATAAAATTAATAAAGCAATGAGTAGGTAAGCACTCCTCTACTTCTACGAGAGTCTAGTGATTGCCTTCAGAAAGGGAAAGCTGCAAGAGCATTATAAAAGTAAGATTCCATCCATGTTAAATGCTTATTTCCAGCACATCTGTCTTAGCTCAGTGAATGTTCTTAAACTTACCAGGACACTAACTTGAAGAACTCCCTTTAAAACTCGTAGGAATTGTATGAACAAATCCCTTAACAAGCTTTCAAATCTCTACCAATGAGTTAAAAGAAAAATTAGGTTGCAAATCTTGCAATATTTCAAGGAATCTGGAATCTCACTTGTCCAAAACCCCCCACAACATCTACCTTTAATGCATGCAGCAATGCATTTCTGTTATCACCCAGAATCCAGGAGGTGAGAATATGAGAAACAGTGAAGTTCTAATGAATTTTTTAAAATCGGTTAGGAGCTCAGCATGGAGAGTTGAATGGGTTCAGGGGTTTGTGCAGATTTCTTCCATCTCAATTGTCAACTGCTTGCTTGTGCTGAACGTACTGATGAGGAAATCCTCAGAGCATGCAGCAGCAGCAGCCCACTGCAGGGACATCATTTGGAATGTTCCAAAAAAAAACTTTGGTGCCTGAAGAGTTCTTTCTTTTCCTCAAGTTCCTTAAGATAAAAGGAAATTAAGTGACAGGTTCTGGTAAGCACAGACAATGAGACTTTTCTGTATTCCCTCACCCAAGAACGCCCATTTGCTCATTTCTCAGCTGACTGAAGACCAGCTTCTTCCAGTACAGCTCTTTCCTCCTACAGGGAACACTCATTTCCACTGTTGCTCTAACAATTAGAAGACAACACTAATCACTGCAAGTACTACAGGCCTATGTTCCACAGCACGAACGCACCAAACGCTGCTCATTTCTACCATGAATTTCCAGCTCAAAGGGAGTAGACAGATCAATCTTCACAACGTCTTGAACACAGCTCTCATAGCATATTCTTCCATAAGAGCTGGGCCAATACAAATGTTATTTTTAAAAAAAGGGAAGGGGCTGAATTAGCAATGGAATCATATAACTTATGAAAACGATACAAGCAAATGTCAGTCTTGAAACAAAATACTAATTTAACTGTCCTCCATGTAGGCAAAAAAGCAACAAGTAACATATTCCTTGATGAAAAATACTTATGGTAAACCTGAAATCAAGGCTAAACTGAAAATAAGGGATTAAACACTTCACCTTGTTTTGTGAGGAGTTTCAGTGACCACAATAGGAATATTCCTGTGTGCTTTATCCAAGGGTATTTACAGGACAAGACTGAACTGCTGAGCCATAATTTTACTTGTGGCTTGGGAATCACTCCAAAGCAAACACAAGAGAATACAGCAACACATATTTTCAACATTATTCAAATGCATAATAAATTTTAAGCAATGAAGTTTTGAATTTCATTGAGGTCACCAAAGTTCAGCTCTAGCCCTTCAGTCGACCATCAAGATTTATTACTGCGTTGCTACTAGCCAGTCCTGACAGACAGGTAACCTCAAAGTCACTATCACACAGCTCAAGAGCTAAATGCTTCTTCCAAAAGTAAGTATTTCCAGAATGAAAACAAAATCCTGTATATTGCTGATAGTACAAATAAGTAAACAATACAGGAAGTTCATGCTTTTCTGTTCTAAATACAACATTTTTCCATAAAGGGATGTGTATATATATATATATATATACACACACACATATATCTGCTCCTATGTGAGAAAGGAGAATGAAAATAGAGGTCCCTTACCTCTATTTCCACTGGGTACCACATGGTGGTAGCCAGTCCAGTGTATACAACAAAATGGGATCCAGCAAATCTTATCTCCTAAAGCAAACGTTCTGGAATCTTACATTCATTCCCCTATCTCAGGATTCAAAATTATTTTTATCTTCTAAGCAAAAAACTATTCTGTGCTTATGAGTGTGCACATTTTTTTAAGACTGTCTCCTCATCTTTCAAATTCTTGCTTAAAAAGTACCTCTTAAAATTTTCCACAGTACTTCTTGCTATGTAGATAAACAATTTCTCTTGTGTCAATGTCAATAGGGCAGTATTTGATATAACCTTCCCCAAAAAACAGCCAATCACAAAAAAATATATAATATTTAGAAGATGCATGTGTTCGTGATGCTTTATCTCCTCTTCATTTATGAGAAATTCTGAAATTTGAGCCATCCACTGTAAGAAAAGAAACAATCTCTAACAACAAGAATTTAATCTACCCAAAATCCTGCTCAAGGGTCTCTGGAGAACCAGGGCAACCCAGCATTTCATGGCACAGACTCTAAACCACTGAAGCAAGCACAAGCTGGATCGGAAGAGTTAAATAAAGCAGCTAAAATTCAGCAGCATGGCAGGTTATTCCAGACTACGGTTACTATAACCTACACTGGGTGTCCTCTGCATAAGCACCAGTGTGACTTTGTGGACTGCTGAGACTCAGTCTGTTGCAACTGGCATAAGTTGCCACAGGCGAGTAATCACAAGAAACTGACCTTGGCAAAAGCACATTTTACACTTCACTGCTGTTCAACTGTGTTATACTAAAGAGAGAGCAAGTGAGCACAAGCAGAAGGGGGAGGGAGAGAGAACAAAGGGGGATAGACATCATAAAAGTGAACGTAGCCATTTTCAGCTTTACCTGCTTTTAAGATTTTAAGAGAGGTACATCACACCTCCAATGCACATCACGACCTACACACAGTTACATCAATTCTGCATGGTATCATTTTTAAACCATCAGGGTCTGAGGAGATATTTTGGGGGGGAGGAGAAAGAAAGGAGACTAAGTACTAAATTAGAAATTAATATCTAAAAAAAATTCTCCCAGCAAGAAGGAGAGGAAGTATAGAAGACAATGACAACTTTGCATTTTCCTACCACTGGATTAATGTATAAATGAGGATTTTTAAACTGTTCTTTCCTCCTGTTTGGCTACACCTATTGAGAGTACATTTTTAAATCAGCTGCAGCTAATAAAGCCCAAAGTATTCTGTGAGGTGTGCAAGCAAGATATCTTAGTCCTAATTTTTAATGTTTCAGCTCAACCTTAAGTTCAGCTCTCAAGAGCCCGGCAGCAATTGGCAGGAACTAGTGTGGTAAAATCCTCACTGCTGCACATATAGCTGTGTCTGGCTTTTCTCAACCATCTTTGGTCTCTGATGGTTTGAATCAGTTACTTCCTGTCTAATAATTTTCTTAGTTTCTGCATTACTTTTCTTTGGTATTGATTACTGTATCTCCAAAGAAACAGGACCTGGCAGATCAAGATGGCACGAGATCCCATCATTAGTGCTAACCCACATCCTGCCCAAATTTTACAGCAAGTTTAACACAAGGATCTGACCTTGAGGGTATGCTGGGTTTCCAGGACATTCACCGGTGGAAGCAAAACATGCAGAAGCTTTGTACGAGTTCCAAAATACCAAATCACTCTCCACTTGGGAAGTGCACAAAGTATGCAAGTCTAGACAAAACAAAATGAGACCACATGCATTTTATAGCTGCTTCCTTACCACTCTTAGGTCAGTGACCTAAGGACTTGATGCAGCTTCTCTTCCAGATCTTCAAGTCTGCTTTTCTCCTGTGTAGACAGTTTCTCTCTTCCTCATCTGGTTCCATAAATAGCTCAAAACCCTGCTACAAAAGCCAGCCTTTGTTCCTCTCAAACATGCAAACCCTTCACATCTCCGTCTTCACAAAGTCTCCACTCCTCTATTAAAACTCCTCGTTCTCCATCTCAGTCCTCTAAATGTCATTACTACCAGTAAGCAGAAAGTGGCTTTGTTTTGGACACAGCCATGGTGTTACCTTGAACCATTCCCATCTGACGGAGTCTTGTCATGGTATAATGACCTCCCCTGTCACCGGCCAGGGAGATACAAGGCTCAGCCCTGACAGCAGATGGCTGATTCACACACGCTGACGCTCAGCGACTCAACAATGATATGATCACGCTTAGCCTATAAATTATGAAAACAGCAATTCTATGAAGCATGACCTAAAATTTCAAGGGACTGAAGTATTTCCAAGTCTGAACTTCAGATCTGGGTCAAAAAGGTGTCAGCTGTGGATCTGCAGAATTTTAATCATCTCATCAGACTGTAGCTCTCTCTCTCACAAATCTATGGTGTTTGTGAGGCCCACAGGCATGCTTCCTGACACTGAGGCAGGACTCTGTCACAGAGGGCTGGATGGGCCACAAAAATACTCACTGCTTCTGTGAAGTGTGTGAGAAACTCTTGTAGGGTCAAGACAGGGAGTTAATTGATGTCTGTCAGATTTTTCTGACTGTGCACTTGGGCACAAAATAGACTTCTTAATATTTTTATTTATTTAGTCCTATAGTAATTAGTTATAGTAGATAAATAATATAAAGGAAAGAGCCCACTAGTTCTGCAACAATTACTGTGGGCCTTCAGGCTTGGCTATCTATGGTCAGCATTCATCACAATGACATGCAGCAAAAGAAAGAAAAGGGTGACAAAAAATACTTGAAGGTTACTCATACCCATAGGAAGAGCAAATCTTTGTTTATACTACCCCAAAAGTAAGCAGATCTTTACATTACACAAGAGCACCCTCAGCTGAATGTAAGGATTTGACATCTCTTACTTCTTCAAAGCATATCCTAAACAACAGGTTATTGAAGTAGTCTCTCTCTTTGCAAGTCCTTCTGGGTCTCTCAAACCACACCATAATTTAAATGTATGTGTCTATCAATGCAGCTTGAGGCATTTGACTTTATAGTTCACTAGCTAGGATCTCATTTTCAAGTAATTTTACTCATTAGGTAGAACAGAAACATTAACTGGGTCTTCCACATCCATGCAAGTAATTACCAACGTGCTGGCTACTGTAGGCATCTCCCTTCTCTTTCCTCCTCCTTCCCCATCTCTTTCATCTACGAGAATTGCTTGAAACCAGTACATTTCCACAAACATAGAAGGGCTGACAAATCAAAATCTTCTAACACCTAAAAATTACTAGTAAGGTTTAGCTGTAGAAATATATATGGATATGTATCAATATAAAGTATCCAAAAGACGACAATGTTGTGGTACAGTATGGTTGAAATGTTACTAGAATGTAATTAATTTGACCAAACTATTCCTCTACTGGAAAACTGGTTTGTTTGAATTATATTTACCTTTCTTGAAGTGGTTTAGAAAGAAGTCTTGTCTAGTTTAAACTCATCCAATACAACATAATGGTATCCTTGAAGTCCAGAGAGTCAGGAGAGTCTTCCTTTTCCTTCTAGTTGTGAATATTGAGTGTGATCTACAAGAAAAAGAGAGTGGGGGGAAAAAAGTTTGGCAGGCAATCCTTTATTTTTTCAATGGGTCAGTATTTTCAAAATCCTTACAGAAAATGGCCCTGACTCCAGGAGTGCAATCAATCAATTATTCATTCGCTATTTGGTTTCCAGAAAGAATTCAAAGCAGATTTCTTTTTCCATGTCAAATATTCTGTCTCTCTCTTCACTGTCTTAAACATGAAGATACTAGAGTAAAAGGCATGATTTCCTCTCCTTATTAAAAAAAAAAAAAAAAAACTTGCAATGTACAGTTTGCATTTTCTTTTGTAAATTTAAATTTACCATCAGGGAATTTATAACTTTTTGTTAGAACCTACCAAAGACAAAGGTTTCAGTTTCTCTGCAGTGAAGTGCTAATACACTTCACAAAGCCAGTAGCAACTCCTGAAACAAAACTAAAACCATGAAAAACATAAAAACCCTTTTCTCCTACTAGACATTTCAATTAATCAACAGCTATTGGCGAATAACTTAAGTACTCAGCAGCTTTGTTGAATAAACATGTTTTAGTCTAGAAATAGCTGTGAGAAGTTCACCAAATTTTCTTCTCTGCACTGTCCTGCTACCTCTGAAATTTCCACTTTTCTAGGGAACATCACTTTTTCTGGATAGCATGTTGAGCCCATAATTTTGCAGACACTCGTTGGGTATAGCATCAGCCCAATCTTTCTAGTTCTTTCAGTAACACCAAGCAAACTCACAAAAGCTTTGCCTCAGATTTCACAGGCATGTGTGTGCCTCTCTCTCAGTACCCAGGCCGACGTGCCAATATGTAGGATTAAACTTTTTCCAAGGTTGAATAAGCCACCATCTGTCTATCTTGTGTGGTGCTGTGCGCCATCCGGGAGACTTGTCCCTTAGAGCATGTTTCTACCATATGTCACTCCTGAGTGATCAGTTATGCCAAGACATTTGGGAAAAAATGACTAAGTTGAGCTGGAAAACCCTTTCCGAATTCCAGAGGAGGTTTGCCAAGCCTGTATTTGCAAATAACTTCGCATCCACTGGTTTTTGCATATACTGTATGTAACAATAAATAATAACCTTTACCCAAAGAGACGTGAGGGACCTGCCCTCTGTTGTCCAGAACTCAGGGACTTTTTAATAAGCCAACAGATTCAAGTATGACACATCTCCAGGAAAAATACAAGAAACTTTTACAGAGACTTTTACAATCTCTAACTTAATAAAGGAAAAAAAAAAAAAAACAGATGTAAAGAATATATTTCAAGAAAGGCTCTGCTTGTTATTTTAAAACCACAAAAAATCAGTAATTTCTTTCAGAATACTCAACTAAAAATACCTAAGGCAGCTGAATCAAGGCTTTTCCTCATAGTAACTATCTAACAATGACCATCCAAAGTGCTCACCTGCACGCAAAGTGATCACCTAAACTAAATGTAAAATTGCTGATACAGTTCATGCAATTAAAATTTTTCTAATAAAGAATATTACTCTATCCTATTTTAGATTTAAAGAACCATTTTATGTTCCAATTCCTCAATTATTAAATTAAAACTCAAGCCAGCATAATTCCTACGGCCAGCTCAAGGCTGCTCATTTACATAACTGACTTTCAAGGGCACTTCGTTACGCAGCAATTAATACCAGCAAAAAATCTACCAGATCTGCTACCTAATGTTAAGGAAGACATTCTTGAGAACATTAAAAGAAGAGAGAAATTAGTAAGTCGTGATTACAGCCTGCCGGAGTACGATTAACATTGAAAGGAAATCTATTCCTAAGGGCAACAGGAGAAATACTAAGTATCCGAAGACAAATTATAGGAATTATTACATTTAGTGACAAAAGAGAGATGAGGAGCAGTACTAAAGTCCAAGAGAGAATATTGACCTTTGTGTTTTCCATTCAGAATTTGGACAATCATTGGAAAAAAAAAAGGAAGTCGTGAAACAAGGATTCACCACAGCCCACTGAGATTTGTAGAACAAAATCCAGTAAAAAGCAAAAAAGTTCGTAAGTTCATAACCTTACTGAAAAAAGGTTATTATTAAAGGAAAATGAGGTAAATTATCATCTCACAATGGATTATGATTTTTTTTTTAATGTATCTAATTTAAACTGTCTCCTTATGCACAAAGAGTGAAACCTGCAAAGGTGAGGGTGTTGGTAACAAATTAGACTATGAAGGAAAGAAAGCCTCCTACAGCAACATGGACTTGCTGAATGGAAAGAAGAGAGGCAAATAAATATATAACAGCTAAGCAAATCTGGACTACTTGCCTACGTAACACACCTAAAGATTTTGAAGCCAGCATATTTTTTGAAAGGCTCAGCTACTTCCTGGCCCACTCCGACAGCCTGAGGCATTCACACTCCTCAGCCCAGAGAGACTGGAGACGCTGGTTCTACAGCACCCACTTTCTGCTAACCCTTCTTATTCCAACGAGAAACCTTTAGGGTAAGATGCACCTGCTCTAATGTCCTCCTTGCTTCTTGCATCCACCCACAGGCCCAAATAATCTTCCCTTCTGGATGAAACATGATTTAGGTGTAAGACTGACCTACTCAGAGGTTTGCAAATGGGGACAAGAGGGGAGGAAGGAAATTCATCAAAGCTGCCAATTAAGAAAACTCTTATTGTGGATAAGAATTTGCGCTATGAAGCTGGTCAACAGCTTCCTCACAGAAGGAGCAGCCATGCAGCTTCTGCACTGTCATGTCTTCCCAGAACTACAGCAAAAACAAAAGTTTCTCCTACAACAGGCATCGTGGAGATCCATGCATATCTGTAAGGAAAAACCATGGAGAAACATAAAGGAAGAAAACATTGAAACATGGAAAAGACTAAAATTTTTCTTTCCCTTTATGTTCAGCTTGAGGAGGCTCAGGATCCATCACCCATTTGTCCCGTATCAGTGCAGACATACATGCAGGAATCTTATCAATCTTTGCAAATATGATGCTTCTTAAATTGGTTTAATCACTAGGAGTTCCTTGGAAATTCTTGGCACATACAGGCTGCTTTCTTTTGTGTTCCACTTCAAGCACATACTAAGCCTCAACACACTCTGTTGTTCTCACAAACTTTTTAGGGAACTCTCAATTCTCCCGGAATTCAAAAGCTCAGGATTCCAACAATCACATGCAAACCCATTCCTCTAGGAATAAATTCACTCTGTGGCACAACTAAATTTTCTGTTACATAAATGCAAAACCTAATTGGAACTTCTGCTGATAAATACAAAACTAGTACACCTCAACGGCAGCAACAGTGAAATTTATTTCCACAGGAAACCTCACTTAGAGGGTATGACTACAGAGACAGTGTTTAACGATAAGAAGGGCTCTTCAAGCACGAGGCCAAACCCAAAGAGTTGCTATGTCCTCTGAGCCACCTATCTGCAGGGTATTTCACACATTCTCACAATTATTGATCACAATTCATTCCCCAGTGGAGACTCTGGGCCCTACTTGGCAAGACTTATTTTTTTTTCAGAGCCCACAATGTAAGGGAGAAAATACAGGTTGATGGGAAGCTATGAAATGTCACTAAAATGCAGCCTGTCCTCTAATATAAAGTCCATTCTGCAAGGGCTATGATACTGCAACATAAAACAAGTTTGTTTTTCAAAAATGTTAATGCAATATTAAAACAATACACAGTCTCTTTTCCTATGAATAATCAGTACGCATAAGGTAACTCAAACAAAGAAAATCTCTACATGCCATGTGCAAGTAGCTTGGAGTTACCTTTGCTAGGGGTGCCAAAAGAGGGATTGTTGAGGCGGGGATAAGGCTTGCTTTTTCCAGTCACAGAGATAAAGTAGTTTTCCTCATGTAGCTTTCCTCATCCTCACCTCCCCCCTCCTCCACACAAAACCCAAGAAAAGCTGCCATTGCTTTAGGTCAAAGGAAAAACAGGCCCAGCTGCCGTAAGCCAAACAACATACAGGTTTGCTATCTCCCCTGCTGTTTTGGCTCGAGCTCTTCAGACTGGAAAATTCAGAAGCACAATCTCCCAAGCTCTATAAATGCCAGAACCATCTAAGAGGAAAATAGGACAAGGCCACCCCCAGGCAAGTTTGTACTAAAATCTGCTGGCTGCAAGGCAAAAATACAGTAAACATCACATAGGGACAGACTGCTCCTCAGAAAATATTCCACAAGAACAATATAGCTTCCAAAGAAAGGCTGCGCTAAGGGGACTTCTGGAGGGAAAAAAAATGCAATGTTTTAAAATCCTTGTGAGGAGTTAGCAAGCTAATGGCACACTCAACGACAAATTGTTTGACAGGCAATATGCTTTTGACATTAATCCAAAGAAGAAATGTAAAAGCGACATTGAATGTTCTCTACAAAGTGGTAACAAATTCGGTATCCTAGAATAGTTCTGCAGTTCACTAAGGAAATTTTGCTTTTGTCTTAACAATTGATTACATGGAATAAAACAAGAAATAACAAGCAATTAATCATCAATATCACCACCCTGTCCCTTCAGGAAGGACAGTTTAAGTTAAATTCTTGCAGTCCTTGAGAGATGAACTTTGCAACTGATTACAGTATGTTTTAACGTGCTCTATACTGACTCAACCTTGAAAAACAAGCCAAAAACAGAAGTTGAAACATCCTTTTTCCTGTGTAGCTCCAATTTGCAGTAGCAAGAAGCTAAACAACATGCTCTCCACCAGATGGCTGAAATAAAAAGAACACTCCTTCTGATTAATTAGGAAACAAATGAATCTGCTGTTAGCACAACAAGTTACCATCAGGAAACCTGGGTTCCCATTAAACTTTGATATTTGTGCTTTCTCTGCAACTGTGTTCAAGACCATTCTCAGATTTGACTCTCATTTCAGAAGCAAAACATTACACACCAGTCCATCACACAGAAGTACCCCACGCCAGCCACTGCATCACCAAACGGGGTACTGGCCCTTTTCACAGACAAATAACACCACAGTTTTCCTAAAAGGGAAAGCGTCCATCACAGTAGAAACAAATTAGGGTCTCCTAGTGCTGTGAGGAGAACTGATGGGTAAAACCATCCGTCCCTTGTCAGGGTTCAGTGAGCAATGGAGGCTCATGCACGCACACCCAAGCTCTCCAGCTGGTCCAGGAAACGGAAATCCCCAGAGTACAAGAAGCAAGGGTGTGACAGCCCAAGCAGCAGAGGCCAGCCCGTGGTTCCCTGCCAAGAGAGGCTGCCAAGGATGACTGTCAACATCTCGAGTGAAGGTTCAGGACACAGTGCAGGCACTGGGGATGGAGGGGGTGAAGGCATAAAACACACGGAATTTGCACAAAAGATGTGCAAGTGCATGCACTTAGAACATGAATACAATGTTTGCTGCTACTGAGGTGAGTGACTTTGGGAAGAAGGAAACTGAGCTTCCCTGACCCAGGGAGGTGCAGGTAAAAGCTCTTGGTATTGTCATTATTCCTCTGCTTTCTTTGCACGAACAACTGCTTTATTGCACCACACCTTAAAGAAGGACCATTTCAGAAGCTGGCTGTGGGAAAGAACCCACAACGTTTGAGGTATAAAGGACAATTTCATCTTCTTTACTGACAGTGTGTGTGCCTAAAGAGGCACAATGCCTTAGTGAGAATCCAGAACTGCCAGCTAACCCACACTTCTGTAATTTAGAGTATTTCTCCTATGTGCACAACTGAAGTTCTCAAACATGTTGAGAGTGTTATTTTCTAAGGCCAAAGGGAATGGTGGAGACATTTATTACAAACTAAATCTAAGACTCCTTTTTAAAATTCAAGTAAAGGGACTATATCCTATTAAGTAATTGAGAAAGCTCAGAGACTTGAATAAGAGAACCCAAAAAAACTTCCCCACACATTAAAAAGGGGTTTCAATAATTTTATGTGTACAGGAAGGCCATTTAATTCAGATAAATGAATGTATCTCACTTTTCCTTATAGGCTGGTGATAGTTAGGTACTGTGGGAAATACAAGGCTACACAAAACTGCAAAAGAGCAAAGAAGACACTAATATTTCAAAGTGCACCTATCCATTACATCACACATACAATTGGGGGGGGGGGGAAATTACTATTTTTTTGAGCCTTTACAGTCAGAAAAGGGACCCATGTAAAATTTCAGCAAATACAGTATTCTTTGGCACAGAAGACCCACTTCTCTCTATAAGTTTGCTTATATTCGATGCCTCCTCTTGTGTTGGAAGAGACAGTGAAAAATTAAACCCTTTCCCCACCACTCATAACATTGAAGACCTCAAGAATATCCTCCAAGGTCTCTTCTTCTCAGGATAAAGAATCCCTGTTTCCTGTGGATATAAGCCTTTCCACATGTCCTAAAAATGCTGCTTTTTCCAAATTTTTCTCATCCTGCTATATTGTTTCTGAGATGAGGCACCTGAACTGCACATGATACAAGATGCTGGTGAGCCATGAACATACACAGTGCAACAAGGACACCATCTCTTTAATTCTCTATTCTTTTATTAATACGTCCTTGTATTTGATTTGCTTTTCTGATCAGTGTAGGGTAGTGAGCTCCTGTTTTACACGGCTGTTGATCATAACCTGGTAACTGACTCACACATGGTAAAAGTCAGCTCAAAACTCGCCATTTTTAGTGGAATCACCATTATTTTTTCTCTGTGTAGACCACTTTATTTGCACTGAATTTTAGCTGCCTTCCCACTACTCAGCCCCCCTGGCCATGTCAGTCACTCCTCCACTTCTTCATGGTTCACTTCAACCTTACTACTATGAGCAAGTTACTATCATCAGCACACTTTCTCACTTCATCAACAAACTTCCTTCCAGTGTACAATTTATGGGTTGAATGCATCAACCAGTCCAACTACTCTGGTGCTTGAGACCCACTTATTCCTACCTTATTCCTCCCATCTTCTACCCACATATTCGTCCATGGCATGACCCTCCTTTATGCACTGCTGCTGGCTTCTGTCTGGCACAGAACGTTCTCAAAGACCTCTGAATGCCACCCAGATCTTTCTTATTCACCTCCTCAGAGGGCTTCGATTACATTGAAAGGTAGTATTTCCCTTCATAAAAGAGAAGTTGGCTCTTCCCACAGAGCTTGTATTCATCTTGGTAACACGTTTGTAAATACTGCATTATGAAGCAGATAGTCTCCTTATTATTGACAAATTCTACATCTTTCCAGACAAGATGTAAGGGAACGGAGAAATGTCATTTTCTGCCTTTCGATTTAAAAAAAAAATAAATCCATAAGCATTTGCTTATTTTGAACCCAAATATCCAGGGAATTTAAAGTAACACCTTTCCCTCTCTCCTTTATATATGGCTATAACTAAGTAGTGGCATAAGCACAACAACAGCGATTTCTCCTCTAGTAACTCTTCACCGAAGACAGGACTTTATTCAATTTTCTAACAATTTTTAATCTGAGGATCAAAAAGAAAGCAAATATTTTTTAAAAATTAAAATATTTTCCCTCTGTCTGCCAGGTGTGTAGGACTGCCAGCAACTGCATAGCAACAGAAAATTTTCTGAGTCAGCAATTTACAGCTTCTCCCAAGTTTTCTCCTTGATCTTACAGAAATTGCTACTCTTCTTTAGTAGATTAATTGACTAATATTCATCCCCCTGTTGGCCCATTTTTGCTGCTCATTAAGTTAATGGTGCAGGGAATAGTGTCTTTCCAGACTCCCAACCCAGCTGTTTCCCACTAGCCTACCACAGAGGGCATGGGTACACCCACCTGAATTCTGAAAAGACATGACAATGATTTGTAGGAGTTAGCCATGGGAAACTGACTCCACGTACTCCCACGTGCTCCTGCATTAACAGCAGGCACAGCCCGACCCTTAAATTATTGTCTGAAACCTGCAATGACTCCTCTCATAAAGTTCTCTCCTAACATTTATCCTAGCACTATTTGTGACACCCTCAGCTTCTTCGATATCATCACTTCCAGAGCCTTTGTACCTGGCTCATTAGTGTGAAGAGTGTCCAGGAGCTCTGAAGAGCACAGGACACAAGATGGGTGCTGGCACCCTCAATTTACATTACACCTCACACCAAATAACTATGTTGTCATCAAGCTAAAAAGACCAAGAAAACAGCACAATGGAAAATTTCAACAAAGTGTGGCTTCATCATTAAAATCTCTATTTGAGCTTTTTTGTTGGTTTCATTATACAGAGAGGCAGAGAGCTCTGTAAACAGATTTGCTTAGTTTCCGTGTCTGTTGCCAAATTTCCATCCTGCGGAACCAATTTTAAATAGAAAAAAGTGTCTCTTCCCATCCTCTGCTCCTTGGTGTCATTCTTATTAAGGATACAGAGTAAAAAATGAATGGAAATGAACTAGTCACAGTGGGGTTCAAATCCAAATGTTAACTTTTTTAATTGCCAAAAAAAAATTCAGATCACTTTGATCCATAAGTCTGTCTTTCTTGCAGCTATGGAAAGTTTTAAAGCGGAAGGCTGCCAACAATGACTTTGTTATAAACTAGAGTTCAGTTATTTTTATGGAATTTTGTCTCAGTAACTTTTAGCTCAGCAGTTCTCATGAAAATATTTCCAAACCACCAACTTGGCTAAATATTTCCAGTAAAGCAAAATAATCCCTAGCTCCTAAATACAACTCTACTTCTTTTTTTAACCTCACTTTATCCTTCAGAAAACTAGTACAACTTTAAAAATGGGAATGACAGAGGGGAGAAAGGAGACAAAAAAATCTAAGAACTTCAAGCAGCCTCTCATCTCTCCGGGTCATAGCAGATGCAGGACTGGAAATGGAGATGAGATATGGGAAATAATCTCCCACATACACACAGGTATTAATAGCAATAGCAAATAAAACCAGCATGAACACTGTAATTTGAAATAGTGCAGTACTCGCCTAGCAGAAAGCTCTCAAATAGATTCAGCCATTGTTAGCCCATGCTCACCGCCAGAATTTCCACCCTAACATAAAGAACATCATAAATGGGAAAGAAAACCTGATGGGCTTTGTTTACCATTTTGTTTAGCTTTTTCAAAGAGGGAGTGTAAAGGAATCATTTCTTATAACCCTTCTCGTATCTGTCAGATGTTGCATGTTTTATGTAACTATAACACATTTGGCAAATTCTTCCTACCTACCCATATGCTAGGGAAAAGCTCAAACTGTGCAAGAGAAACCTTTCTTCACAAAGTAAATTTCCTCGTAGAGAGGAACTGTGAGTAGGACCTGGGACTCCAAGATCTCCAGGCCCTCCTCTCTCCACGAGGTCTGGTACTTCCACACAACCTAGAACTCACATATCTGCCTCCCTGGGAAGCAGAACGATCTGTCCTGTGCTCTACTCATGCCAAAATAGCGGCTGCACTGGATCATTCCACACCCCAGGCCACAACACAGATGCAGTACAACCAAGACAAGCCCTCATCCACGCCCCTACAATGGCTCTTTCAGAACGCAAGTGCCAGATGTGTTGGCACAGCTGGCCAGTGCCTTCCAACACCAGTGACCAGGCCCATCCTCTAAAGCAGAATAAAAGGACCCTGACACCCACGACTCCACCACAGACTCCAGGCCAGCCAGCTGGGCATGAGAGTTGACCCCAGGGACCAGTCCACATGGGATGCACTGTTCTGCATGCGACAGCTCTTGATCTGTCACCTCCAGCACAAGAGGTGCTCTGTGCACCTCTTCTGATCTTGAAGAAGGTGCTCTGTGCACCGTACCCCTGATCTTGAACTCAAACCTCATTCATCCAAAATTTGAGAGCTCCATGGGTAGTCCTGAAACTGGTATCTTCCAGCTTTTTCCTGCAGTATGTAGGGAAAATGGCAGCAGCTGCGATGAGTGGGAGCTGCCACCAGAACGCCCCAGCAGAGGAAGGAGAGGAGTGTATGGAGAACACGTAGGAAGCTATGGAGAAACAGAAGAGGGTACACCACAAAGCACTTACAGCACAACTTGAGAGAAAAACAAATCATCCTCAAACAATGGGGCTAAAAAAAGAAATGGCAGTGAGGAAGAAGATGATGTGAAGAGTTCAGGTGTAGAAGAATGGGGAAGGCTGTTCCAGACAACCCAAAAGGATTTTGCTTCTTAGTTCATCCTTAAAACATATTTAAAATTCAGAATTTTAGAAACAGATTTGCAAAGCAAACTGATAATGCATTTCACTCACCAGAGCTTTCACCTGCAATCTATCTAGGCAATTTAAAAACATTTTCAACTAAAAACTTTTGCTAATTAAATATTTCACATAAATGTCAAACAGTTGTGTTATCTTGGCAAATATGTGCCACAAAAAAGCAACCTCACTATAAGACTTACATTCTTTACTAGGTTCAAAAGTGAGAGTAAGCAGGAAATACCCTTTGCCTTCAAACTCGTGTGGGACTTTTCAAATTGCAGATAGACCCATTACTTTATCTACCAGGAGCATCGAGTCAAGTTTTGGTTTTGGCTTTGTTTGGAAAGCTGCTTCACTACCCTTTAGAGACTCTTGAGTTGCAGAAAAAATGTCTGTAACTCAAATATATAGGCACAGTTTGAAACTGTGATGCACTTGTGTTAGCAAGAACTCAGGCAGCCTTTGACTGCAGCAATCGTGGCAGGGTTTCTGCAAGAGAAGATCGGAGGTCACTGTTTTGAATGCAAAACTGAGCTGTCAAGTGACCAAAGCGGAAGGCTGCGACAGGGTGTTTCAGTGCATCTGTTGGAAACAGTGCTAAGCCCATCCATGAAACAAGAACAGAAAAGGGATTGAAGAGATTAAAAGATACAGCACTAGTTTTTTAATCTAGAAAATGAACCCTGCAATGAAGTGTGATGGAAGCAGGGTGGGACAGACAGAAGGATAAGAGTAGGCGGCACAAGAGACCGGCAGGACACAAGTTGTCCTGACTGAATAGGTTTTGACCAGTCTTACCAGTGCCTTACACTGTCACTGCAAAGAAAATGGGAAGCAAATCCTTGTACCATCCCTTCTGGCCCACCTGAATGCAGCTGCAGCACTAGATCTGAGCCTGACGGGCAAAAGAAATCTTCTGTGGACAGGACAGGGAGAAATACATTCATTTGTCCAGTAAAAAGGGACTGTAAGCGCCTATTACCTCGAAGTCTTGCCTGTTATTTCTAAGAAGGTACCAAGGCACTGGGTATTAGCATTTAGAAATCAAACCAGGTAGACAAGCTCACAGGAAGGAAGATTACATTTTCTGAATGTTTAACTGACGTCATACTAAGTAAGAAGCATGGGTTTTATTTTACAAAACGTAAATTTACATATCAAATTGTTTTAAACAGCTAATAAATGCCTCCAGAAGCACAGAGTAGCTTATACACCTGAAAATTATGGAAATTAATAGACACTGCTGGATATCAATTTTCGGAGATTCTGGGTTTTGGCCCAGTGCTATACAAACAGAATGCACCATTGATAGAAATGCACAGATGGCCAAAAATACTCCTGCTTCACAACTATACCAGTACACTAGATGGATTACATAAAATCCTCAAACTTCCTAGATCTCTCAAAGACACTGTGTGTATTATGCTCGCATAGAATAGTGATAATGCAACAAGTATTGTGTTGTCCAGTGTTGCCTTATACATGCCCAGAAAACAAAACTATCAACTCACCACTGATTTTTCAAACAAACAACTATTTAATCATTGCCAAAGTAAGCATGAAGAATATAAATTAAGATATTCTTTACACATACACTGAATCTCTTTTCCAACCAGTTTATGATCTTTTTCCCAATTCGACTTAAAGCTAATGATTTTTTTTTAAGGTCTGTTTTGGGTTTCTGTGGCAAGATTTTGGTAGCATAGGGCCTACATGGGTGGTTTCTCTGAGAAGCTGCCAGAAGCTTCCCCTGTGTCTGATAGAACCAATGCCAGCTGGCTCCAAGACAGACCCACTACTGGCCAAGGCCAAGCTCAGCAGTGATGGTGTAGCACCTCTGTGACAGCATATTAAAGAGGGGGGAAACTGTGCAATTTCAGCCAGAGTGAGTGAGAATATGTGAGAGAAGCACCCCTGCAGACGCCAAGGTCAGTGGAGAAGGAAGGGGAGGAGGTGCTCCGGGCACCAGAGCTGAGATTCCCCTGCAGCCCGTGGCGCAGCCCATGGTGAGGCAGCTGTGCCCCTGCAGCCCATGGTGAGGCAGCTGTGCCCCTGCAGCCCATGGAGGTCCATGGTGGAGCAAAGAGCCACCTGCAGCCCATGGTGGAACCTCAGCCCAGAGCAGGTGAATGCCCAGAGCAGGTGGATGCCCGAGAGAAGAAGAGAAGGTGTGGGAAGCCCACTCTGAAGCAGGCTCCTGACAGGACCTGTGGATCCATGGAGAGAGAAGCCTACACTAGAGGAGCAGGGTGAGGAGTCCTCCCCCTGAGGAGGAAGAAGCAGCAGAAATAACATTTTATGAACGGACCACAACCCCTAATCCCTGTCCTCCTGCACCAGTGAAGAAGAGGAGGAGGCTGAGAATTCAGGAGAGAAGTTGAGCCTAGAAGAAGGGAGAGGTTGGGGAGAAGGTGTTTTAAGATTCAGTTTTAATTTCTCATTACCCTTTTCTGATTTTACTGGCAATAAATTAATTCCCCCAAGTCAGGTCTCTTTTGCCCATGAGGGTAGCTGCTGAATGATCTCTCCCTGCCCTTATCTCAACCCATGACCCTTTCACGGTATTCTCTCTCCCCTCTCCAGCTGAGGAGGCGAGTGGTAAAGCAGCTTTGTGGGCACCTGGCATCCAGCCAGGGTCAACCCATCCCAGAAAGTCCAAAATTATTTCAGACACAAAGGTCTCAGCCCTACAGACTGAAGTCAGCCCTAAGGAGAATCACATTCTCCTGGGTCTTGACCAGGCTGGATGGGGTTTTGAGCGACCTGGTCTAGCAAAAGGTGCCCCTGCCCACGGCAGGGGGGTCGGAACTAGATGACCTTCAAGGTCCTTTCCAACCCAAACCATTCTATGATTCTATGACTTAACAAGCTTTTCTTTCAAGAGTCCTCATTGTAGATGTGTAGGAGTCTGTGCTTTGAACACCTTCTAAAAGGAACCAACTTCACCAAAAAGAGCTCAGACTATGTTCAAGAACTACACAATGCACTCAGGGATAGAAACACGGACAACAAATCATTTCACGTGTGTATTGTACACTTCTAACTAAAGACTGCTAGTTAAAAAGGCAAAAGTAAAGAAAGCAAAATACTCAACGAAAAATATTTTTAAAGAAAATAGGGGAAAAAATACCTGTCAAACTGCCTGCAGTAACTCTAGATTTTTCCCACGTGCACCTATTATGCAAATTTTTAACACAACTGTATCTTGGCACATAAAAATACTCCTATTACACTGTATTACACTTGACATACTATATTAATTATTTGATATGCATATATTACCAATATTCTGCATAGTACATCACATACATTGTATGCTTCCTCCTACTCTGCTCCCAAAGACCTTTTCCAATAAGCCTGTCACAGCATCATCTCATGACTTGAACATTTTATTAATCTGTAGTGAAACAAGATGAATGCAAGCACAATCATTTTAACTGTCCACATTTCTACCATTTTGACAGTATAGGTCCTAATTTGACTCCATGCATCCCTTTAATTAAAAGTGTATTCATGCTTCCTTAAAATCTATGTGTCAAATCATTTTGGTTATGGTATTCAATATATACGTAATGCCACCCATGCATATAGAATGTCACATATGACTTAGTGGAGACTGTCATGTGTCACATGTTGCAACTTCCACCCTCCAAGGAAGAAAGGAACATGCATTTACAGTTGCATCCAGAGCTAAACTCTTCTTTGAGACACAGAAAAAAAAATTACACCGTGTACTAAAAAAGTAAAAAAAAAGAAATTTACCAATTACGTGCCTAATCTTCCCCTTTGCAGCTGCATTAAGGCAGTTTCAGACGCAGAGAGCACAGTGTGCTCTGACAACCCCATCCACTATGTCACGATACTTCACCACGTTTCTAAGTTCTGCAGCTTATGCAAGCTCCCAAATCTTCCGCATAATACTTACTCATCCAGCTGGAGAAAACACAAATAATCTAAAGAACCAATAATATACAGGATTTATATAACACGCCCTGCAAAATAGAACTGTGGAGCCAGCCTAATGAATTACAGCAAGACTGAGGCTGCGAGGGGTCCGAGTCCCCAGCTGGCTGCGCAGGGCACTTTGCATCACTTGTGCTCGTGGACCAGTCGCTCCTCTGAGACATGGACACAGCAACTGCACAGGCAGTACCTGCTCAACTTTTTAGGGCTCAGACTTAAAGTCACACAATTTACACTGTTTTCTAGTATTTGCCTCACAGGAAAAACCTATGACCTATTGCCACCGACTGCTGGGAGAATGGTAACTCCATTTGACTGAGAGACAGTGAGCAAACCAACCCAACAGAGTCACCTGTGACAATGAGGCTGTGGCAATCACCGGGAATAGAGGGAATCAAACCACACGGGTAAAAAGAAGTAGTTTTATGTACATGGAGTATCTTCTCCTAAGTGGTTTCATCTTAAAGAGCTTCACTTTTAAAACCACCAAAACACGAAAAGTGATTCACTGGTAACCACATCTGAATTCTTCAGTATCTTTCAAAAATCTAAACCACAGATCTGAAAATGATACCAGCTTCTAGAAGAAGATCAGAGTTCCATCTGAATTGTTTTAACCTACTAGTAAGATTTTGTTTTCTCTTATCACATAATTTTCATGTTTGCCTCTTCTGATGTTCATTTAACAACTTGACTTTTTTTGATGTTCATTTAACAAACAGGTCCAGACAGCTACTTTCCTTTTCCTGTCACCAGGCTTCTGCTAAGCAGCAGGGGTAAAATCATTACCATACAATAAGGAAACAGAATTTACGAGACAGATTTCAGCAGCTTTAGTATATGGAACTGCTTGCAATTTAGTCAGTAGCTAGGACTGATTATGATAATTTAACTGTTACTGTTATACCAACACAGCTCCCAGTGACAGAAACATCTATGACATGGAGAGTCAAGTGAGGGAGAAGGGGCAAGGACAGAAGAAATGTGAAAATCCCAAGAAAAAGGGAAAATAACAGATTCAAAAAGCTTTGGAAACTGCAAATGCAGGCAGTGAACTGAAAACGTATTTTATAAAAACACAGACTGTTTTTCCAGACAGCTAAATATTTTTGTTAATGGATAACACTTCCTTAATATGTAACTTCTCCATGGTAATATTGAAAGAAGGAAATGGGAGGGGGGAAAAAAAACAAGTGTCTTATACAAAAATTGCCCATTTCTGTCCCTAGCCATCTTTTCCTTCTCTGGTCTGTTTTGGAGCATCCACAGCATTAAACAGAAAGAAGGCTGTAACTAGAAGCTTAAATATGACAGGATACAGACACTTGCCTTCCATGCACACTGTCATTGTGAATTAGGCATGAGTTGACAAGCTAAAGACCTGGCTTGCAGTCTCATCATTCAATCATCCATCCAATCTCATCAATTGAGCAAGGCAGTAACACATGTCCCCTCCAGCTTAAATGACAGCAAAACTGTGGGTTGTAATCACAGGTCATCTTCAAACGACACTTATTATTAAGGATGGGTTTATTCCGAATCAATTTGTATTGAGAATTACTCTAATACAATACTTCTCTTTGCTTCTTTTAGCTCTCACATTTAATACTGTTTAGAAGAACATTTCAAAGTGATAATTTCATAATTGTCTAGGAATAACAGCAAATGACATTGTATAGAAGTCAAAATTAGCCATTTGCAGCCCAAAAACTCTGACAAAAATAAGGTCACCTAGATGAACTTCCATGACTGAATCTTTAGCCAGTACTAATCTAGGGTGTCTTAGTTACAAGTCAACTATATTAAACATGTAGAAGTTGTCTCAAATTACCTGGACATAAAAATTTGAAAAGTTGATAAAAATTTAAATTACAACATTAAGTATCCTTAAAAAAAACCAGTTCCACCTTTACACATAGCATCTAATGTTTTCCTAACACATAAAATGGATCCCTTTTCTACACTTGTCAAATCGTGATTTTGCTCTTTATTTCTTTTCCACAAAAAAGTTGTCCTATCTTTTTATGGGCCTTGAGCAGCAATTCTGGATCAAGTCAGCTGAGTGTGACCTGAAAGGATAAACCAACTGAAAAACAACAGGAAGAAAAGTTGTATTTCTGTAGAGGATATAGAAAGGGTAGAAGTAAAGTGAGAATCACTACTTCAGTGAGAGGATAGGCTCATCTGGAGCTCATTTATCAGTTTTTAAACACTAAGAATTCCTTAATTAAAAAGGGTCTAATCCAACAGACACCACAGCAGCATCTCTGATGCTCAACTAGTCAGAGAAATATAGTCAAATCTCTATTAACATAATTTTCTTTGCAATAGTTTACAACAGCTGAGGATCTGCCTTGCAGATAACTGGAAATTTGTTTGTTCTCTCACATCACTAGACAGAATGCACACATTTCCCAAATTTTACCAAGCTCAAACTAAATTCTAGCCACCCAGCACAGATACTTCTTCTCAAGTTTATTTTTCTCTATGTCACCCTCACCACCTTCCCAAGCATATCAATCTCAAACATTTGATAACAGCTACAGAAAATATGGGAATAAACTTCTGTGACAGCATATAAACACTATCAAAAACACACTTTATTATCAGAAAATGTATTTTAAAATTTGCACCTAGTGAACAGTTAAACACACCCTTTTTCCATCACTCTGACAGAAATGTGTTTATCCAAGCCAAAAGTAAGGAACAGCTTTTAGATAAGGATATATCACAGGCTCATAGAATAGCTTGTATTGGAAGGGACCTTTAGAGGTCACCTGGTCCAATTCCCCTGCCATGGGCAGGGACATCTTCAGCCAGATCAGGCTGCTCAGAATCCCACCCAACCTGACCTTAGACATTTTAAGGGCTGGAGCATCCACCACCTCTCTTAGCAACCTCTCCCACTGTTTTACCACCCTCATTCTGAAAATCTTCTTTCTTATATCTTATCTGAACTGTCTCTCCTTCTGTGTAAAGCCATTCCCCCTTGTCCTGTCACTACAGGCCCTCGTAAAAAATCCCTCTCCAGCTGTCTTGCAGGCCCCCTTCAAGTACTGGAAGATTGCAATGAGGTCTCCCTGGAGCGTTCTCTTCTCCAGGCTGAACAGCCC
The DNA here is from genome assembly GCA_013397175.1 of Platysteira castanea. Taxonomy (NCBI): domain Eukaryota; kingdom Metazoa; phylum Chordata; class Aves; order Passeriformes; genus Platysteira; species Platysteira castanea. Next base: position 613,699 of record VYXC01007341.1, on the reverse strand, counting down.
CAGCTCTCTCAGCCTGTCTCCACAGGAGAGGTGCTCCAGCCCTCTGATCCTCTCCATGGCCTCCTCTGGACTCACTCCAACAGCTCCATGTTCTTATGTTGGGGACCCTAAAGCTAAACCCAGTACTCCAGGTGAGATCTCACAAAAGCAGGGTAGAGCACATGTCTCTATGTGTACAAACACACACATAGACTTTTCCAAATAACTGCACTCTCAAAAAGATTGCTATTGTATTTTAAATAATTCACATTTTCACCTCAGTGACATTATGACAAACATGACCATGTTTCCCAAAAACTGGAGTACCAGAACTGATTGAGATCCTGAGCTGATCATGCAATCTGTCTCCTCTGCTAGCTCTCCCATACAGCCTGGATGCATCCCTTGCAGCTGATTTTTGAGCAAAAAGCCTACATTTCAAGGAATTATCAACAAAATATTTTTTTTGTTTCCAAAACTGAGTGTTAGGAGATGCAACATATGGGTAATTATTTACTCTCTCTAGGTTTAGATCAAGTACAGTTAGTATCAGCTTGTGCAAAAAGATCAGTGTGGCAAACAGGTCAGTCAAGGAGAAATTCTTATAGCAAAAATCACACTAAAAATTATTTTAAATAATAAAAGTTAGAAGCTAAGGATCAGTTTAAAGCTTGACTTCCTTTCTATTAGAAGAGTTTTAACCTTAAGCAGAAATGGTAGCAAGGCTGTAACTTGATTATTCCAAAAACTTAAAAAAAAAAAAAAAAAAAAAAAAAAAAAAAAAGAAGAGGCTACATTCATACAGAACAAATTAAGTATTCTGGGATAGGCACAACAGACTTGGTGATTTGTATTTATTTTTCTCCAAGCTCTAACTCATACTACATATCCTCAAAGTTACCTTTTTATTTAATCTTGGGCCAAATACACTTTTTTCCTCACAGAGGTAAAATATTTCCTTTACAGTTCTCAAGTTGGGGAAAAAGAGTACTAAAACTTATTGATATTATCAAAAAAGGAGACTACTAAAACAAGATTTACAGAACAACTTGGAAAATTAATCCAGATGTCCAAGAAGAACAGTAAAACTAACACAGAGAGTGTCCATGAAAAATGAACAATCAGAGAAATACTACTTTTGGCATATTCTTGATGATAACAAGCTTCATGAAAGCCCTGAGGAATGGCAGATATTCCCAAATGTCTTTCCAGTCACTTCTTTGTAATTAACTTCAAATGTGAATGGAAGACTTCCATCGTCAGAGGTGCCCTGCTCCCGTGTAAAGGCCACGTATCCAACCAGGGACACCAGAGATGGTTGTGTTCCCCACAGTTAATACAATCACCACCTCGCTACACTGACATGGAAGCCCACAACCTTGTGGTCCTTGTGGTGTAACACTTCTTGTAAGTAGCAAAAGATCTGCTGAGTGTCTGATAAAAAGAAGAATTTTATCCATAACATCTCCAGCCAACATGAAACACAGTCTCCCCACATGACAAAGCAAATCCAAAAGTCAGAAGGCAGACAAGGTATGTCAGCGGGCAGGTCTCTGTATGACCTTCCCGCCAGCGAGGATCCCGTAGTGATATTTAAAAAAAAGGGAACTCAACTTTGCAACTGACTAAAGAAAGAGTAACCTTGAACCCACACACCATACCCAATAACTTTTTTTTTCCGAAACAGTGCTTAGTTAGAAGGATTTCATGTTCAAGGTGACAGACTGGCAGTAATGAAATGTGAACTTTTCCATTTCTCTTCAAAATTGCAAGCAACAACACAGGGAACTTCTCACACTGTCCAGTTCAATTTCCTTCTCACTTAATTATAGATCAGGAGTAATTCCACTACAATTAATTAAGTTACATCAGAGGCTGACAAGAGAAGTAGCAGTCTGTCTACAGCATGACACAGGGGAAAGATGGCTGTTCTCCCTCCACGGCCATTCATTTTTAGCCTCAAAGAACATTAGCCCATTACAATTGCACTAATGACCAGAGCCATTCAATCAAAGAGCAATTAAAGTACTGCAAAATTAAAGTCCTGAAGTCCAATCCTACTTTTTAGGAAAGTACCTTAATGAACAATGTAAAGACAAGTCTCAGAGAAGAGCTCTCCAGCCTTCCTGTTTAAACTGACACAAGAGCCACAAGCAGAGGAAAGGAGGGACAGCCTGCAAGGACACCACTGCTGGAGAAGACTCCCCCAGTGTGGCCCGTCTCACCAAGGCTCCTGCTTTTGGCACTGTGTTTGGCAAACACCCAACATTTGTTGGACAAAATGAAAATATCCCCTTTTTTTTTTTATTTGCTCCTCCACAGCCATAGTACTGACTTCATATTTAATTCCCCATTTTCCCTGCAGAAGGAACAAAATGGTCTGGTGAACTAAGACCAGTGTACAACATCCACTCCAGAACCAAGCAAGACATTGGACATAAGGTGAGAGTTTTCAGATCTGGACTGAATGCAAATAACTACAGGTGAAAGTCACCTATAACCAAGGTTCCTTCATTTCTGGCTATTTTTTAATAGTATCTACACTTTTTCAGTCATAATTCACCACTCCTTTCTTCAGGGTTTGGTTTATCCATCAGTTTCTCCACATCCACCTCAGACCTTCAGCATTCTCTCAGTCAGTCTCTTCCCTACTCTGCTCTGTTCACTTTCCTTTCACTTACTGTTTCTCTCTAGCTGTTCACTGCACCCAGCAGCTCCATGGTCTCTAGAGAGAGTCATCACCTCGCTCACGTTTTACTAACAGCAGAATGAACCTATTCTCACCCAGTCATGGACCAGACACTGCGGAGTATCTCAGAGACTGATCCCAGTTTTACAAGCAGAGTGCAGACTGTGCAGAACGACAGACCTTAAGCACAGGAGGGGAAGAGAAGCAAGCCAAGACAAGCAGGGAAGCAGACACAACCCATATTCTTTTGGGGGCTCTCTCTGTACTGCACAGATGTTGCCTTACACAGCTCATCATAGGAAGTAGAATGCGAACAAGAATCCTGGTGCTTCTGAGACTTTCAGGGAAAGGCTACCCAACTACTGGAATGCAGTTGAAAAAAAAAACAGAATGCACAGGAGACACAATTTCTAATGGAAATATAGATTAGCTATCAGAGGGCTAAGAAAATGCCACAGGTTGCATCACAGCAGACATAGTTTTAATACTTTAAAAGTAGTGTAGTTTTACTGTCATTGGGAAAAATAAATTTGAAGCGACCAGCACGTGACTGAGTTGAAGACAAAAAGTGGAGCTGCACAAATCTGAACGAGCCACCTTTATAGAGTGGTGACTGCTGCAAACCTGAGCTGCAGGGTGGGTTGGCACTTTCCAAGGAAACTCAGGGACAGTCAGTTCCTCCCTGCATGGCATTTACATCAAAAAGTCATGACCTCAACATCAAGCTGTACTTTAAGTCAGTATCCAAAAGGCACTGTGGAACCTTCTGTTTGTACTTCAGTATTCCTTCTCCCTTTGTTATAGTCATAGAAGACCGAGACACACCCCTGGATCTGATCCATCCAAAACCACATGGACCCTCTATATTCCTAACAATGTTTGTTGACATTTTGATGGGGCCACCCTTAGTAAACACAAGAACAAAGACAAATTACTTTTTAGCCCATGTGACAGATGCCCAGAAGTCTGCTTCAACCAGCCATTCCACATCCATTTCCACTTTTATATGACAGCATGCAGTTGTTATTTACTGGGAGCAATCACACAGGTTACTGGATAACATTACAGCAACATGTTTGTGTTTTTTCTTTCAGGGTCTAACTCTCAGGCAATGTTTCTTTCTGGATTTATCCTGATGACTTAAAGTGAAATAATTCTACTAGCCTAGCCATTTCCTCTGTTAAACAGCAGAAATCCACGGGTTTCTGGATTCATCAGGTCTGGAAACCACAGGCACTGGCAAACCACAGTTCCCTGCAGCATAAAGTTGACAAATAGCATGGGAGGAAGAGAGTTAGAAGCTATGTATCCTTTCAGCTGCATCCCAAGTGCCTTACATGGAAGCTTGGCCTCACTGAATTCACTGACCAGCCACTGACTTGCTCAACTCAAACAAAAGGGGATGTTTTCACATCTGTTTTAAGTCAGTTATAAAAAAATGCCATCCACTGCTGTCATGCAGTATGGTAGGGAAAATTATTTTTCCATAGTTATTCTTCACATCACTCCTCCCTCAACTTACTCCCAAACCCAGGTAGTGGCAGTTGTTGACGCAATTAAACAACCATTTTTATAGTACTGGTCCCATAGTGGGTAATCTATAAAGGCTCCTTGTTTCTAAATAGGGGGGTTTTTATTGTTATTTTTCTTATAAATTCCTCTTGATGCCTCCTGCAGGTTTTTTACATGCAGACAGCACCTAGGACCCTTGGAGAGGCACCTTCCCCAAACAACTGAGAGCTCTGTGCTCGCGTCCATCTGGGGCAGACTGAGATCACAGAGCACGCACATATGTGCTCACAAAGTGCCGACGGTGAGATTCCACCACCGAGACACCATCCTTTAAGTACAGCTTATTCTCTTTAACAAGATGCTTCCCAGTGAAACATACCATGGTAGCCCTGCTGGATGAAAGACTGGCTTCAGCAGCAGAGCTTGTTTGAGAGATTCCCACCCCACAGACTGCTGACCCTTCCTCTCCTTCCCACACTCCAGTTGTGCCTCCACACTTGCTTCCAGGGCTGCAGCCAACCTGCGTGGCTGAAACGATCTCCATTAACAGTAACTCCCTTCCTATTCTCACTGGGAGGTTTAGTCTAAATCGAGACCTTTTCAGGAACCCACTTGGAAGTACAGCACTGCAACATCTGTCCTGGCACAGCCCCAGCAATGGCCAATCACGACATCTCAACCCTTCCCTCTAAAACAGTCACGAATGGGTGAGACCTCACCACTGAGACAAGAGTGATCATCTTCTTTCCTAAATTCTGGCTCAGAAATACTTCCAACTGGTTTGCTGCATCTGAAAATCTTTCCAGACCAAATAACCAGTCCAAAGCAGATAATCAGCATGGAAAATTTCCAGTCCAATTTCCAGCTTGTACTTGAGAAAGCTACAAACAACTGAAATACTCTTAATTACTGAAAACAACAGGCAACTTCAGCTACAGATGTTCAGTCTTTTATAATTTGAACATACTATACTAATTCTTCTTCAATAGCATTCTATTTTTTGCTTTTTCTCCTGAAGATCACTACAAAGTGTTTTGTGCAAGTTAATATTATAGAAATCTTTTATTTAAAAAGTATTCTCTCAAACTGATTGATACTAGTCCTAAGGGCATATAAACTAAAGTACTAAGCATAACGAGAAGACTCAAGTTCTTTCTCATACAACCTAGTTCTTTTTATTAAGGCACTATGTATCCTGACAGTCCAAAGAGGCACCTACAAAAATGAAAGATGAGAAATTCTATTCAAGAGACTAACTTGTTCCTCTTGTAGAATGCATACTTCTATATCTGGTCAAACAAAAGGGAAAGCAATCATAGAAATTTTCTTTCCTGGTTCATTCCAAATCTTTTGTAAGGGAGAAATAAATGACATTATGGTTATCCTCCAGAAATAAAAGAATGGAAACTCAAAACCTCCATCTCTTACCATCAGCTTCATAGTCTTGACTACCACCTTTCTCTTCATAACATCACCAGATTTAAGGCAGACATTTCAAGAAATTACAAGAAAATCTGCTACCTTTCTACCACAAATTTAAATGAGAGGACATCACAGTGTGAGCAGAACATCCCCAAAGCACCTCCTGCATCTGCAAATTTATGCAAAATAATTTGCAGAGATTACTCATACTGCTGTAGATTAGAACGCTGGCACTAATACGCTTTTGGAGTACTTCTCTGGACAACACTGGTTTTGTAGAAGAGTCCTCCATCCCAGGTTCAAAAGAACACACCACAAAAAGAGGGTTTATTAGATTGCATCCAAGGTTTCAATTACCTATTCAACAACAGAAAGCAAACAGGGATACACAGCAAGTGGGGGCTGCCAGTCTGAGACAAACACCAGTAGTGTCAGCCCACACCCCAATCACCTTCAGTGCGACGTAGTAGATGAATGATGTATTGTATGGACAAAGGGATTTTGCAATAAAAGGGACTCTCTCAGAGCTCATCTTTCACAGTTCCAGCAGAGTAGTGATGTTACCAGCATAAGTGATTTTAAATACAACGTCCATTCTTTCACAAATAGTCAAAAAAATAGATCTCACTGTTAAATCTTTCCTTTAAAACCACAGATGGAACCACAAGAAGTGAGCTTGTCCAAACTCATTTACACTAACTCCCACTCCACTGCAAAATGCAGTCCCACAGAGGATGTTTTTAATGCTGTGTAACAGTTCCCTCTTTCCACTCCAGAAAAGTTCTGCAGGTAACTGAAGAGTCTTCCTGGGGTTTTGTGCCTTAACTGAACATGACGTTTACACATTATTTCTGCTACAAATTCTTCATGCTACCTCCTCTAAAGCACCCTTTATGCACAGGAACAACTTAATGCTGAGCCAGAACTGCTGTTCCTCTTCAGAATGAGGATCCGAACTTAAGTTCCATGTTTTGAGGTCCATTCACACCCTGCTCTGGTAAGAAGCATTAGCACAGCAGAAATGCTGGGGAGTTATCTGGCTCTTCTGGGGAAAAAAAAAAAAAGAAAAAAAAACACACAGAAAAAGAAAAAATAGAGATAAAAACCTAATATTCTGTATAATAAAAGTTTGTATACTGTTCATGTTGTTGTCACATATTACAGTGCAAATAGGCATCTTTGAAGCAAACTAGCACAAAAAACCATGTTTTATCACAGAAAAAGTAGCACCTAAAAGAGATACAGATGAAGCCTACTTCACAACAAAATTGTTGTGCCACGGTGAAGTGTGAGCTCCTCATGCTACAGATCTAAAACACAAACATATTTGTGTTTGAGGTCAGCTCTCAAGCTCAAGAATAAGTTTGAATTTGGTAAGAATTATTATATATTTGGACTTTTGGATTCTTTAGTTATCTATTATTAGCTGGAGTTTAGTTGTCAAGACAACAGTTTCCACTTCTACGAAATGCTTGGACTGCCAGCAAAATGTAACAGTCAATATCAAAAGGCCACCAGACTGGTCACATCTACAGCCAGGAAATAAGAATATCTCCTGAGGGTAAGGCCAGGCTGCCACCAGCACAATGGCAATCAAACACAAGGAGACTGGATATTTCTGAATGATCCACCCAGTAGAAACAGAAGGATTCAAGGAGAAATCCACCTCACACAAGATGTGCTGCCCTGCTGGGCTTCTGTGCAGTGCATCACTACAACGGCCACCCCGAAGCAGAGTACGGCGTGTGCAACATAACCGATGAAAGTACACATTTCAACAGAGAAAAACTGGGTTTTACTTATCAGAGAGATCTTAGCATATGGCAAAAAACACCCCAAAAACGTCATAATGCAATGAATTCTTCTTATCCAAGAATTTACAGTCAAAGGAACACAGCAGTTAGGTACTGAACATAGTCCATGCAGAAACGTGGGGGAGAAAGGAACATGCTCCCAAAATTTGGTCAAGCCCAATATCAAGAAAGAATGTGAACAGACACTTAGAATTTTTTTTTTTTTGGACTATGTGATGTAAGCATGATAGCAATAAACATATTGCAACATGAGTCACACCCAAAATCTATAACTCAGAAGGTTCCTGTATGCCCACAAGTCACCACTGGGAAACCCTGCCAATATGCAGTTTAGTTTTTGTAAAACCAAGTACCTAAGGATCACATCTATTTTCCTTATACCTTTTGTCCCTCAAAGTAAGTATTTTGTATCAAGGAAAAAACTAGATACAGCAGGCCAACATAATGAAATAATGTGATATCCTTTTAAAAGTCCCAGACTTGGACTCTTCACTGTGTGACTGCGTGTGCACAGACAAAAAACACGCAACTCCTTGGCAGACAGGTGTAATGTGCTCCCTCTTACTCATCACCTTCAGCTTTCCATGAGCCACAGGTTGAGACAACAGCATAACCATCTTCCCAAAGCACTGTTCCCATCCAACTGGCATTCATTCAGCACAGGGGAAAAGGACAGAGGGAAGGATACTTACAGGCAACTCACAGTGCACAGAATACTCTAAAGGGCTGAGAGTCAGCTAGCATTAGCCCCTTCAAAGATGCACGTGCCCAGTTTTTTTCTTTATATATAATGTATGTCTCCATGCATACACAGCTCCCTCACACAGTCATCCTCTGCCTTTTATCTCCTTGTCTCTCTAAACAGACACTTGCTTTAGCTTAAGAGAAAGTAACTGTACCCTAACCCCAGCCTCAGAGGCAACCTTCCCCTCTGATGGAATGCTTCGGAAATACGTGCAGTACTTGGTCAGAACATTTATTTTGTTGCAAGAGCAGTTGGGAATAAACTACCTGAAAGTATCAATATTAGCTCTTGTTAACTCAGTTTGCATGGAACCAGAATAGCTCACTGGCAGCAAAACTCAGTGGAGAAGGAAAGGCAGGGAGGGAAAGGAAGAACAGAACATCAAAGTACCAATAACCTCCTCAGTGTGTCATCCTGAGGGATACGTGGGGAAGTTATCTGGCAAATTGGAAACAGTCCTCTTGGACAACCGGCGCTTTTGTCAAATTAGCATTTCCCAGGATGTGAGAGTTCTGTGGCCTGCATACCTATGTTGGAACAGCTCCTCAGCTCAGTGAAGGCATCAGACACTCCTCTGCCAGATTTAAATTTTCTGATTTCTCTTTTTCAGGCACTATGCTTTTATTTTTATCTCACAGGTTATTTTCAACATATGGAAAAGTAACCTCTCTAATTTCTGAACCAATCATGTCTTTGCATTAAACGGGCCAGTGATAATCTGTTCAGAAATGTTTCTTTTCCTTTAGGTTTCTATATTAACTTCCAACCACAGGTTGAAACCTACACACCATAAGGAAGGTCACAGTCACCTGAGTTGTTGTTCATTATTATCATTTCATATTAAGACTTAAAGAATGTATTTTTCCTTTTTGTTGTTGTTAATGGTCATTGCTCCTTTCAATATCTTTGATAATACATTGTAAACATCATACAAAACATCATAAAAATTCAGCATTTCAACATTTGACATTGCATTGTTTTTGATCCCTAACAATAAAACAAGGTTCTTAGATTGCTCAAAATACACCAATTCCTAAGTTTGAGCAATAAATAATATTGTCACGTTGTATTAATATCCCTGTGGTCCTGGTTTTAGAAGAGAAGATTCTTTCCTCCTGAAAAGTTAATCATCTTGTTTTGTATCTGGCATAACATATAAGAAAATCACCAAAGTCTGTGAACACTTCTAAAATTACATGCTAACATTTCCCTTTCAAATAGCCACAATCCAAAGACTCCCTAGCTGCTGGGATCCTTCTACTAACCTTAAGTTAAAGCAGATTTTTTTTTCTTACACACACCCCAAATCATAAAGTACCAAGATGAGCATTCCTAAAGCTTTGTACAGCGCAAATCTTGATGTGTTCAATAGCTCTCCTCACATCAAGAGGACCTATATTTGCACAGACACAATATGCAGTCACTTAAAACATAAGGACATTTTCCCCCTCACAGACATGAACAGAAGTTCAAATTTGAATATATCCCACACTTTCAGTTACAAACACAGACTTGGGTATAAAAGGAGAATCCGTATTGAGAGTAGTCAACACGTTTTCTTGGTTATAATCTCACTTGAGAACCGTTCTCTTGCCAGTGAACACAGCCAGCCATCAGTATCAGCACAGGGCTCCTGCAGAGTTAGTACCAGTAAATTTGCTTTCCTGAAAATCATATCTAGGAAGTACTTAATTTAACCTCAGTCATCTGGCAAGCTGAAAAGAACTGGGAAGGGAGGAAATTTATGTTTTATAAAAAATTAAAATAAAACACCTAGAAAGCACTGATCGGGGAAAACACTTTACTATGTATTGGTTGATAATCACACTTCCATCTCTTCTACTCTCCCTGTTTTCTTGACAACTGTTAACCTGGAGTTAGGAACAGGAAGAGGCCATTGGGGAGTTTTATGTTCAGTTTTTAATGAGGAATTCAAACCACAGGACCAAACTATCCTCTTGCAATGAAATAAGTTAACAATTCATGTCTGATCCCTTCTGCAGTTTTTAATGAAAATGAGAGCAAAGTTGGTGGCAAACAAGTGGCAAAGTTTGCCACTTTTCTGCCATCATGGCCAAATTTCTTGCAGTAGCAGGATGACATAAAACCTTCATCCCATACAGACCACAGCAATTACCTACTCGAGAAAGCTACTTAAATATTCACAAAGTCAAATTCAGACCTGGTACCCAGGAAACTCTTACTGAGCTGAGATTCCCAAAGTTTGCGGACATGGTGATAAATAGTCTGAAGTACAGTGACAAGAAGATCTATAAGTCATCTTGGTGGTTCTGGGTGATAAATGACAGCCAAGAACAGTGTGCTGGTTGCAGCTGGGGCAGTTAAATTTTCTTCACAGTGGCTGGTGTGGGGCTGTGTTTTAGATTTGTGATGAACACAGCGATGATTATATAGAGATGTTTTTGTTGTTGATGAGTAGGGCTTACACAGAGCCAAGGCCTTTTCTGCTTTTTCCACACTGGTGAGGAACCTGGGGCTGCATGGGAAACTGGGAGGAGACACATCTGGGGCAGCTGACGCCAACTGACCAAAGGGATGTTCCAGACCCTATGGCATCACACTCAGTATAGAAAGTGTGGGAATAAGGAGGAAGCAGGGAACGTTTGGAGTTATGGAGTTTGTCTTCCCAAGTCACTGTTACACATGCTCTCCTGGGGATGGCTGAACACCTGCTTGCCCATAGGAACCAGTGAATTATTTCCCCTTTTTGCTTTGCTTGCGTGCACAGCTTTTGCTTTTCCTATTAAATGGTCTTTATGTGAACTCACGCGTTTTCCAGCTTTTACCCTCCTGATTCTCTTCCCGATCCCACTGGTGGGGGTGTGAGTGAGTCACAGCGTGGGGCTTGGCTGCTGGCTGGGGTTAAACCATGACAACCAGCCAGTTTAATTAAATAATAATGGTCAGGAAATGGAGTCTTATTCCTTCCTTAAACTTTTGAGATAGCACGAATCTAACAGCTGCTCATGCAAAAAGAAGAGCAGCAACTAATTTTTTTTGCAAAATTATTAGAAGCCTCTGCAATATATACTTCAATGTTGGGTTGTTTGTTAGGGTTTTTTTAAGTCCTTGCCACAGTTCATAGTGGATTTCAAATACTCATGAACTTTCACTTCAACTTTTCTATATGCTAATTAACATAATTATACGTATCATAAGCATGTTTGGGCTTTGCATTATCCATATTTCTCTACCCCATTTTATCAGTAATTTTCAATTATTTGCCATATTGTATTTGTACCATTTACAGTCTGTCTAAAGAAGATGGAAAACGTGAATAAAATCCGTAACTTTTTTATTTAACGTTAACAGATAAAACTGTTTTCAGACAGGTATCATCATGAATAATTGCTCAACAATTATTCTTAATTACAAAAAATGAAAAAAACAAATATTTAATGACCAGCTCTTTGCAGGACCATTTGACACTACAAAGGGAATACAGTGTTCACAGCATAGGCACAAAACCAGTAGAGAGGAGACCGCACAACGGTACTCACTGCCCTTTAATCAAACTCTAATCTGATGGGTTTACATTCTGACATAGTTTTGGTGAACACAGATATACCTAATTACAACATGACTTGTTTACCCAGCAGCATATAAGGTTTTGACTGTAAAAGTGATGTTCACAAAACAAATGCACCAGTAGTATGTAATTTGCTTTGATATGAAAAACCTTGAACAAAAAAATTACACTGTGCCAGCAATCAGACAGCTAAAATGAAATGTAAAAGGTGGCTAATTGATTCAGCAATAAATAGCACGTACTTGAAAATAAAGTCGGTGTTGTGGTATCATCTACCATGTCTAGTAGGTCGGACTTTGATGTGATAACTCACTGCTGAAGTTAGACATTGTGTCCACCCTTAATTGTGTCTTCGAGGTGTAGCCCCTGCTGATCCAAGTTGAAATGAGCCTGCTGGATTTTACAGCATTCAGGCCTATCACACGTTCAAGCTCACCAAAGAAACTTTTCAGGCAGAAGTCAGTGTTTTTCACTTCTTTTCTAAGTCTTTTTTCTTTTTTTTAAAATTTAAGTAGCATAAAGGCTGTACCACAAACCAGTGCCAAACAGAAACCACTCAGTATAAGGACTTTCAGATGTCTATGTAGATCCATTTTTTTTTTCCTTATTCTGAGTATCCAAATACAAAGACAGGACTTAAAACTCTACCACTGTGAGATCCAAACAACAGGCATTCCAGGAATTATTCCAGAAAGATGTACCACCATCCTACATTCCCTTTTTTATCATTATTTGTTAAAACGCTACTTTAGTATACATAAACTAAATTAGATAAGACAGCCCAATTTTATGTTAATTACTTCAGTAGTTGTCAAGTACATAATCTTCTTCTGAAACACAGCACTTCTGCATCACTGGACACGAACATTTAGCAAAGAAAACATACTCATCCACATATATGAAGTGCTGGAGGAAGAAAAACACTTGGCTGGAGGAAGAAAAACACTTGGCTAGTGGGACAAAGACCTGACATAGCCAGTGCCATACATAACAGAACAGAAACATAAAGTGGGTTCAAAATGGTTCTGTATAAATCTCTTTCTATTAAACTACATAGATTAGCAGCAGGTAAACACAACTGGGAAATCAGCAGTAGGAGATACAAAAAAAACCTAGCACATGTAAGGATCTGGACATGTAAGAAATTGAGAAAATATTCGTATTTCTAGCTATAGAGTCAGACAAAACATATTCAACACATGAAATAAATCAGGAGGTTTCCCCATCATTTCTATACATTAATATATTCTCTTACATGGTAAAACAAATACGAAGAGGAGTGAAGCAATGGAACAGAATGAAGCTTCCAAACAACTGAGTTTTAGTAATACCTCTAATCAAGTTCCAAATTTGCAGTGGAAATGCAAAGAAAGTTAAGGCACTTACAAAAATTCAAACCCAAAACAAATAAATGTAACTAAGACAGAGTAAAGAAGTTCTTCCCAAACAAGAAGTTATTGGTTCTTCTCAGAAATACTCCTGCAGATCTGTTTTCCATCAGAAAATCCAATGCATCAAAACAGAAGTACTTCCTGTAAAGTACCCTTTTGATGACACCAATAATAAAATGAAAACCGAAGCAGGCACTTTAAAAGGTAGAAATTTACAAAATTTCATATCTTTATGACTTCTAAATCTTCTAAAAATTTTATTAAGCATGGTATCATAGAAGACTAAAGAATGCATCAATCCAATGCAAATGTAATTTTTGTGGAAAACTACAAAAATGCTTTTTTCATTCTGTTTTAAAACAATCAAGTTTTGGTCCTGTAAGCTTTACAGCAAGATGTAAAATCCCTTTCTCTCCAAAAGCATAATCAAAGTTACTCTAACCAATCAGAGTTATCTCTGGGACTTCTATGTTTTTATAAGGTGATAGGGAAAAGATGCTTTTATTTTATTTAACAGTGGATAGTAGCTCTGTGACAAAAGGAATACAAATAAATGTACATAAGTTCATATAAGTGAAGAGTTGTCAGCTGTTTCCCTTCTCAGAAGGGAAACTACAACATTCTTTAATTATTTAGAACATCTCAAGGAGATAATGTTGCTTTCTTTAAACACATGCAAGAGTTTTCAGATACTCTTAAGATGGTCACTTCCTCCCACTTGCAAGTAGAGTTGTGCCAACTTTGCTTTTTTTTGGCTCTTACTTAGCATTTTTAGAATTAAGATTCTCTTTTTTCATAATTTATTTTCTTCCACTGACCTTTACTGCACTTCTACCCAAACAGAAGCAATTCAAAACATACCAAAAAAAAGTGAGTTCTGAAAATTAAGATCTAAATTACAATTTCTAGATTCAAAAGTATTTCTTCAGAAAAGCTTTAGTCCTGTTACTGCAGATTGGACTAGAACTCCAGAAGGTTCCTTCTGACCTGAATTATTCTACAATTCTCTTTGCAGCATTAGAGGATGAAGCAAAAGTGAGTACAGTTCACCTCTTCAATCTCTACACTCCTCCATGGAATTGTCCTGATTTCACTTTCACCTACTTTTTCAGCTTAGAACTGCTAATATGCTCACATACACACCAAAAAAAAAGTTTTACACCTGTAAGAAGAGAGGCCTCTAGTGTGCAAGAAAGCAAATTTTTTTCTGTGCCTTACTTATGATCTGTTTCTCACCTGCGTTTAGGACTGGCATTGACTACTGACTTTTTTTCCTTGAAGTTCACTGAGTATTTGTCTCTGTCTCATACTTTAAACAACATCTGTCAGGCAAAACTTACCAAACTCAGTAGAAGGCACTATGTTGGCTTCAATCCATATTCAGAAAAAGCTACAAGTGTCTCGATCCCCACTGAAATCCATGTGAAGCTACATGTAAACTCCCTTGCAAGACAGGGACGAAGATTTACTGATGGATCCAATTCTACAGTGGTCTGAATACATATTTTCATTTTTCCACATTAAATTCACTCAAATTTCCTCAAGACAGATTGAAATAATTGCCATTAACACAAAACATCCTTTTCACCTAAATTTGCATTTCTCCTGTTGTTTTGTCCCCTTCTCAACTCAAGTCTGACTCACAGACAGATTAGAAATTAGACCAACCTAGAATTTACAGAAGTGACTTGTCCTATTTGGACTACAAAAAAGACCAAAACAGTGGGACAGAGTGACTGGAAAACTAAGAAATCAATGACAGTCAGTCCCAGTGTGCTCTATTTTAACTCAGCAAGAATTGGAGTTTCTGAAGTTTACGGAGCTGGTCTTCCCACAGTGTATTTCCAGCACAGTTCCTGGAGCTCTGACTTTTTGCAGGGCCATCTGAGATTACAAATATCTAGAACCTGTATGTTGAAGACTGTGAAGCCCTTAGTCTTGAATAAACATTTCCATTGGATTCACCGACTGCAATAATCACCTGGTTCGTTCCGTGTAGCCAGGTAAAATGTTTACTGTGACAATTCCAGCTCTGACCGCTGCAGGAGGAAATCCTGACACAGCCCCGTGAGCTAAAATAATACCCTAAAGCAGGAGCAGCCTGATTGGATTTCTCCATGCAGCTCAGGTCACCCAGGCCTTGCCAGTCTGCTGATCCCTCTGCCACCAGACACCTGCCCTGCACGGGCTGCCCGCACAGGAAGGCTGGAGCCGCCTCCCAACAATGCACTCACTCGGAATTTGGGAGTGCAACCTCCTCAGGGAGATAAATAGATCAAACCCACCAAGCCACAAACTTCCTGATGTTCTCCAGAGCGGGCAGGTTTTTTTTTTCTCCAGAGCAGGGTATTTGGTATTAATTTGAACAGGGAGGAAAGCTGGAGTCTGCTCCGCAGAAACATCTAGTCAAATAAATACGTCATTAAGCTAACTAGCTACAGGATTGTCTAGCAGATGGATGACATCTTGGTTGCTAGTGGAACACTTTTCTATAGCCTTGTTTGAGGCAGACACATATGGCTCTCCCAAGCATTGATGCAAGCTCCCAGATGGACTAGATCATTGCTGACACCTTATTATAAATCCTAGAGATGAAAGAAGGGAGCACAATTTTTGAATCACAACACAGGACTCTAAAATATTCAGACTTCCTAAAAATCAAATTTACAACAGAATATCTTAACTTCTTTATGTTGAAAGAAGCTATTTCTAACCAGGAACAGAAAATAGGGCAAAATTCTGCATCAAGAAACACCAGAAGAGCCTTGAGGAAGCTTAAAAGACCAGAAGATCCTTAAAGTAAATGTATATCATAATTATGTGTATGGAGTTACCAATATTACAGCTCTAAGGATGCAAAAAATTATCTGCTGTGCAGCTGTTACTGACACCAAAGAGTTTCCATCTGGAATTTCTTGATTGGGGCAGAAGGGGAAAGGAAAGAAGAGGAAGCCACTTAGACATTACAGATACATCTCTGTAATGTCTGTACCCTAAAGGATGACCAAAAAAAAAAAAGAAGAGAGAGAGAGAAGTCTAGCCACAGGAGCAACAGGAAAACTAGCAGAACTATGTGGGAGATGGGGAGATAACAGAACCAGCTGCATACATCATTTGGCTTTTTGTAGGTGTCAGGGACACCTGAGAACATCTCAAGTACACCAGGGTACTACAGTACATTTTACACATCAAAGTCAGAGGCGGGAAAAAATATTCTTTTGACACTTCTACACTGTGAAGAGACTATCCTTAGCACCCATAAGAATTTGACTCTTCAACTTACCCCAGTGGAAGACTCAAAGTGTGGGGAAGACAACTTACTACATGTATTCTCTTCTCTCTAGTGTCTGCTACACCATGTAAACTAAGAAAGTTGCATCTTGAGACTGTTAAAACTATGTGACAAAACTTTTCAAAACCAAATCAACTCACTGACTCTGGGAATATGACAAGAACTCTGTACATTCACGAGTGAGAGAGATGCTTAAGCTGCTAAAATTTATCTGCCTCCACTGCAGTGGCCATAATCTTAACAAGCATGCAAACATCTTGGAACAATCAGCTAAATGTGGAACAGCTAATAGAGCATAACACTGTCTCTTATTTTTTCAGACAGACAACTGTACTTTCAGTATCTTCAACCATAAAAGAATTTCAATGTATCTAAGTCAGAGTGGCTCCCAAGTTTTCCTTCACAGCTTTTAGTGTGGCTATTATCTTCTTGACCAACTGAAAGTTCAGATTTTTCTTACGGAGAATACAGAAATCCTTGAATTACCTTATAAAATAAAATATTTAATTTTAAAAGGGACAAGGGCAACCTTTTCCTAATCGCTACCTCCATCACATCATGCAGCTCAAGAGAAATCCAGGAAAAGTCTTGATTTTGTAAGGGTCACTTACACAAGATTGTGGGAAGAACGGAATATCCAGCTACGCACACTGCATCTGCAACTACTGCAACTGGGCAGTTCCTGTTCCCTGCAACACAGCTCCTTCTGGGAGGCAAGGTCAGCTCCCTTCTTTCTCAGAACCCTGAAGAATACATGGTTCACTGTTCATTTTAATGTTTTGGAATTTAAAAGCTTCAGGAGATTCTTTCCTATTTGTAAGAGTTCCTACGCAAGACACAGGGAACTGCAGCTTGCAAACCTCTGTGGTCAAGGCTGACATGGAAAGGGTTAAATTAAAGACTTTAGGCAACAGAGGTTTGGATTCTCCTGAGGTGCTCCACCAGATGAACTCCAAATAGAAAAGAAAAGGGAAGAGGGATATTAATTGGCATCCACAAAAGCATGATAAAACACAGCTCCAACTAGAACCAGACAGTTTCTGGGCTCTCAAAGCAGACAAACCCCATAAAACTCCACATTTCTGACCAGCTGAAGGCTTCAGTTTTAAAACTGTCAAATAGAACATTTTTTTCTTAGTTTTAATTTTTAAAAGACTGACGGTTTCAAAAGATAGATGCAGAGGATTACTGCAGGTCCCCAAATATGAGGCGAGTCCATGAGGGATTTCTTTCTGCTGACTTTGCAGCAGACTTCTCTTGCAGGCTATCCAATGAAACCACATGTTCCTAGAAACACAGCATCCCTGGTCACAAAGTGGGATCCTTGGCAGTTTAGCTCTGTGACGAGGACCCTGAAAACACCAAGACTCTGGCCAAAACAAGTTTACCAGGAATCAAAGAGAAGTTGCATCCTATTTTGATTTCAGTCAAAGTCTGTCAAATCGAAAGTATTTGCAATGAAACATCACAATTTCAATGAATTACCATTTTCTGTGTAAATTACACCCACTTGAAAGTTTGCAATTAGGTCCACCAAGATGCCTCTTAATAGCAGCATCCTGAAAACCGATCAGTAACAAGCAACATGGCAGAAAGTTGACATAAATGAAATACAACGTAAAACACTGAAGTTACAGCATGGTAAACATCCATGTCAAGAGCCTCTCAGTTGTACACTGGTGGGTTTAGATCATGTAATTTAACTTATGTTCTGAATTACGTTCTCCATGCGATGTAAAATGATCTTTGATTGATTCAAGTTAAATATATACGGCTGCTCTGTATTCAGCAGAGCACTCACACACAAGTTTAACATACTTTAACATACACATCCTGACTCGACACTTCAAGTGATTTGCTCTGGTGTCTCTATGTAGACATGATTAAAGGCTTTTATCTCCAACCGCTAACAATACCTAGGGGAGAACAGGGAATGGGAAAAGGCAGAGTCTGTTGCTGGTTGCATATTCAACTGAAGAGAGAACTCAGCGTTTCAAAAGACATTTTCAGAATACCTTGCACACCTAACTCCCACTCTAGAAACTAAAGAGGTCCTCTTATTCCTCTCTATACTTCTTTTAATTCCTTTTGGTTTGCTATCGTTTTAGGTAATTTCAAACAAAATTATGAATCATTAACCAAATGCTTTTTAACTCATTACTGTGCATTATCAGCACTGTGATATTTCTTTCTTGAAATTTACCTATTTGCCCAGCCACTACCTGTGAGAAAAAAGAGACCAGGCTACATAGGTGGTTGGAGCTTCTGCTGTAGAAACTTTACATTATTCCAGCTGTTTTCTTCAAAAGGCTGTAAAAATCATTAGAACAGAACAGTGATTTTCCCCTACAGATGGAAGTTAGAATCATCATCTCTGTAGCCACTGCAGGTGACTTCGTCCGGCAACTGACCAGAAGTTTATCTCCCTAATCCTTGGTACATTAATCCCCGTACTAAAAAGTTAGACCACTGTTGTTATCAATCTAACAAGGCACTGTAAGAATAAAAATATTTGTAAAATGCTTTGATGAGAAAGCTTTGCCATAAGGTGCTAAGTAGAACAGGTCAGATAAAGCACACATTTGACAAACACTGGCAGTACTTCTGTTCATCAACAGATGGTTGCTTTTAAAAAAAATTTATTATTATAAGCCATGTGAAAGTAGCCACCAAACAGTACCTGTATTCAACATTATGCAAGCTGCTTTAATTGGACAGATGGGTCACATGTTAGAGGCTTCCCAATTAAATACTGATAACTCATACTTTAAGACATTTTAAGTGAAAATAGGGTACTTGCAACAAGTTAAATCTCAAATGTGCTGTTTCTAAAAGCCTGCTAGAAAGGTTATTACAACAGTAAGAGGAACGTGAGAGGGTCACAAAACCAGAAAACATCTCTGTTGGAAATATCCACAGAACTCCCTTCCACCTCACTTCTAATACCTATATAAGTTTGATGAGGAATTATAGTCAACACAAACCTTCTGTAAAAGAAAATATCTACAGATGAACTGCACTGGCCAACAGATGCCATTAGTCAGCCCAAGTCTAATTTTTATACAACCAGGTGCAGTCTTTAATTTAGGAGTACTGAACCTTACCTGCATACATTTCTACAGAGGCTCAATTTACTTTTGCTTAGCTCTTGTTAAGCAAAACCTACAAAACCAGTCATCCATTGAGCTGAAATTGTAAGGGAAGAACACACACCAATGTGGTATCTCACAGAAGGCGCCAGTTCAACAGCTATGGAGATTAGGTTGCGTTATTTATAAGCGTTCCTCACATTTTCTCTCCCACACCTTCTGCTGTGCTCCTCAACTCT
This sequence comes from Platysteira castanea, assembly GCA_013397175.1. Classification (NCBI taxonomy): domain Eukaryota; kingdom Metazoa; phylum Chordata; class Aves; order Passeriformes; genus Platysteira; species Platysteira castanea. The sequence goes on along the minus strand of VYXC01007341.1, from coordinate 593,977 downwards.
AACCCATAGGGCAGAAGCCAGGGAACTCACTTTTGTCTTTTGAAAATCCCAAGAAACCATGGCAAACATCCAGCTGACACTCTGTATAGTACGGGCCCAAATACACTCTATGGATTAGCATCACTTCACTCAACAATGGTTAAGCAGAAAGGGAAGCAACACCATTTACACCCAACAGCTTCAGAAACACTGTTACATTCAGGCAATTACAAACACTGAGTACATCCCTACTAGATACAGGACTAACAGACTCATATTAATTCTTGCTTCATGTGTCATTAACACCTAATGGAATGTTCAGAGGTGTTTACAAGTCCAAAGTAATAACGGATCACTCTTAATTAATGCACGGGAAAAATTTCATGAAAGTCTCAGTGGAAGAAGGCGGCTGTTAAAGAGATTGCCCCCTCCTTTCCCTCTATGAAATGGAGAACAAGTAGGTTACAGGTGTGAAAAACCAAAATAATGGGCTCAGCCACACAACACAAAGAGATAATTTAAAAAGAGTCACACATTTTCCTTCCAATAATCTTTGAAAACAAGAGTGGAACTTGTGTTTAAAAAACAGAGTACTGTTTGAAGATGCTTCAAGTACTGGTGCTGAAAATTGAAGACAAAACACAGTACCCTTATAATGGCATATGCTAGATAATATGAGTCAACACTCAACACTTATTTTAGAATTCCAAGTACGTTTCAGGGTTTATCCAGAAGAAAACACTATTTTCCAGTCTCTTCTGAAAGAGAGAGATTGGGATGGAGATTCTAGATCTTATTTTATTAAGCATTAACATTTGTTCTAACAGAAACCCTAAGAGAATTCTGTACTGTCCTCAAAATCACAACTTAAATACACTCAGTGGTCCAAGGTTATGACAGAGTCATTCAAACCTCAGGGTATTTCTCATACAAACATGCAAAAAAAGCACATCTTCCCCAAAGGTCAGTACATCTTTTATAATTTCAGAACATAGAAACTAAATGAAATACTGAATTAAAAAAGAATTGAAATATCCACATTAATCTTTTGCAAGCAATAGAAGTTCACTATCATGACTACATCTTTTCAGAAGCAGATTTATTATCAGTTTTTAACAAAAAGGGTACCAGGGTGTTTAGCATGGAAGAAATAAAGAACACCAGGAGATGGAAAGACAAAGATGTTCCAGCAGACACTTCATCAACCTGCTCCATTCTCATGTGCAGCATTTCAGCAGAGTATCTTTTCTAGGCAATACTGTCCTGCCTTTTAGAACTAATCCTAAACACATGCTGGATTAAAAATGTGGTCACAATGTCCAGCATTCTTTTCGATTGTTTTCCCTGTCCTATAGACAGCCAGGAGTCAGTGTCAACACAGATAAAACTTTGCAAAGATCCCCACACAACTGGCAAAATACACTTGTCCTTTTATCCACTGCAACCAGCACCGAAGTCCAACAAAGTCAAGTATTTCCATTTCTCAACTCACCTTAGTGAAAGCAAACAAAATCAAACAGGAGCACCTGGATTTCGATTTAGTCTTACCCAACAGTACTCATCAAGTACATGCCACTGCTCTAGTGAGTAGAATTCCTCTAAAGAGGAACAGTTCTCCAAAATGGTAAAATACACAACTGAAACCTGTACTGAAAAGCAGGTAATAAGCATATATGTTTGCAAATTCATCCATGTGCAAAAAAATTCCTATTAGAATTATTTTGGATTAAAAAAATATTTTCTGTCATGCCTGCCATCCAAATGTCTATTTATAAACTTGTCTGTGGAGGACTAATGTTTTTTTTGAATGGGTAAGGGAAAGACTACAGCCTGGGAAAAAATACTGAAAATGTTCATGCTTTAAATGTCTGAAATAATGTTCAGTTCAGATTATAACTAAGTTTTCTCAGCCAGCTTTTAAGACTAAACATCTGATTCAACACAAACCAATATATTCTGGTTTTAATGGCACTCTTATGGAAAAATACCTCATCTGGGTGAATGACTGATTCTTTTAACAGTTATCTAGCCATCAGAGGGTCTATTGCACCTGCAATTCTATTTAACATGCAGCAAAATGTAAGCTCAGCAGCATCAGGCAGAGCCCCCACCACAGGTGTACACCAAGCAGAGGTGTTCTAGAAGCAGCAGTTTATCTATCCCTGCCATGTCACTTCGACAGCCGTTCTGTGTGGATGCTGGCAACCACTGCCTTCCATTGTCCCCCAAATTGTCTACCAACATTTTCAAATGCTTTTCAGTTTTAGCAGATAATAAAATGTAAAATCACTATCATTTCTATCCTTTTTTGGTGCTCTCCTCGAAAAGCTAACCCCCCTAACTCATAAACTGCTCTCCTAACAAAACTGTATTTCTGTGAGAACACAGCTCTCTCAATTTGAAGCATCCAGACTCCTGCTCCCAGCAAGTTTTCAAAATCCTGTGGTAAGGATTTCTGATCAGTTTCTCTGCAAAACGCAGACATTAAAAATAAATTATGGGTGTTGATGTGTCGCCTTCCCAGCCCTCTCCCCACCGCATGCACTTCCACCCCCAGCTCCTTTGCTGGTTTTCATGCAGATTTGTGCCAGACATTCGGCATCCTCATTAAGTGGTGTCTGGCAACCTGCCTAAGCTTTAGTGGGTTCTGGGAATGCCAATATATTAACCAGAGGACTTCTTGCATACCCTGGAGAGGTTTTTATTCTAGAAAAGTCAACCGTTTGGCTCTAAGAAAACTTACTTCAAATCTAGGAAAGTTCTCCGTTGGCAATAAGAAGAAAAAATGCATTTACATTTCTTCTTAATTCCTATCTCCTACCTGAAAGAAAAGTTTGATGTAGAGCACAATCATTCAAACACAGTTTAAAAGGTCAGAGTGTTGTTCTCTGTAGTAGGATTTTAGAGAAAAGAACAACAGATATGAACAACACAGACACAGCACAACAACAAGAAAATTATTCATTTTCAGTCCCTTGTCTCTTGTGACCAAAATAATCTTAATCAGGATGATTAAATTTACCCATTATTATGATGAGTGATAATGAATGGGAGCTTGGAAATTTCCATTGCTTAACTAAACAATAAGAGAAAGCATTTAGTAAAATGCATCTACATTTAGCATGCTCCAAATATGCTAAATCAAAGCATACACTACAGAAATGCATATATTAAATAAATAGAGATGATGAATACCGAGACATTCTGCCAGCATGAAATACAGGACACACTGTAATGTCATGCTCTTATTCACCTGCAAGTATTCTTTCTACTGCTGTCCATTTGGAGTTACTATTATTCAACTGACAGACTCAGAAGTAAGCAAACAAAACTCCTCTCTAAGAGAAGAAAAATCAAATTTCTTTTTCAAATACGAGGTTCAAAAGAACACAATGGGGGAAAAAAAAGCCCATGGCTTTCCTTCACTTGAACATTCTGCCCATGCAGCACATAGAGGAAGTTAAAGTCCACTGGACAAATGTGTCATTTCAAGATCATTTCTTCAGGCTTGTGTATCCAGAGAATCCAATTCATTTCGAGAAGTTATTCAGGTAATCTGCTACCACCCATTATTATTATAAATTTCTTCAAACTGACATTTACTTCACACTCATCATCTTTCTTTGGGCAGAAAATTGCTGACTTCCTGACATCAGCTCCAAAACACCACGGACCCTTTATAATGGCCAATTAGAACCAGAGATTCAGCAAGAATCAATTAAAATCAATTAAAATCAATTCCATTTAAATGTTTTAGTGTACTAAGATTATGTTTGGTGTGAAAGAAATTTTTAGCTATCTAGGCTGCCTTTGCTTAGATATCAACCTTCTAGGCAAGACAGCTATTCTTAAAAATAGCTGTCAACTGAGAAAAGAAAATGTATATGTATGAATCATTTCACTACAGGGTTGGATTCCCAGCAACTGATGCACCACTGTTCTGGCATCAGTGCCTTTAACGAGCAGCTGATACTAGATTGGTGCCATTGAAGAATTTCACGGTTACCACAGAACCAATCTGCAGAAAAATTCATCTCCAAACTCCTAGAAGTATTTGCATTCTGTAACTGGCAATTCACTTGCAGGGAGCTGTTCTGAACCATTAAAAACCAGACAGAAAAAAAAAAACTTTTCCAAGACCACTCACAAGTTAAATGCAATAACCATGACTCCTGATGCAAGAGTTGTTGGACAGGCACACACTTTTTAACCCTTCATTTCTCTTACAGACTGTGCTAAGTTAAAATACTTATAAGGTATTTCTCTATTATTTCAATAATTATTTACTTCTTTCTGGCACGTCATATCCACATTTGGAAAGTAATCCAAATTATTTCAGATGGTGTCATTGACATGAAACTAGTTCTTGGCGGAAGGGCAGCACTAGACAGGGTACTGCAGGGCAGCTGAAAGAGAACTAAATTTTGGTAAAGATAATCAGAGAGAGAACTTTCCATTCCCTCTTCCCCACCACCCCCCTCCGGCAAAAATGCACCTTCAATGCAGGGAAAACTAACAGCTCCTCATTTCAAGTCTCACTTTAATGTCCTATACAAAGAAAACAGCATTTTATCTACTTAAAAATAACAAAAGGCCAGGTCAGTTCCAAATTCCTAGGTTAAGCTACTGCTCAATGACTGTAATCTTACCACATTTAATACAACTGTGCCTCAATCTTGAATCTCAATTTCCTTCTACTTCCCCAAGTTTTCTCGTAACAAGTCTAGGGTGCTGAAGACTGAATAGAAAACTTCATCAGTCAAACGCTGCCTAGTACCTGTAATGTTTCAGTTAACAAAAACCAATGGTCTGAAATATTGTGTCTCACATTGTTAACTCATTCTGTGTTACACACTGATCACCACTTAGGCCCACTCAAGTTATCTGAATTTACTGAAGAATATCAATATGCCTTATGTGTATGCAACAATGATCTTCACAGACCTGAGTCGGAACTAACTGTGCTGGTACAAACACTGATTATACAAAAAGATGTGTTTCTACTTCTACACGTAACTGTAGAGAGCTGACACATTCCAATTTGAGTTCTTCTCACACTGGTCCTTGCATATCACAGTAACTTAATACCTGGTGCTAAAACACCACTACAGATATAGTTGTTCAGATTACCATCTCTATCTCAGCCAATATGGACAAGGGGATGTTGATTAGGCTGCTTCCCACCAGTGCACTGGTTTTCCAGCAAAACTTCCCCTTCCATTTACAGCCACCAAGCCATAATATTTATCTGTTCATTAGTGGAACCCAACACGTGTGCACCATGCACAGTAATTCAGTTCTACTCAGGGATGCATCGAATGTTATTTAGAGAGGTCTGGATCATTGCAAAGAATAGGTTTCCCAAAACATTTTCCTAGAAATGCAATTGGAAGGCAGAATTGAAGTTTTGTCTAACCAACATACCCAGGTGTTGAAGCACCAGCAAGAACACTGCCCGTACTTAGGCAGAATCTGTGTTCTTACCTCATCTATGACTACCAGTAATTGCCCCTTGGGCTTTTTTACTGGCAAAAACTCTCTCCCTTTTTGGCTAGCTTCAGATTTATGATGCTGCAGACACTTCACTCTTCGTGCTACGTGATGCACCTTTCCCATCTACAAATATTGTAATGCAGGAGGGTTTTTTTGTTTGGAAGGACAGACAAACCTCTTAAAGGAGCTTTCCATCCTGACAAGAAGATGTCCATGTTTTTAGATGAACAAACTTTTATAACACCAAACAGTATTTCTAACACCATATAAAATTATTCACCAGATTTTTGTTCTTCTGCACAAGTATCATTTGCTATTCAGAAAAGGTTCTGAATCCCACTAAAATCTGTATCATTCCAGGTGCTGAGATCTCCTAAGAAAACAGAAGTTACTTTTGCATTTTGCCTGCTTCCTGTTTGTTCTTTACTGAACTTAAACCTACACACAACGATGTGTTTGACTCCTCAGCAAGCATCAAACCATAGCCTACGCATAACTACATGATAGAAAACCTGGCACACCATTCAGAAATTTGGGATGCACATATTCACTACAAACAATGCAGGCAGGCGTCTGATACAGGCAAGTAAAGCTAGACTTCTGCTAATAAACTTTTCTTAAGGAAAAATAAGGCACTTCATCAAATATAGGTCACTGGTGCGTGAGCCCGGCAGCCGCACTGCTGCTTTGCCTTCCTGCGAAAGTTGCCCGCCCGGCGCTGGGCGCGCACCGCGGCCGGGCATCCCCGCGAGGGTCCCCCCGCGGGGCCGGGCAGGTTCCCGGCAGCCGGGCTGTGACACCAGCCCTGAGCCGAGCGGCCGCACGGAGCTCCGGCATTTACTCCGGAGCAGCCGGAGAGGACGTGCCGCGCACTCCGTGCTCCCCAGCGCCCTGCCCGCCGCCGCGGCTCCGCAGCCCCGCTCGCCTCCGCCTCTCCTGCGGAGCCCCGGGGGTCTCCCGTCCGGGCTGCCGCTCCGGCTGCTTCCCGGGCCAGCCGGAGCAGGACGGCGGCGGGCGGCAGCGGGGCTCCCCGGAGCCCCAGCCGGCGCCCGCTATCAGCGGTACCTGTCACGCTGCCCTCGCCCCGGCCGGCACCCCCACCTGCCCCCCCAGGTGCCGCGGAG